>CM019152.1:18991638-19309706 GCA_009733165.1 Naja naja | reverse complement strand
AGTTTTGAACGAGAAAACAGTCAGAGTCATGTGATTTCCCACGTAGTGACTGCTTTACTTAGTAACCAAGTTCTGTTTACAATTGTTGTCACTACAAAAGGACTACCTGCTTTTTTAGCTTGGGTTACAGCTGTATTAAACCTCAGTGGTACCATTATTATTACTGTTCAAGTACAAAGATATCTGACAATTAATCCGTGAGAAAAAAATTAGATGTTGAATTTTAAATCCATGGACCTAATAATTTTGACTTTGAACCTAGAATAATTGATGGCTATGAAATAAAGTAGAGTTAATGTGGTCTAATTTCAGACTGATTGGCTGGCTGTTGTTGCTGGGCTGTAGTTAAGTACCGTCTGTGTGATGCACATTAGCATTAGAGTTAGTATCTGGGTGCTTCTGAATCATGGTCTGGTTTTGACTTGTTTGATAATTTGAGTGGCTGGCTGTTGTTACTGAGATGTGGTCCAATTTCTTGTGAGCAGAGGGCTATAATTTTGTTACTGCATATGGGGTGCCTGTTCATCTTAAATACTACCCTCGGGATCATGGTTGATGCAGTTGTTTTGTTCTCAATGACTGGTAGACTGGGTCGATGTCAATGTATCTATTTGTTGACTTATTGGTGGAAAACCTGGCTTTAAGGAATTCTCTTTCTCTCCTTGATTTCATGTGGGTTACAACTGTGGTCCCAGTTAGATCAAATTTGTGACCTTCTGAATCTTCCTGGACTGACATGAGAGACAGTGGGCATGTCTTTTGATAGCCAATAAGTATTTGTGCAGTCTGATTGATAGCTTTCTTCCTGTTTGCCCAACATAGTTCTTTTCACAGTTGCTGCACTGGAATTGGTATACGACATCTGATCCTTGATTTGTTTCTGTCTGCCCTTTTGGCTTTGACAAGGTCCATCAGAGAGTTGACGTTGGTTTGAGGGCTACTATGAGATCATGTTGGAGTAGTCTTGCTGTCATTTTTGAGACATCCTGTATGTACAGAATTATGATTCATCTGGTTGTTGTCATTCTTGTTATAGTTGTTGTATTGCTTTGAATGTTTGTATTGTTGTAGGCATCTCCAAATGATGTTTTGTGGATATCTGTTTCTCTCGAAGACTTTTATAGGTGTTTTTGTTCTGTTGATATGGTTTCCGAGGTGTTACAATGGGATACCACTCTGCCAAACAGTGTTCTGATGAAGCTTTGCTTATAGCATTTTGGATGGTTGCTATGAAAGTTGAGGATTTGATCTCTATGTGTTGCATTCCTGTACACAGATGTTAGAAGCTGGCCATCCGTTGTTCTGGTTACAAGAATGTCCAGAAATGGCAGTTTATTGTCATTTTTGGTTTCTACTGTAAATCAGATATCCATGAAGATGTTGTTTATCATTGGTAGGTTTGATCAACCTGATTGCATTTGATTATCACAAAGGTGTTGTCAATGTAGCGTACCCATAGCTTGGATTTATCTATGAAATTTCTGTCATCTTTTGCATGATGACTTCTGTGGATATAGGAGATCCCATTGGTGATCCCTTCAGTTGTTCATAGATCTCTCTGTCAAATTTTAACTAGATGGTCAAGCATAGTAGTAGGAATTCGCCTTTGCTTTCTGTTGTGAATGGTTCTCTTGATGACTGTGCATTGCCCAGTAGTTCTTTGATTGGGTCAATTGCTAGTTTCAGATCTACTGATGTGAATAATGTGGTAACAACAAATGATATCATTGTTTCATCTTCGTCAATGTGTAAGTCAGACTAATTTGCATCTCATAAAAAGACCTGTGTTCTTACAGACAAGCACAATTCAAAACACACTGACAATGTCTCCTCAAATGGTGACAAAACATTTGCAACCAAATTGCCAAGCTCTGAGCTCAAACCAACAGCCTAACTACCAATCCAAGCTACTAATATTAAAACACATTTCAGATTTAATTAATTAACTGATGCTGTGTCACAAAAGGCTTTAAAGGACATATAAATATTTTGAAAGGGGCCAGGAGGTCTACTGATAATCAGTGCTGCAAATTTAGATTAAGATTATTCTGCATTGATGAAACTTTCACAAAGTATCTAGACATTTTTGCATAAGCTGCAGTTTTTGAGTTGTTTCCAAACACAATCTATATTGATCACTTTGCAGTAATTTGGTGATGAATAGGGCATGAGTAACTGATGTCAGAGCATCCTGATCAAGCTAGAATAACAGTGCCACCAACTGAAGAAACCATGTCTCACATGGGCACACTTCTGTTTAATAAGAAGTTAAGAGTCCAAAAATCCCAAATGCTGGACAAATGCTGTTAAATTACATAAAAATTTACTGATGACTACTAACTGCAGTTTGGTAGCACTTTATCTGACCTTGTTACTTCCTATAAAGATAAGTCTTTAACTTTACTGTGGAGGAACCCCTCCTAACTAGAAAGAGAGAGACGGGCAGGCAGGCATTTTTATTATTAGTGCTAAAACCCACAAATTTTTCCAGTTTGCCTACAGGTGTTTTATCATGGTTTTATTTTTAAATCCCTGCAAAGAAATCATTATATCTACAGGTCTCACAGACTGGCAGTAGAGTCATGGAATGTAAATCCCTGAGCCAGAACAAAAAGGATCCAGATAATCTGCTTTCTCTAGGAATCTCTGTACCTGATTTGCCACCTTTTTCACAAACTTTCCCAAAAATGAAAGGATGGAAAACAGATGAGCATTTATTAGAGACGGATCCAGGACAATATTTTCAAGAAATGACATGCTTCTGTCCCCTTTAAGACAAGCAGCATTCATCCTCCACTGATTATCACCAAGAGCCAACTATTCATGCCCCATGCAGCTGCTCAACATTAAAGATAGCAGAGTTAAAGATAACACTATTTTCCTTTTTAGGTGCTGCAAGTTTAACATTATCCAAAACTATTATACAATCTCAGCCATCATCATCATGGGCTCAGCTCAAATGAGACATTGCAGCGCAGGTATAGGCAATTTTGTTATTAGTGCTAAAATCCACAAATTTTTCCAGGTTGCCTACAGGTGCTTTATCATGGTTTTATTTCTTTGAGTATCATGATATTTGGTAAACAAAAAGCTTAGCAGTTTGTCATTAGGTGAAATTCACTTTTCTCCAAATGTCTTTGGTGTGTGCAGTTTCAGAGGATAAATCAGAAAGGTGAACTTTGAAGTCCCTGGGTGTATACACATCTATGTTTTGTTTGTTTTGGTTTTTCCTTTTTGGGTCAGTGTCAATCAGTTTTAATATAATTCAAAATGCAGATTTGAGAATCAAGAAAGACATGATTCATGTTAAGTTGTTATTCAAGTTTCAGGGGAACCCAATTTGATTAAATCAGCTTTGAGATTTCCTTTCGGGGTGGGGGAATCACACAATTAAAAAAGAACACTTCAGCATGCCAGAAGCTGTTCCATTTGGAGCAGAAAGGGATGAAAGACTAGACATGGCCAGACCTGTTAGGGGACATGATGTTTTCAAGGTTTTTACTGTGATAAATATTTGAAATATCCTTCCCTATATCTTTTAAGGCTGAAATAGCAAGCATAATAAAAAAGAAGTCTATAACAGCCTCAGAAATAGCACAAAGAAACTACAGTGATATAACAAGTGCACTAGTCAAATTAAAAATGCAAACAAAAAGAAAACTACTTTTTTTACAAAATAAGTTCTTATTCTTAATTACTTGCTTTTTATGGATCCCAGGATTGGAATGGTATCAAAAGAATGAATATTGACTTTTTTTGAGATATAGGGTAAGTTTGCTTCTTCTGGTCTTTCTGATTAATCCAAAAAGTGATTTATCTAATTTAAAAATACAAATGTTAAACAAAAATTAATCTCTCACTGTTTCACTTGCTTTTCAGAATTGCCTATCCTTTTATGTGATGGCATAAATTTTCTGCCTCTAATTACTGGTTTTCTTGGGACGCTATGAAGCTTGGCACAGCTGGTTGGCAAGCTTGGCTCCTCCTGGGAGGAGGCCTCTTCATTACTGTTAGGTTTTGGTTATGTCAGAGTTGCTGTTCATTGGCAAAATACTCAGATGCAGAGTACTACACTGAGCTATAAAAAGCTGGCATAAGACAAGTGGCATTTATAGCCTTACTCACTCACCCTATTTTTACCATAGTATATTTCATTAGTGCCTGGCATCTATCAAACCACCTTAACTTTGCAGAATTTCTAAATAAGAGCAGTCTTGACCCCATATTTAAAATGGTATGAACTTTAGCTCAGATTCCGTCTGAACTGGCGAGGCCAGTACAGAAATATAATGTTCCATGACTTCCGGTTTATGTCACAGCGAGAACAGCTGGAAAATAGTGGAGCTCTGCTGGTCTCCGTGAAATGCAGCCGGCAACTGCTTGCTGGGAGACCCTACAAGGTTAAGCCGCCCTGCAGGATGGTGAAGAAAGGAAAAGTGCTTTGTTGATGGCAAGAAAACTGTAATTTCCTCACTGATCCAAAGAAAGCTGTCTGATTGGCAGCAGGGATAACAGCCATTTTTAATCAGTCACAAGCTGGGACAACCTGGGCACTAAGATCTTGTGCTGGAGTGGTGTGTGAACAGAGCAGTGAAACTGGGTGAGATAACTTCGAGCTGTTACCCTAGAAATTTAACCCAAGTTAAAAGTTCCAAAAAAATAATCTCCAAGCCTTAGGAAAGCGGCAATTGGATTTACGGAGAAGGATTAAAGACTAAAAACTAAAAGAAAGATTAAAGATTAAAGACCTTGAAGTAAAAGAAATACCTAAAGGACAATTTAAAACATAGAAAGCCTGGAAAAGCCAAATAACATTGTGAAAAGTGATTATTGGGTGAAATTGCTTTTCTAAATTTTATCTCTAACCCCCCCTGATTGGATGACAATCAGCTGTTTTTTATTTTTACACTCGTTTGAACGCTGGAATTGGGAGCAAGGGAGCCATCTACTGAAAGAAGACAATTACTGCAACGTGTAAAATTCAAAAGGAAAGTGATGAAAGGAGAGAAAGTAAATAACACCTGGAAAGCTACTTGACCTTGACTTTATCTTAGTAGGTGATTTGGATGTTGGGAATATTTACTGAGTTTTTTTTTAATTCACAATGCAAATTAAATTAAACATTAAAACTTCATTGGAACTGTACACTGAAAAGCGGATTTGAAAGATTTGAAGAAACCCAGTGGGCTAAATTGAATATGGGGTATTAACACCACATGACACTTCATCTTACAAAGCAAAATAAGAAAAGCAACAGAAGGGGGGAAAGAAAAAAATCTATGAAGAAATGTTAGAAATGGTGACAAAGAATTATAGAAATTGATGGGAATATTTAAAGATAAAGATGTGAAAGCAGAAGGCTCTCAACAAATGTGGGAAAATATGAATATAACACACAGAAGACAGTTGAGAAATTAGAAGGAGTGATGGAGGAATCAAAACAAAACAAACTACAAGAAGATAAAAATAAATTAAAAGCAGATAAAAACATTGAGAAGACATACTATCATCGTTAAAATCACAAGAATACCCAGTTTATTCAAGACTGACTAACTGTGTGACATTTTCAGATGCATAGAGCTTTTCAGCATACAGGATTCAATTCATGTCATGTTGCAAAAATTAATGCAACTGCCAATAAGAATGATAATGGGGCACAGCACTTTCACTTTAAATATCTGTATTGTATTTTGTATTTTAATGTTTTAAATTTTCAATAAAGTTTATATAAAAAAGAATGATAATGGGGAATTAGATATGAAACATAGATCAGTGTGCTTAAGAAGATAAATAAAAATGAAGGACTAGAGTTATTTATGATCACTGTATTATATAACAGGACAATTCAGGAATTTTTTTTAAATAGCAAACATTTAAAATTAATAAAGTTGATTGTAATGTATATTTATGTCAGGCATGAATGATCAGAACCACATGTGAAATTTCAATTAAAATTTTTATTACTACTCATTCCTATACATAGGAATCTTCTTAAGTAATGGTGAGGTATTTTGGCACCACATAAGAGTCAATGGAATTCAAAAGTAGATAGACTTAGTCTGTTTGTGGCTACCAAGTGACTCTAAGCTGATTTCTCTCTTGATTCCACCCACAAGTTTGTCACTCCTTCCAACCACAAGTTTGTCACATCCTAAGAAATTTTATAACAAAGATCTAAAAAATTCTAATTCAAGAAAGAGATACTATAAAGAGTACTATGTTCAATTCTAATCAGCCTGAGCCAAATTCCTGAGGAAGACATGTATTTTTGTTGTCTTTCTAAAGACCTAAAGGATTAAGCCCAGTTGAATGTTAGGTGAGGGCAGAGAGATCATTCTAAAGATCAGGCACCACTCTGGGAAAAATATACCTTGTAGGTTCCATACGAAAGCATCCTACACACACACACACACCAAATTTCACATAACATGCAGGCTCAAGAAGCAAATTTTGTGTTACTGTCTTGTTTCAATCTTATTTCTTTTAGAGCTAATATGACAAGTCACAAGATAACCAGCCTTTTATATTCAGATTATGCATATAAATATGAACACTACCTGGATTTAGAGAGTAGTGAACTTTATCATCTTATACAACAAGCAGACAAATGTTATTATGAATGAGTAACAATAAATTAACAGTAAAGTCAATTATTATTATAAATAAAATAGCTGCTAATTTTTTAAAATAAATATTGCATTACATTCCTTATATCTATCATTTGATACTTCATGTTATTAAAATTTAATTACAATTGTATCATAATCTTGTTTACTTGACACTTGTCTTTGATTTATGTAGATAAATGTCTTTTCTAAATTCCCTTTGTGTATAATTCGACCTCATTTAATTAAGCGAAATGTTACGCATTTTGTACAATATGTTCTTTATTGCAGGAAAGTATTTTTAACTATTTTGAGTGCAGCATTTTTGTGAATTATACATTTGAACAATAACTAAAATAATCTCTCAAATCTACTTATTAACCAATTGTAGTAAACTCTAGGACATGTGAGAACATTTCCTCTCCCAGGTCTTTTCACATTTGACTATGCACCTGGAAATAATTGTTTTATGTACTTAGTTTCAAAACTTGTAAACTGTTTCAAGCAAAGAAAAGCTTGATAGTTGATAATGTTTATTTCTACTATCATATTTTATGAATCTTATGAGAACTTGGTATGGCTTTCAGACATATTATAATCATTAACCCAATTTTAAATCCTGCATTGCATATAAATATTTCAAAATTGTAACATAAAACAAATTATAAAGTCATGTAACCTGTCCTTTATAACTGTAGTTATGCAGAAATATAAATGATTTGTATTATTATAAGCAGAGATCAAATACTCACTGTTTCTTGTCAAAGCAAATAAGTGTTCACAGTTATAACTTGGCTGTACAGTAAAGCCCTTAATAATTCCATGTCAAGATAATGCTTACTTACACTGTGCTTACTGAACATTTCTTATTTCATATCTAATAGTTACTTATATACAGGGCGATACTTAATTTCATTATAATTTATTCTGGCATTTATCAATATTTTCCAAAATTAACCCTTCAAGTAACGTACTGAGTTTGCTTCATTATTTCCACACAATAAGATTATACTACATCAAATACTTTACCCTTCTAGTTAAACTTAGGCATTTAAAAGATTTTCAGTACTACATGGAGCACTGGCATGAAGAGATTTTGATGAAAATATTATGAATAAGACTACTGTGAAGCTACTTTGGGTTCAATGGATGCTAGCTGGTGTTTGGCTTTATTTTTGTGATCAGATAATAAACCAGCTGCTGCTGTATAATACATAATGCTTCTCAAGTTATCATGTATAATCAGTAGTAATACTGTATTTCACTCATTATGTCAAAAGAATTGGAAAAAAATTAGATTGAATAAGAAATATTCCTTTCTTCAATTTATATTATTTTGTAATGCAATTATCAAATATACATCCTCAATAAATATATTTTAATTTTAATTTTTAAGGATCTCTCCCTTCACCCTGCCAAAATAGCATTTTTTTTCAAATATTTTCAGCAATTTTTGAAATGACTGTGTAATAAATTTAATTGGAGAATGTAGAGATTTTTATACACATTTATATAAAATATATTGCTGCTTTCATACAAAGATTAAGCCAGAATTCCTGAAAATTCTAATAAGCAGCAGGCTAGTGCACACAATATGATTGGTATAACTGGCCTCCAGAAGGTAGGAATAGTTAAGATAATAAAGAAAACTTAACAGGGCAAAAAATGTTAATATTATGTCAAACATGGATCCTGGTTCATAGTTCTAATAAACTCAAATCCATAAATGAACTTCAATCATATCATGTAAAGGACAAATATGTACATTAAAAAACTTGAATGAAAATGTAGTTCCACCAGGTCTTTTAAAGATTCACACTCCTTTCTCCCCCAAAATAGATTTTTTTCTCCCTTTCAATACATACTACATACTGGTATTACTATACTACATATTGGTATTACTAATTACTAATGAACTTTACTTAAAAACTATTTATTTTAAAATACTGAAAATTAAGAAATTCAGCATATGCTGTATATTCATAATTTTATTTCAATGTTTAAATACTTTCAAGGAGAAGATTTATAAATTAAATAAGAAAGCAAAAATGTATTTGACACAAACTGAGATTAATAACATTCTTTTCATAAAATGACGCAAACCAGTACTAGCACAAACAGTGTATTGTTAATGCTAGAGATACAGAAGCTAGTATTTTTCTTAAATAGAATAGAATAACAGAGTTGGAAACCCCTTGCTCAGACATGAAAATCTATATCAATTCACAAAAATGATTATCCAATCTCTTCTTAAAAATTTCCAGTGTTGGGTCATTCACAACTTCTGCAGGCAAGTTGTTCCATTGATTAATTGTTCTGACAGGAAATTTCTTCTTAGTTCTAGATTGCTTCTTTCCTTGATTAGTTTGCATCCATTGCTTCTTGCCGTGCGCAGAGGTGCTTTGGAAAATAGCTTGACCCCTTCCTCTTTGTGGCAACTCCTCAGATATTGAACACTGCTATCATGTCACCTCCAGTCTTTCTTTTAATTAAACTGGACATACTCAATCCAGCAACTGTTCTTTATCATGTTTTAGTCTCCATCCTCCTAATCATCTTCATTACTCTTCTCTGCATTCTTTCTAGAGTCTCAACATCTTTTTTTATATTTTAGCAATCAAAACTGGATGCAGTATTCCAAGTGCGGTCTTACTAAGGTATTATAAAGTGGTATTAATACTTCACGTGATCTTGATTCTGTCCCTCTTAATGCAGCCTAGAACTGTGTTGGCTTCTTTGGCAGTTGCAGCACATTGCTGACTCATATTTAAGTGACTGTCCACTAGGACTCCAAGATCCCTCTCAGAATTACTACTATTGACTGAGGTACCACCTATACTATACCTGTGCATTTGGTTTTTCTTGCCTAAATGTAGAACCTTATTTTTTTCACCACTGAATTTCATTTTCTTAGTGCTCAATATTCAAGACTGTCAGGATCCTTCTGTATCTTAAGCCTATCTTCTGGACTGTTGGCTATTCTTGCCATCTTAGTGTCACCTGTAAATTTGATGAGTTCCCCATCTATCCCCTCATCCAAATCATTGATGAAGATGTTGAGGAGTACTGGACCTAAAACACCACTGCATACTTTACTCCATGTAAATCCAGTTCCATTGAGGACTACACATTGTGTGCTGCTGGTCAGCCAGTTATGAATCCATCCGGTGGTGATGCTGTCTAACCCACATTTTTCTATCTTATCAATAGTAGGTGTGGTCTACTTTATCAAATGCCTTACTGAAGTCCAAGTAAATTATATCTACAGCATTCCTCTGGTCCACTAATTTCGTCACTTTGTCAAAGAATGCAATAAGAGTTGTCTGGCATGATCTCTTTTTGACAAACCCATGTTGGCTTTTGGTTATGACTTTCTTTGCTTCTAAGTGCCTGCTGATTCATTGCTTGATTATCTTTTCCAGAATCTCCCCAGGTATTGAGATCAGGCTGATAGGTCTGTAATTCCCTGGATCTATTTTTTTTTCCTTTTTTGAAGAAAGTTTGTGAAATATGCTGATGAAAATATTAACGTTTTAAAAATAACTGAATTGTACCTTGTTTTTAAGTATTATGATTACCTGTATTTAATATTATACATATTAAGACAAACTGTCTGTCTCACAATCAAATCATCTATTTTTTTCTCTTGTCAGTTCATGTACTGACAGATTTTATTTTGCAGGATGCAGATTTCCTGTATCCCTGACTGAATTGTCATTAAATCTGTCACCAACTAATTATTCATGTATACCCATTTATTAAAGTAGCAAAATAGTTACCCCCCACTGACAACTTCTTTTATCTGTCAATGTCAACACAACCAGTTTTTTTTTAAATCTTGTCTGATGGTTCACTATTCCTTTGTGTAGAGACTGTAAATCAAACTATTCTTTTCTTTTACGCCCTATCATAGCTAAGCATGTTCCGACAAGCAAAATAATTTGAAAGGAAACAGATAAGTGTTTTAGAAATCGTATGCCCATTAAGGCAAAACCAAAATGTAACAGCTTGCATTATTTGTAAAAAAAAATCTCTATAACTCTGATATCAATTAATAGTACTGGGAGTGAATTCAAAATAACAGTAAGAAATAGCGAAAAAATAAAAGCAGCTACAGATTTTTCCAATGACCGTTTTCTCTAATACATACACACATACATATATGTTTACGTGTGTTTATATGTGCACTGGATATACCTGCAAGAGAAAATTGTGTTTTAGATGTTTCATCACAGGTATAAAAATACACAAGTATTTTATTCCAGGTTATCTCCTGAGTCACAGAAGGCCACATTTTTGTTAGGCATAACACATGTGAAATTGGAAAGGATTTGTGTTTAAAGAACTTGCAGCCACAGAAAGGTGATGACTGGTGATCTATAGCAAATGCAGCTTTTCTATATTTGCTGCAGATCACCTGATAGACTTATATAAGGAGTCTGGGCAGCAGAAAATAATTCTGATGTGTAATAAATCAAAACAACTATAAACCGTTTACTAATTGACAAGGTCATCCTTAAAAACTCAGAAAGAAAACAAACCTATTTCAGCTTGAACTGACTATAAAAAAGCATTTGATTTCCTTCTACATGGCTGAATCAGAAAATATCTTTAAAATGTGGGATTAGTAAAACACTGCAAGGGTAGATAATCCATAGAAAACAAATCTAAAAATGAAAGATGAAGAGATTAGCAAAGTAAAACCAGAAGAGATATATTCCAAAGTGACTCACTGTCACTTTTACCATTTGTTTTAGCAGTCATATCACTTATAAATAATTTAAACAAAACCCAAAGGTGCTATCAATTCTCAAAACAGGTTCCAAAAATAATCAATTTGCTACACATGGATGATGCAAAAATGTTCATTAAATGAAAAATTGCTGAACACACTGGGTTGTATCCCAAAAATTGTAAGCCGCCCTGAGTCTTCGGAGAAGGGCGGCATATAAATGTAATTAAAAAAAAAAATAGAAGTCACTTATCTACTGAATATTGTCCATGTATTCAGTGACAATACAGGAATGCACTTCAGCCGAGACAAATGTGCAACTTTAGCAATTAACATAGTAGCAGAATAACACTGTTAGAATGGACCTTGGAGGTCTTCTATTTCGAAGAGGCAAATCATTCCAATAATTAATTGTTCTATCAGTAAATTTCTTCCTAGTTCTAGGTTGCTTTTCTCCTTACTTAGCTTCCACCCATTGCTTCTTGTTCTGCCTTCGTGCTTTGAAGAATAGGTTGACTTCCCTCTTTCATTTGGCAGCCCCTCAAATATTGGAACACTGCTATCATAGTAGTCCTTCTTTTCATTAAATTAGACATGCCCAAATCTTGCAATGTTCTTCATATGTTTTAGTCTCCAGCCCCCTAATCATCTTTGTTGCTCTTTTCTCACTTTTTCTAGAGTCTCAACATCTTTTTTATATTGTGGCAACCAAAACTGAATGCAATATTCCAAGTGTGGTCTTACCAAGGTATTTTAAAGTGGTACTAACATTTCATGTGATCTTGATTCTATTTGTCTGTTAATGCAGCCTAGCACTGGGTTGGCTTTTTTGGTAGCTGCAGCACACTGCTGGCTCATATTTAAGTGGTGATCTACTAGGAGTCCAAGATCCCTTGCAAGTGCTACTACTAAAGGAGAAAAATTATTGGGCTACAGCTAATTGAAGGAAATTGATTGATAATTGATATCAGAAGATGATATAAAGATGTAGGAATAATGAAAAAGTCCAATTTGTTAAACAAGCAAGTTAAAAAAGAGTTCTTTAATTATATGAAAGAAATCCAAAATATTTTGAAAGCAAAATTAAATGCACAGAATATAATTAAAACCATAAACACTTGGCCTGCTCCAGTTATTCAAGATTTAATACCCAGTTATTAATCGAGCTGGGTTAGACAGACTTAATAGGAATAAATCTTACTTTGCCAGAAATAATGGTGGGATGGGATTTCTACCCACAATAGCAAATAATGGAGGAAGGGAAATACAGCATGAAGGTATAATTATGGCAAGGAGCCGCTAGAAAGACAGTTTGATTAGTGGTAAAGGCATTCTTTAGAAACTGGTAGACCATGAATTCTAGCTTCACTTGAGGCACGAAAGCTGCTGGGTGACCTTGGGCAAGTTATCATCTCTTAGTCCGAGATAGGAAGCAAAGCAAACCACTTCTGAAAATCAAGAATAACTAACTAACTTGAAGACAAAGACATACATGCATACATTCATTCATACATACATACTTACATACATACCATACACCATACCATACCATACCATACACACACACACACACACACACACACCAAGCAACTTAATAAACCACCTAAGAACATGCACCCAAAATATCTAATAGCTGAAGGCATGTTGTAATATCACTAATGTAACTTGTTTCTAGTATGCAAAGTACTATAGCTACCTATATTTCTGTGTGCAAGATATGCAAGAGAACTGAAGGCTCCACCAAGAAGGCCTGTCCCTGATCTACACCCTATATACCTTGTAACAAAAAAGAACACTCAAAGGCATCTCTAGATAGCCATACCACGATAAAACAGGAATCTGTGCTATTAAAATAGATGAAGCATGCTTTGAATGATATTGCATTTCATCAGTAAAAACATATTTGTAGGGTTTCTTGAGCTACAGCTTTCATGGAATTGCAGGTGGCAACAATGTCTTGTGAACAACTGAAATTATTTCTGTGTCATTTGCCAAAGGTTATAAATATATACCTTGCAGCTATTGTTCTTAATTACTGCAATGCACTCTATTTCAATTTTCACACTACTTTAAAAAGTGTCTTTGCATTTTAAGTGGTACAAAATGGTGTTAGGCTGGTAATTATATAAAGTAATTGATACAAAGTAATTAGTATAATCTGCCCTGAGTCTTTATTTAAGCAGAAAGGTGGGATTATACATGAGATAAATAAATGGATGTTTTGCCAAAACTTATTTTGGGTCATGTCACTGTGGGGGAAGTGATGGTTTCCAAAAATAAATCCTCCAAATTGGACAAAGTTCAAGGTGTTCTGAGACTAGTCTGGCCCAGAAACATATCTATTTCATTTGTAGCACTATATATCAAGTGCCTCAAATGACTTTCAGTCCTAAAGATAAACGTCCTTAGAACTGAACTTCTGTGATAACATCCCAGATAAAGTTCATATGGTACAAAAAGAAATATAATCTAATCCAGAATGTTCAATTCCTGGATTAGAGCCTTAATATTAATTAAAGTGAGTATTATACCGAAGATATGTAAAAACCCTAGATATAAGATCTTTCTCTGGTTTTAATTCAATTTATAAACCTAGAATTTGTTCCTATAAACACAAAATCAAAAATATTTTCCATCTTTCACTCTGGAACAAAGACAACTCAATATCCACATACTGTATATGCACTTTTATAGCTCTTTTCATTTTAGTGTTAATGGAAATAACTAATATTTGCTAATTAGTAGTTTCATCTAGTTTAGATTTTTTCACATATATTTCCAGGAACTGTTAGACACTAGTCTGATATTTTCTGAGTTCAGCTTTTATAATCCTCCTTCTCATACCTCTGGTTCCAATAAATATGAATTACATATCTAAATATTAGATGTTTACTATGAATAATTATGTCTCATTAAATTATGTGAATTGCTCTTATTAAGATAATTATATAGAATTATTATGAAAGTTTATATCAGAAATATTTTAAATTTTGATTTCTTATTCAGAATTAAGTTCAGAATTATTACAAAAATTACTGATAATGTTATTAATAAGGCTATAGATGTTAATGTGAGTAAGTATAAATAATACTACAAACTAAGCTACAACTGTATGATCAATGTCTTTAAGGACCTAAACAGGAAGTTCAGAAGACTTGGAACCTGGAACTTATTTAGCCTTCAGTTCTATCAAATAGGAACAGAAACAGAAAAAGGAATAGTGGAAGTCAATGACTGCAGGAATAGTGTTCATAGATGACACTGGGTTTATGGGACGATGGTCTGAGTTATATAGAAGATGGGCTGGTTGCATGACAAGGTTGCACTTTATAAGGACTGATAAAAAAAATGTTTGGCCAAAACAAATGGCACGATTGATTAGGAGACCATTAAAAACATGAGAAGCAGAAGCAGAAATACAGAAGTAAGACCTCAGGTAAAAAGATGTGCACTACAAAAAAAAGGGAATGCTGATGGGATAGAGCAAGGCTGTCAAACTCCCAGTCTGAGGCCAGATGCATCATGTGCTAGCCACACCCATGCCCAGTTTAGTGAAGGGGAAAAATGTCCCACTACGTCATGTGATGCCACAGTGACGACGTGAGTTTGATGCCCCTGGGAGAGAGCCTTTAACAAACAACCAAAAATAATAATAATAAACTTCATAACCTTTACTGTCTTTGTTAAGTTTGCATGAAGAGTCAAACGCGGGAAGCTTCAGATAAGAGTTTATTCAGTGACTACAGCTCGAATGGACCCGAGTTGGCTGGGCTACGGCTGCCTCTTATAGCCAGCAGCCGTAGTTGCCAGCCAATCAGAGTGCAGGGTTTCTTCCCGCACTATTTAAACCAATACCATTTAACATTTTACAAGAACAGTTCAAATAAACCAATAACATTCAAACCTACATACATAACACCCCTCCCCACTAGGTTCAGTCCATACCAAACCCCAACCTATCTAATGTATTCTTTTAAATAGGTGGGGCTCTTACGTGTACGTTGAGACCTTCATGGTTCAGAAGTTTTAACATTCTCACTCAGTGAGAGAGGAAATGTGTCTGCTGACATTTCCCTGCTGGGACTTCCTGTGAAAGGAGACCCTGTTGGACTGTTAGAATCTTGTCTCTCCTCCCAACCCATCTCCATTCCAATGGCAGCACCCAAGTCAGGTAGTGATGTGCAATCTTCCACTTCTAAGGATGGATCTTGGCATTGTGACAGGGTTCGGGATGGTTCCTCTCGTAATGGCTCGTTACACATGCGGTTGATTCTTGCTTGCTGATTTTCCTCCTGTTCCTCCCCTTCCCCCCTAGAAGTAACATCAGGTGAGGGACCCAGAGAGAGACAGGGGCGATGTTCCTGAGGGAACCTGGTTCTAAGTTGATCAATGTGCCTGCTCCAGAGGAGTCCATCCTCTGTTTGTACCCTGTAAGAACGAGGGCCAGTGATTTGAGTTATTTCAGCAGGAATCCACAAAGGCTCACCTATAAGGTTCTTAGCATACACAGAATCACCCACACTGAAAGTACGAACTTTGGAAGTGGAATCCAGTGGTGCATTGGGTGCGTAAGTGGGATGAAGGCGGTCAAGGGAAGACCTAAGTTTCCTACCCATCAACAACTCTGCTGGGGATAAGTTAGTAGATGGGCTAGGAGTGATGTGCTGAACACTAAGAAGTTTTTCAAGCTTCTCAGTGATGTCCCCAGGACCCAGTTGCTGGAGCTTCTCTTTGGTAAAGCATACCATGCATTCAGCCCGGCCATTAGCCAAAGGGTGCCCAGGGGCAGTAAGGGCATGTTTGATACCCTGTTGTGCTAGAAAGGATTCAAAAATGTTAGATGTAAATTGAGGGCCATTGTCAGAGACAAGAACATCAGGTAACCCATGGGTTACAAACAGTTTTCTGAGCTGCTTGATGACAGCATCAGTTGTGGTGGATGGGAAATACCTCGAGCCATTTGGAGTATACATCTACTATAACCAGAAAAGTGTGCCCTCTAGTAGGACCTGCGAAATCAATGTGGATCCTAGACCACGGGCCCCTAGGACATTCCCCTTCCTGTGTGGGGGCGTGAGGTGGGGCAGGCCTAACTACCTGGCAATTGGGACAAGATGCAACCCAGTTTTCAACCAGTTTGTCAATACCTGGCCACCATACATAACTCCTGGCCAATCCCTTCATCCTTACAATACCAGGATGACCCTCATGTAACATTTCCAAAACCTCTCTTTGCAGTTTTGCAGGAATAACCACCCTGTTACCCCACAAAATACATCCTCTTAATACAGATAATTCAGTTTGCCTAGACTTAAAAGGTTGGGCAAGGTGAGGTAGATCTTGAAGAGGCCAACCTTTCTTAATCCAGCCTATAACAGGAGCCAACACAGTGTCTTTGGCAGTCTCTCTGGCAATTTCAGCAGCATGAACTGGAAGCTTAGCAACAGTTTCTAGGAAAAAGGTGTGTGTTTCAGGTTCAAAGTCCTCCTTGTGGCAAGGCAGTGGGCAACGACTCAGTGCATCAGCATGTCCAATGTCCTTGCCAGGCCTGTGAATCAGTTTGTATGAATAAGCTGCAAGAAATTCAGTCCACCTGAGCATTCTTGGTGACAGGATGGTAGGTGTAGGTTTGTCTCCCGCCACAATGCCTAACAAAGGTTTGTGATCTGTAACAATGGTAAATGTCCTGCCATACAGATATTCATGAAATTTCTTAACAGCTGCAACACCTGCCAATGCCTCTTTGTCCAGTTGGCTATAATTTCTCTCTGCTTTGGTCAAAGTGTGAGAGTAAAATGCAATAGGGGCTTCCCTTCCACTGGGAAGCCTGTGGCTCAAAAAAAAACCCACTCCAAAAGGGGATGCATCACAAGTCAGTACAACAGGCAAATTCTCAGAGAACTGTATCAGTACAGCATCAGATGTGATTAGTCTCTTAATACTGTTAAATGCTGATTGTTCCTTCCTCCCCCAGATCCAAACAGCCTTCTTATCAAGCAATCTGTGCAAAGGTTCAGCAATGGTTGCCTTTTGAGGTAGAAACATGTGATAAAAGTTAATGACTCCAAGGAAGGCTTGCAAATCTGTTTTGCATTTAGGTTTAGGGGCTTCTTTGATTGCTTTAACCTTGGCATCAGTAGGGTGGATGCCATGCTTGTCAATCATGTAGCCCAGGAACTCAACCCTGTCTATTTTTAGTGTGCATTTTTCTTCCTTGACTTTTAACCCCGCTTTTCTGAATCTGGTAAGGACTTCTCTGAGTCTTTCTTGAAGCTGAATGTCATTTTCAGCAGAGATTAACACATCATCAAAGTAAGGCACTACCCCTGGCAGTCCTTGAAGCATTCTTTCCATAAGACTTTGAAAAATGCCTGGTGCCACGCTTACTCCAAATTGTAACCTTTTACATTTGAAGGCACCTCTGTGAGTCACAATGGTTTGGGCCTCTGCAGTGGCATCATCAACTGTTAGTTGTTGATATGCCTGGGCCAAGTCCAATTTGGCAAAGACTGTGCCCCTGCCAAGTGAATGTAACAGATGATGCACAACTGGTACTGGGTATGCGCTCTGCTGCAGCGCATGGTTGTTGATATGCCTGGGCCAAGTCCAATTTGGCAAAGACTGTGCCCCTGCCAAGTGAATGTAACAGATGATGCACAACTGGTACTGGGTATGCGCTCTGCTGCAGCGCATGGTTGTTGATATGCCTGGGCCAAGTCCAATTTGGCAAAGACTGTGCCCCTGCCAAGTGAATGTAACAGATGATGCACAACTGGTACTGGGTATGCACTCTGCTGCAGCGCATGGTTCAGTGTCCCCTTATAGTCTCAACAAATTCTTACTGACCCATCAGCCTTGACTGGTGTGACTATGGGTGTTTCCCATCTGGAGTGATCAGTGGGCTCTAAAACCCCTTGAGCAATTAATTTGTCTAATTGTGCATCAATTTTTTCCTTTAAAGCAAATGGAACCCTCCTGGGCTTTAAACGAATTGGGGGCACCTTGGGATCTAGGTTGAAAGTGATAGGGGTCCCCATATACTTGCCCAATCCTTCGCTGAAGACCTCTGGAAACTCAGACTTCAAGGCCTCCTCCCATTCAGAGTTGCTCACGTGATTGATGCCAGTCACCTCGATGCCTAGTGGATTGAACCACTCAAGTCCCAGCAAGCTTGGGATCCTTGTCCACAATGGTCAGGGGCAAATGTTTGGTGTGGCCTTTAAACTGCACGTTGAAATCTCTTGCTCCAACTGCTGGAATCTTGTTCCCTTGGTAGTCTTTAAGAGTCAGTGCTTGCTTCTGGAAATGTTTCTTCTGAATGTTGGGAAGTAGCCTGTGAATAGTGTCCCATGACACCATAGATAAATAAGAGCCTGAGTCCACTTCCATTTGGCAAGGCCTTCCTTCAATCAACACCTTCACGTGTACTTTTCTGCTTCTCAAGGGTGAAGAATGACCAATGGTGATTGTTTGGTGAGTTTCATTCTTCCCATTTGCTTCTGAATTGAGCCCCATCTTTTCAATGAAGTTGTTGGGCTTAAAATCCTTTTCAGGAAATTTCTTGCTACTAGGTGGAGTTCTGAATGATTTGCAGACTCTGGCTAGGTGACCCCTTTTCTCACAACGTAGGCAGATGGTGTCTAAGAACTTGCATTCAGTGCGGGATGCCCCCCCACAGCCTCTGCAATAAAATTCTTGCCTCTTTCTCCCAGGGTCTTTCCTTTTCTTCTCCATTCTGAGTCTAAAAATCCCTTCCTCCACCTCACTGCAATCTGAATCAGAGTCTATTTGTTCGCAATGGGTTGTTGTGGATTTTTCCACATCAGAATGGCTTGAGGCCTGGCTGGAGGCCTTGTTAATCTTTTTCATGGCCGCAGCTGAGGACTTGGTGGCTTCTGCTGAAACAGCTTCTTCAATGGCCTCCTTAAACGTGATCTTAGGTTTCATTAACAGTTTGCTTTGTAAGACCTTATCTTTTAGGCCTAAGACAAACCGATCACGCATGGCCTCTTCTAAGTTGGTAAAGTCACAAGCACCCCCAATGTCCCTTAAACTTGACACGAAGTCATTAACATTCTCGCTTTCCCCTTGATCCCGACGATAAAACTCGTGTCTCTTAATGAGGCACAATACTTGTGGGGCGTAATGGGCTCTTAAAAGCTTTTCCAAATCAGGCCATTCCATTACCTTCAGTTCTGCAGCTCCTGCCAACGCCTTCACCATCTTGAAGACTGCTGGACCGCAGTGCGTGAGAAATACCGCCCTCTTCCGTCTCTCGGGAATATCGGCGAGGTCGTTTCCTTCCAGGTACATCTGGAAGCGATCCGCATACGATTCCCAGTCTTCCGCCGCCGGATCAAACAGGGCTGGGGGGGTGTTCAGCGCAGCCATCTCGCTCTTCTGTTCGCCTTCCGCGTTGTCTCTTCTTCAGGGAGATTCCATCCTCGTCACCAGTGTTAAGTTTGCATGAAGAGTCAAACGCGGGAAGCTTCAGATAAGAGTTTATTCAGTGACTACAGCTCGAATGGACCCGAGTTGGCTGGGCTACGGCTGCCTCTTATAGCCAGCAGCCATAGTTGCCAGCCAATGGGAGTGCAGGGTTTCTTCCCCCACTATTTAAACCAATACCATTTAACATTTTACAAGAACAGTTCAAATAAACCAATAACATTCAAACCTACATACATAACAGTCTTTATCCTAAATTCCAAAGTATGGCAAATGAACAAGGTGAGTTGAGCTTATAGCACAGAAAGCAAATCAAATTTACCAGCTATAATGAACACCCAGTGGAATGATTCTAATAACTAGAATACTGTTTCTGAAGGACACAATTTGTTCAAAATAAACAGAAACAGTAGAAGAATTGATGGTATATTAAAATTATCTGCCCTGGTAATGTTTCTGAGGGCATCTGAGTGAACCAGTAGCTAATTTTATCATTTTTATGGCCAGTTCACTGAAATGGCAAATCCCACCCTTGGCTGGCCCCACCTATCCCACCCCTCCCAGGAGTCTCCATGCAGCCCGTTTTGGATCCCGGGTAAGTACAGGGCCCATGTGGAGGCTTGAAGAAGGCAAAAAATGGGCCTCCCATAGGCTCCAGATGCCTGTTTCCGGCCTCCAGAGCGCCTCCAGAGCCCAGGGAGGCCATTTTCACCCTCCTGGAAGCTTGAAGAAAGCCTGAGGAGGACAAAAATGGTCCCCCTGCCATGGTGAAGGAGGCTTACTAGGCCACGCCCACCATGGCCACGCCCACCCAGCAACTAGTCAGAGAACCGGTTGCTAAAATTTTTGAAGCCCACCCCTACACCCGAGTTCAAAAAATAAAGTGGATGTTGTTATTGATGTCTAATACTGCCTCTGCAGCTAAAGAGAACTTGGAATGATGTTTGCCAAAAGAAAACTGCATACCTTTTGAAAATGCATAAATAGTAATGGGACTTCTGGTTACCCTGACATCCTTTGGGTGAAAAACAATTGGGCATGTTCCTTCTAAGTCATGACTTGTCTTGCTGATAATCTTCTCTTTCAGTAAGTGGAGAAAAGCAAGAGAAAAGGCTATTTTTGACAATGCTAATCAATATAGAAAACTTTGCTGAAGAAGTAGCAAGAGCATTGACTAAAAGCAGTAATATAGCAGTATCATTCTTGATTTTAAAGATAACAGTGTGGTTGCACAAAACAAGAACAAAAAAAATGAGGAAACAAAACTGCACAGAGGAAAACGAAAAAGGACTAGATCATATAACTACATAAATGTACCCTGGAATAAAATTTCAGAATGAGCTGAAGTTAGTGAAAGTCAGAAGCATCACTAAAAGAGACAGTAGTGTATTTACATTAGTTATTTGTGGATTTCACATTAGTCAATAATTTTCAAAGCTTCTTCAATCTTCTTTTCTGTGTGGAGTAGTTCTACTCCAAAGAACCCTAAAGGAGGTGGATTATCTGCATCTGGATTTTCTGAATTTTATCTAGATTTTCAGTTAAATTCAGACCTGAACACAAAGTATCAGAAATCAGCATGGGTTTGTGAAGAATAATCTTGGAAATCTTTATTTATTTAAATAATTGCTGCTAATATCACAGCAATGACTCTGAGTAACACATACCAAGATTAGGTACCAGTGACTTTGAAAAATACATACTAATCATAAAGTCACATTAACTTTCTGGATGAACACTTATACCTCATTTTTTTGCAGGTAGTCCTATTTATCAACTATTCATTAGCAACCATTCAGAATTATAATGATGAATAAGTTTATGATCAATCTACACATCTATGCAATAAAGAAAAAGAAAGCTGAAGATCATAAGCACAATCATGGTTTAGCAACCACTTTGCTTAATAACTGAGTGGCCACACCCAAATACGGTTGCTAAATGAAGAACTAATTGGGATGTTCATTAATAAATTATGAAAATCAAAGAACATTGAACACAATATTAAACATATACATAAAATGTTTCCCCAGTTGAATACTGATAAATATATTTCAGCAATAATAGTTGTTTCCCCATCCTTGCAAAACAGGTCCACAATGAATTTTTCCATCTATATTTACAAAATTGCTATATAACATTAAAAAAAATCACAAATATACGAATATATTATAAATCAACCAATTTGCCCTACCATCTAGCCACTAGAAAAAATGAAAACAAATAACAAGTCGTCCCAACAACAAAGCCAAATTTCAAAGCTGTCTGATAACAATCTATTATTGTATTTAACTTGCAAAAGGCCCAGAAGCAGCTGAATAAACCCTCTGCAACCATTGTCTCTGATCCATCCAGGATCAAATACCATCAATTGATTCTTGATAATGTTTTTTTCTTTTTTTAACTTTGGAAATTAATAAAAAAAATATGAAAAAAGAACATTTTCTCTGCCCTAATCTTTAATGTTTCATTCATTATCTGAATAAATCTGGAAACAATTCTGAAGAAGACAATAATAAATTTCTGGATAATCTTGGTAAATTATTATATTGGCTGCCAGTAATATAATTTAAGAAACTCAAGTGCAATGTCTTTCTTTAGGATACAAAAATAAAATTCACAGGCATAAAGTATCAGGTATCTGGCTTGGTAAAATTATTTTCTAGAAATAGCTTGGAATAGCAATTAATTGCTAATTGAATATAGACAGCTGCAAAGAATGTGAATTTAATTTTTGATGCATATCAACAGACATATAATTTCCAATGTACAGAAAATCTTTTTATTCTCTTTTGTTCAGATGCCACCTTGAATTCTATCCAATTTGGAGACCACATTTTAAGTAGGGATTCCAATAATTTGAAACAGATTCAAAGAGAGATACAAAAATTATCAAGACATCTTAAACTAAATGTTTTGAAGGAGACATCATAAGAGGTGGATATGGTAATCCTTGTCAAAGTCAACTAATGGGGATATGATAGCACTATTCACACATATAAAATGATATCAGACAGAACATCACAGTCCATTTTCTTATTTCAGAATGTCAGAACTGGATTTTAATTACAGGGAGGCAAATTTAATTTAATTTAATTTAATAACACTTCCTAACATTCAACAATGGAACCAATTACCCATAACATGGTGTCCTCCTTTAGCGTTATGTTCAAGCAGAGAATAGATAGCCAACTGTCTATGACGCTTTAATCTGAATCCATGCATCTAGCAGAGGACTGCATTTGTTGCTAAATGTGCCCATAATTTTTGTTGTTATTGTTTAATCAAAAATAGAGATCTTTGGCATGGCTGCAGCACAGCATTATGTACACTTGTTCAAATAGTGATGGTAGTTGTAATTTTAGAGATTATAACTGATACTAATTTTTAATGTTGTTTGCAATTATATGCCATGTGCTCATACTTAAGGAAGGATAAAAACCTGAATGTGCACCATAAATTATGCCATATACTCCAAAAGTGGTATTCAGCAGGTCCTGACCAATTCTGGAAAACAAGTAGTGGAAATTTTGAGTAGTTCGGAGAACCGGCCAATACCACCAATTCCACTGACTGGAGATTTTACAGTATCTTTCCCCTGCCATGCCCACCAAGCCACACCCACAGAACCAGTAGTAAAAAAATTTGAATCCCACCACTGATATACTCTTTCTTAAATCTTTCTAATTTTTAAGTACAACATAACTTAGGTAACATGACTCAGGAACTTATTTTTTCAAAATTATTTCTCCAAATGTTAAATTCCTTGACCATACAATGCTTGTTTTTTTTTAAAGTAAATTACATACAGTAGTTTATGCTTTTTGATTGTGATTTAATGTTTAAATGTTTGGTGGCTCAGGCTGTTAATTGCCTGCACTTAAGTTCCAGCTGCCTACAACTGCTGCAGGCTCGAATCCCACCAGGCTCAAGGTTGACTCAGCTTTCCATCCTCTCGGGGTAGGTAAATTGAGGACTCAAGATTGTTGGGGGCACTAAGCTGACTTTGTAAAAATGCCACTTGGGGGGCAAAAAGCCCTAGTAATAAGCAGGCATATACAATGGAATGAAGGCTATTGCTGAGCACATTGGGTTGTGCTCCAAAAATTGTAAGCCGCCCTGAGTCTTCGGAGAAGGGCGGCATATAAATGTAATTAAAAAAAAAAAACTTTGTACAGCATGAAAATAACGGCCTCTTCACCTGCTAGTTTTTCCCATTAGTCCTTGCTCATTTGGCAGTTTATTAGAACTGTGTATTTCAACAGCACTATTAAGTAACTTAAAAATTAAATATATTTGTAATCAAACTGGGAAAATTACACTGGCAACTCCAGTCTATGAACATTTGTCACTCGAAGAAACTGATTAGTAATTAACTGATGACTGGATTGGATATATCTGCAAGGCTTTTCTTGCTCATTTACCTCTAATCCCTTACATAATCAGAATGCTACCCTTACCCATTTGAAATGGCTAATGACAAAATCAAAATGCACTGAAATTTTTGCTGGTCAACTAAGCTAACTGTATATTAGCATTGCTAAGGCCTGCTGATGTCCTTATTAGGCACTTAGTCATATTATAAGCAAGTAATTACAGGAGCAAGGTGAACACAAATAGACAAGCACATTCTGCCACTTCAATTCTAATATTCTTACAAGTTAGAATATATATTTATTATGTTACTTGTATTCTGTATGGCCAATTATAACCAATTTACCTGATATCTGTCTACATGAGTGAAATAATTCCACTTCTCTTCCCCATGCAATGGCACAGCTGCAGAGTTTTTAACCTCGGGCTTTTCTGTGGCTATCAGCCTGAATGAACTTTCATATCTTATTCTATATAATACAGTTAAGGGAGGAGCAGTAAAATAAAACATTAATCTTCTTTCAGGGATTTTTTAACTGCAAGTTATCTCATGGAAATCAGAAAAAAATACATTTACTTTGCTGCTATACTACTTACTCCTACGTGCATTATCACATAAGCCATACAGAAAATGTGTTAGTATTATTTAAAGATACTTAACAAATGGCTACATGTTAATTTGTTAACTTTGCAAGCTACCTAAAATAGAAAGTTGTGATAAGCAATGTTTATATAATAAATTCTATATGTTTCAGATGACAAAATCAGTATTCCAGTTGGGTCCAGCCCTGGACCAGAAGGCCCGTTCATGATCATTCATGCTTTAGACACCACCTTGGAGTATTGCAATGTACTCCACATGTGGATGTTCTTTAAAATCCTCCAGAAGCTTCAATTGTCCAGAATACAGCAGTGAAAATAGTTATGGTTACATCTTGTCATGCTCTCATAATGCCACAACCTGCACTGGCTCCTGATAGTCTTCCAGGTGCATTTAATGTACTGCCAATTATGTTAAAAAAAAAAACTACCTGGCATTGGACTAGGGTACTTGAGGGTTTACTTTCTCCCAAGAACATCTGTCAGTCCCACACTCTGAAACTGGCCTGACTGAGGCCATCTTGGAAGCTTCAGTGTTGCCACAATGGTTCTGAGGGATAGGAGGGGGGAATAGAGATAGCTGGGGTTTTGTAGTCAAAACAAAAGTTTCCCCTGAGAACATTCCCACAGGTGGCTGAAAAGAGGAGTGAAGTTACCAAGCAACCAGACAGCACCTTATTGGCCCATGTGACTGATTGTTTGGGAAAGGAGGAAAATTTTTACTTTCAATTAGGTGAAAACTGCAGGAACCTTTAGGGTCGGTTTTCACCAGTTTGTGCCAATATATGTCGAATAAACCTGTTCTTTGACGAAGCTGCTTGCCTCGGAGTTCTGTTTATTATGGGTCTATTACTTGGAACCCTGACCTACACTCTAGAAGGACATGTTCCAGCTGCTTCCTGTTATGATTTATCATCTTACTGAACCTCAGAAGTATGCCTTTATTGTGACTAGCATTGTGGAATGCAGTCCTCCAATATACAACAGAACCCAACTCTCCTCTTGTATATACCACAGTATAGTGTACATACCATAGACCATGAACTATCAATCTTGAACAGCTATAGTATAAAGTTAGGAAAAATAAATAAATAAATATTTTCAACATTTTCAGTCATCCTATTCTGTTATTTAAAAAAATTAAAATAAACCAATTTGGTACATCATAGAATCCAGAATATGTAGACAAAACGTGTTTAAGTAAGAAAATATGTTTTGTAGTAGCAATCATCTCTATTCAGCTTTAATATTCAACAATTTAAATATGTTCATGAATGAATTAGAGAGTATAAATTGGAAGAAGTGTATCAAATACTGTCCCATTCATACTTTCTACAAGCCAGGTTTTTTAAAAAGTAACTATCTCTGTGCAATCAACAAAGCAGGCTTTATTACAACTAAAGAGTTAACTGAAGCTACCGTTTAAGAAATGCAGATCAGCAGTGTTTAGAAAGCCAGCTGTGCTGTACAACATCTGCTAATCATAGAAACAGGGCGATTATCTCTTCAACATTTCAAAAACTCTCCTTACGAGACTACTTATTTTATATAGCAAATAATATTCACATTTACATTTTTAATGCTTAATAAAAGTTCATCATTTCAAGCCCCTAGGCTTAAAAGGGCATATCCAAGTGGCTATCTGTATTTATAAAACAATAATACAGTTACTAAAGTAATATTTAAAAATCAATTATGAATTTCTGCTTCTCAAATTGTTAGAGCTTAAGAGAGATTATTCACTTACTAACTGAATGAGAGAATTGGGATAGATCAGTAGTCAATAAGTTGCTTTGCTAAAATATCATCTATTAACATCTGTTTGTATACAAAAGAACTTGTTTCAGTTTGGAAAAAGAAATCAAATACTATGGACAGCTTGGCAAATACTATATGTGAAAATACATCTGATAACTATTAAGTATGTTGAATTAACAACCAATTAATATATTGCCAAGGTTGGTAGTTAAGTATTATAAATTACTATTAAAAATGAAACCATAGCTTGATTACTTACTTTTTTTTACTTTTCAAGAAAAAAATTAAGATGGAACTGTAGATCCATGTTAAGGGTTATAGGTCAGTTTCTGTTGGATTTCAACCCAGTCATTTTGAAAGAGTAATAATTAAGTAGTCAAATTTATCAGACTTTAAGGTGAACAAATTAATTTTAAAATGAAATATTTCAAGTTTTGATTTGTTGACTGTCAAGAAGATGGCATTATTTCACTTTGTTGAAATATGTGAATTTTGTGAATTAATTGCTTTTTCCCTTCCATTTATTCCATTTTAGGTAGTGGGAATCTTTTTCACAAGATACTCAGTTTATTTAAACTTAAATTGGTTTTACCCAAACAAATGTTACACTGGTTATTCAGTTTTTAGAACAGTATTTACCAATATGAATGCTAAGTTGTTTCCAATCTCTGCCATATAAAACTACTCCATAGAACAGTGTACCTCTAATTTACTCAAAAACAACAGTGTAAATATTCATAGAGTGATTTTAAAAAGTTTATTTAGTATTTATGTTCTAAAAAGCAGAATGCAGGGTGCTGGAAGGAATGCTATCGTGCTATTAGCTGCTTTGAATGTGATAGTGTCTCTCAGGTTTCTCTCATTCCCATAGTTACTTAAATAGTTCCATGTTGTAAACAAAGCCCTTGGCCCCAAATAGCTTACAAAAGAGGAATTTAATGGAAATGAGGTCTCTTACATACAGTGCATTCAGAAAATATTTCCAAATCCCTTCACTTTTGTCAATTTTGTTATGCTGCAGACTGACTGTAGCTGTTGAAATTCATTTTTTGTCATTAATCAACACTCAGTACCCCATAATGACAAAGTGAAAACAGAATTTTAGAAATGTCTACATTTATTAAAAAGAAAATACTGAAATATTACATTTGTGTAAGTATTCAGGCCCTTCCCTCAGTACTTTGTTGTAGCACCTTTGGCAACAATTACAGCCTCGAGTCTTTTTGGGTATGACACGACAAGTTCTGCACACCTGGATTAAGCAATTTGTTGCCATTCTTCCTTGCAAATCTTCTCAAACTCAGTCAATTTGGATAGTGACCATCAATGGACAGCCATTTTCAGGTTCCTCCAGAGATGTTCCATCAGTTCAAGTCAGGGATTTAGCTAGGCCACTCTAAGACATTCCAGAGTTGTTCATAAGCGACTCCTGTGGTGTCTTGGCTGTGTACTTAGGAACATCATCATGCTGGAAAGTGAACCTTCAGCCCAGGCTGAGGTCTTGAGTTCTATGGAACAGGTTTTCATTGAGGATGTTCCTGTACATTAGCCTTCTCTTAACCCTGACCAGTCTCCCAGTCCCTGCTGCTGAAAATCATCATCACCATCATGCTTGACTGTTCGGATGATGTTTGGCAGATGAAGATTGGTGCCTAGTTTTCTCAAGATATAACATTTGGAACTGAGGGCAAACAGTTCAATTTTGGTTTTATCATACTAGAGAATCTTGTTCCTCACAGTCTGAGTCCTTCAGATGCTTTTTTGCAAATTCCAAGTGGGCTTTCATGTATTTTGTACTGAGAAGAGGCATCTGTCTAGACATTCTGCCATAATCCCATATTAGTGGAAGGTTTAGTGATGGTTGTGCTTCTGGAACTCTGTACCATCTTCACACAGGATTCTGGAGCTCAGTCAGAATGACTATTGGATTCTTGGTCACCTCTCTTACTAAGACTCTTCTTCCCAGATTACTCAGTTTGACTGGGTGACAAGCTCTTGGAAGAGTCCTGATTGTGCCAAACTTCCATCTGAAAATTATGGAGGCCACTGTGTTCTTAGGAACCTTCAGTGCAGCAGAAATTAGGCTTTAGCTTTCCCCAAATCTATGCCTTGCAACTATCCTGTCTAAGCTCTGCAGGCAGATCCTTTGACCTTATGGCTTTTGTTCTTCTACCATCTGCATTGCTGTGAGGCCTTCTAGAAGAGGTGTGTGCCTTTCCAATCCAATCCAAAGAGCTTTGGTGGCTCAGGCTGTTAAATGCCTGCTCTTAAGATCCAGCTGTCTACAATTACTGTAGGCTCGAATCCCACCAGGCTCAAGGTTGACTCAGCCTTCCATCCTCTCGGGGTAGGTAAATTGAGGACCCAAGATTGTTGGGGGCAATTAGCTGACCTTGTAAAAAATGCCGCTTAGTAATAAGCAGGCATATACAATGGAATGAAGGCTATTGCTGAGCGCATTGGGTTGTGCTCCAAAAATTGTAAGCCGCCCTGAGTCTTCGGAGAAGGGCGGCATATAAATGTAATTTAAAAAAAAAAACCCATAATCCAATGCGTGCAGGTCTGCCCCACGCCCCCTGCGCATGTGCACATGACCCATGTGACTATGCATGCGTGAGCAACCCCCCCACACTCCACACATGCATGAGCAACCCCCATGCATACTGCATCTCTGCGCAAACATGTGTGTCTCCCCCACCCCCTGACCACAGCACATGCATGCCAGATAACTAACAATCAGCTGTCGGGTGGGTAGTGCACACGCATGGTAGACCTGCAGTAGACCTGCTCTGGCCAAGGGCTAGCATGCCGGCAATAATGGCTCTGTGTGCCATTTCTGGCACGCATGCCATAGGTTCACCATCACTGGTATAAGCCATATGACCAGGTAGGAAAGCAGACTAAACTGTTATACTCTTTAGAAAATGTATATAAAAATCCCACAGTAGTCTTATATTTAAAACAAAAATACTATAAATTTGATAATGAAAATTCAAGGCTATTTTCAAAATTTAAGTGAAAGAAAAAGGAATTGATAAGTCTCAGGGACCCAATGTCTTAACAAGAGAATTTTATAACAAGTTTTAAAAAAATGTTGACCCTGCAATTTTTAACTAGCAAATTCTTTTACCATAGAAAGTCTCTCCCATTAACATGGCAAATATCCAAAGTAACTTTAATTCTCAGAGAGGTAAAGATTTGCAAGAAGTATCCTCCTATAGACCTACTTAACATGAGTTGTAAATTATTCACAAAGATTTTAGCTAATCATCCAAATTAATTGTAGAAAAATTATGCATCCTGATCAAGCTGGATTTATAACTCCGAAAGGAATATATTAGAGCTCATTAGGAAATTGTTGAATATCATTAACCATTGTAAAATTAATACATTATCATTATGCTCACTAAACATTCTCAAAGCTCTGGATTGTGTTGAAGGAATATATTTAAAGGAAATATTGTGGAAATCTGAATATTTATTTCTTTAACATGTTAGAACAAATTTACGGTCATGTTTTGGTCAAATAAGAATTACCTTTGATCCAAAAGAATTTATACCTTCAAGGGGGTTACTTTTTATCACCAGTGATATAGAAATATTAATGGTAGTGTTGTGTGATAACAAGGAAATTAAAGAAGTGAAAGTGAAGAAAAATATTGTGTGTGTGTGTGAAATTTGTTTGCTTGTGACAGAATACCACACAGGACATGATACGAATGCTTTCAAGTATTGGGAATTCTGAAAAAACATATTGGAGCTGAGTCATCTAAAGAGTCATTAGGTTTACTGGTAAATTTCAGAAGATTCAGTTAAGGTTTTTATTCACTTACTAAAGTGCAGAATGAGGCATCCAATAAATTAAAACTATACATGTTTTAAGTATGTAGGAAACAATGTTGTTAAAAATATTAACAAATTATTTAAAAATAATATTCCTATTTTGAAAAAAAAACAATAAATGAAAAGGTGACATAAAAATATTATATACTTGATCGAACTGTAACTATTTAAATGATGGCACTTTTTTTTTAATTCCAAGCCTTACCAGTTGAAATTTCAGAGAAAAAATGGTAAAAACTGAAATAAAAATGGTTATTTTAATATGAAAAAAGGTTAGGATCACAATGAACTTTTTTTACAGGTCACAGAGAAGATGGAAGATTCCATTTTCAAAACTAATACTATCAACCTGATATTTAGGACATGTGATTAATGGATTCAGAAGGAAGACATACAAGAGATTGATATATCAGCCAAATGTTTCTCCCCCCCAAAGGATCTTATAAAAGTAATCAATATAAAGAATAGATTTACAACAGCTATGTTTCAGGTTTGTAGGAAGAGAAGTTCAGATTGATTCAATTAATTCCCTTGATGGTACATTTTGATTTTTATAATGTGTCCAGGCAAATTCAATTCAAGCTATAGAGACAATGATGTTGATACAGAATAAGAAATTTTGACAACAAAATATTGTTATGTAGTAAGGAAAAAAACAGAACGTAAAACCATCAAGTACTTTAATTAATTTTTGTTAATAATAAAGTAGTCAGAGAAATAGCAATTTGTCTTTTGATAGATTTTGAGAAATCAATAATTAATTATCATACATAATCAAGAGGAACAATTTCCAGAATATACACTGGAAACAGATAATCTCCCTACCGCATTATGAGGTATGTGAGATATAGATTTGGTTAAACAAAAAGAAGACAGATGTTAGCAGAATCTATGAAAATCAGGATATATATTTATTGGTTCTATGCAAAAACTGCAACTGAAGGTAAAATACTTGGATGGCATTTTATTTTAAAAAATGTGGCAACTTTGTTTCCAATATCTGGATAAGTGCTACATGATCATTTTGCTGTTATAGATTTATAGAACATTCTATAAATCTTGAACTAAGTGAGAATAGCACATATATTTAGATACCAATCATAAATAATTCTAAACATCACAATTCATATAATTTCTTACCAATATTAATCTTGTTTATCTTAGACCAGCATATAATTAATAATATAACAATTACAATAAAATAGAAAAAAGTCATATTTGTAAAATAAAATTATTAAACTGCAAAGGAATCCTAGAAAGTTACAATTAAATTTTACAATGAATAATTTAAATGCTATAAACTAAGGCAAATAACTGTAAAATGAAATGGATAATACCAATTACAATTTATAAAATATCCAGCATTTTAAAAAATAAAAAGTAAAGGCTTATCTGATTAAATGTAACATTTTATTTCAATCTGTGATAGAAATCTTAAAAGATTTGTATATTATACAATCTCCTATCCATATCAAATATCAAATGAATGAATTGAAAAGCCCTATTACAATGAAATAATAGTTTTACTGGTTTTCCATCTCAAGTTTCTGTCAAAGTTTTGTTTGAAAATGGCAAACTGAAAGCAGACAAATATGCCATAATTCCAGATTCTGATTCTGTAGCCATTTGGCTATATATCTGCTGCATAGCCATTTCTATTGATAGGAGAAATCAAGATAATAAGAATGGGAAATATGCAGTATGCTTTGTTTTACATCATAAAGCAAAATTAACCAGAACTTGATTTGTTATTATGTAACAAGTTGTTTGTATAAACTATGTATAAACCTTGAAAAGGATTAGAGGAGCAGATTTAATACATGTGGAACAATTCAATTCTGAAATAAATATATTATTTGTTATCTTCATTAGTTTTTAACCTTCAGAGTGCAGCCTAATTAAAATTGAAGAACCACAGTTAAAAATGAACTGGAAAGGTTACAAATTTCCATTGTCAGGAGGAAAATCTAGAATTAACTTCAGCTCCCACTCCTCATCAAATTATAAGTCTTTTAAAGTCATTTATCAAAATGTAATTTGGCATTATATCAAGTTATTTTGAAGCACTGGTAACACTTGTGATAAATATTCTCTAAATACGTTCTTGTAAGGAATAGAAAGCCCAAATTAAACCATGAACTGAAATCTGTTGTAAACTAGAACTTACACCTTTTTTCAGCTAATTTTTAAAAACTAATAGATTTCTTTTAAATATTAAATATTGAACTCAAAAAAAGTTTAAAATATTTAATTACAAAGATTTATTTGGTTTCTTATTATTGAACAGTTAAGTAGTATAACCAAATGTGCATTTCATGACATTAAAAACTACCTCCACACTTACTATAAACCTGAATGAACATATATTATCACCCTTATTTTGCTCCCAAGTCAATGACAATGTTATTTGATTTTAAAACAGCTGAAATAAACTATTGCAATAAAATACTAACTGCACTTAATTAATGAAACAAAGAAACCAAATAGTAGTATATCTAAATTCTTAGTTAAAAAGAAAAAGAAAAAAAAATTAAAGAATTCAGTCAAATGACAACGATGAAGGAATAGCACCATCTAAGTTCCTCTCTAAAAGCTTTCAAACATGCTATAGTGATGGGCTTTACTTCCAAGAGAACAGACCCTGCCAATAATTGTATAATTTACAAATCCTGTATCTTATAACATCAATATTTATCCAACCACCGATAAACAACATTTTATTATTTAATACAAATCTAGAGAACACTATTAAAATCAAAATAAAGTCAAAGATTTAATAAAATGGTAGCAAAATGACCATATAGCAGTTATCTGGATTTTGGTAGCAAGTTCTGATAGCCCTAAATAAATCTCTTGCCTCAACTTATTCAAACATAGGTAATATAAATGTCTTAAGTTAGTTTTTTTTTTAAGTTTCAAAGGACAATTTCCATATCTAACATGACTGAAACAACATAGCAATACAATTCCAATAAAAAATGTGATCCTGAAAGTATTTCACATTTCTCTCAAAATTTTGTCATTATACATTAACATGACATGCAGAAATAGATTATAAATTGCAATATGCAATTTACTGGCAGGTATCCACCAAGGTGCTATTCCATTGTCAAAATACCAATATAGTACTGTGACACAAAACAACAAAGGATAAAAGCACCTATCATGGCCTCATTGCTGCTGGGCTGATGCCATCCAAAGGTGCAAAGCTCCTTGACCTGCAGACCTGCCAACCATCCCTGTGGAAGTGGAAGGGACAGGATCTGGCCATTCAGAGAGAGAAAAAAGCAGACTCTTGTCTTCGAGCAGCAGTACTGAATTTGTGAATTTATTTACCAACATTTTTAATCTTTTCATTTATAGTTTGCTCTTCAAACTATATAGATATTTTGTTAAACAATCACTGTTTATTTTTAGGTGAAAACATGGATGCAACAATCAGTAAGATTTCAATTTAATACAAGATTTTTTTTTAAAAAAAATCAGAAACACAAGTAGGACAGTGGAGAACTTTGGAAATAAATTGTACCTCAGCACATTTCGAAGAACCTTTTAAGAATCAAAACTAAAACACATGTACATTCTAAGAAAATCAAAAGATATTTTTCCTACTATATTCTGTACCCATATTCTTCTTTGGCACTATTATGAAAAGTTTCTACCAATTGTTAAGAATTCTATGAAATCTGTTAAACTGAGACCAGAAAAAATTTCCCAGGAGAAGTGTCCTGTTTTTAACAATAAAAGATCATAGAAGGCAAATTTTAGAGACTTGTACCAAAACAAGTTACCTTATGTGTGGCCAGAATCTGAAAACATTTAACACAGCACAGTACTTAAGCAAAATCGTTCAGTTGAGATCAGCATATGTGGGACTGATTGGGGTAGATTGTAGGGGTGATACTGAAATATAATTTTATCATATTTTATTTTTATCTTAAATTATTGTATTTTATTCCAATTTCATTTTAGACTGTATTTTATTCCAATTTCATTGTAAATTGTATTTTATCCAATTCCATTTTAAATTGCTTTTATCAGATTAGTAATAATTTGTATCTGGAACTCTGCATTTTGATATGGTCCAAGGGCTAATCAATAAAGTAAAGTAAAAATAGAGGCTTATATGCATGTTTTGCATTTAGAGGGCACCTTTTGGAACCTCTAATAATTAGCTGCTAGGAGGAACAGTTCTTCTTGATAAAATAGTTATGGTGATGTATGTAGCAATCATTCATTCACCATTATGTAAACCTGTGCCCTAGACTCTAGATGTTTTCCAAATGCTACCTCTTCCCATATGCCTTTGTTTCCCAGAAAGCAGATATATTCCAACCCAAAGGATTTGGCATTCTTTTCTAAATATTCCAAAGACACTTATATGAGACCCAACAACATTTCCGTAAATGAACAAGCTACAGATTAGTGCTTTCTCTTATCTTCTTATTTGTTTTTAATGATTAAAATAATTGTTTTCCTTGTATGAGATTTAACATTCCATGACTACTAAATATTCAGCTATTATTCTGGAAGGTAGGGTTGAGGTTCCCTCAGTTATAAATACAAAGGAAAAGAAAGAGAACATAGGAAGGATTTCCTTGAGTATTCTGTTTTAAGTACCAAGTGATTTATGAGCACTCACTGCTTGGGATCAGAATAAGTAATCAGCAGATTAGTATTTATTCCTATTCCCTTCAGTCACCTTATCTTAAGGCTAGTCCGCTTTCACAGCTTGTAAAAAGGGTATCAGGACAGAAGAATATTGATAAATTATGCCTAGTTGTCACAGGATTTTTATAAACTCAATACTATCAACAAAAATTGCAGCGTAAAAGCAATATACAAATAAATTTATGTCTACTTCAGAAACTGATTTTTTACATTCCAAAATAACTAATCTGGTATTTTTATGTTAAGGAATAGTTAGAGCAATCTCTTGCCATATTGCATGGCAAAAATAGAAGCAGGTCCTCTAATACAGAGATAATCCAGCAGATGTAGGTCAGTTTGGTATTTTCCATTTGTTCAAATATTTATCCCTAAGCATCCACTGACACTGAGAGGTAATTTGTCCTTAAAATTCCTATGAGCTGTCAGACATTTTTAAGCTGCTAGAGCAGAATTTTTGTAAATAGAAGTAGACCTGTGCCTCCCAAATACAAAAGCAGGGCAACTGTATACAAAATTCTAGAGAAAAGAACAACAAAAACAAATAAAATAATTGTTAAGCTGACATAGTAAATACATGGTTTACAGGTGAAGCTCGAAAAATTAGAATATCGTGCAAAAGTTCATTTATTTCAGTAATGCAACTTAAAAGGTAAAACTAATACATGAGATAGACTCATTACATGCAAAGCAAGATAGTTCAAGCCGTGATGATTATGGCTTACAGCTCATGAAAACCCCAAATCCACAATCTCAGAAAATTAGAATATGACATGCAATCAATAAAACAAGGATTGTACATAGAACAATATCGGACCTCTGAAAAGTATAAGCATGCATGTGTAGTCAGTACTTGGTTTGGGCCCCTTTTGCAGCAATTACTGCCTCAATGCAGTGTGGCATGGAAGCTATCAGCCTCTGGCACTGCTGAGGTGTTATGGAAGACCAGGATGCTTCAATAGCGGCCTTCAGCTCTTCTGCCTTGTTCGGTCTCATGTCTCTCATCTTTCTCTTGGCAATGCCCCATAGGTTCAGGTGAGGCGAGTTTGCTGGCCAATCAAGCACAGTAATCCCACGGTCATTGAACCAGGTTTTGGTGCTTTTGGCAGTGTGGGCAGGTGCCAAGTCCTGCTGGAAAATGAAGTCAGCATCCCCATAAAGCTCATCTGTGGAAGGAAGCATGAAGTGCTCCAAAATCTCCTGGTAGACGGCTGCATTGACCCTGGACTTAATAAAGCACGGTGGATCAACACCAGCAGATGACATGGCTCCCCAAATCAACAGAGACGGTGGAAACTTCACACTGGACTTCAAGCATCTTGCAGTGTGTGCCTCTCCATTCTTCCTCCAGACTCTGGGTCCTTGGTTTCCAAATGAGATGCAAAAGTTGCTCTCATCAGAAAAGAGGACTTTGGACCACTGAGCAACAGACCAGGTCTGTTTTTCTTTAGCCCAGGTAAGACGCTTCTGATGTTGTTTGTTGTTCAGGAGCGGCTTGACAAGAGGAATATGACATTTGAAGCCCATGTCCAGGATCCGTCTGTGTGTGGTGGCTCTTGATGCACTGACCCCAGCCTCAGTCTACTCCTTGTTAAAGTCCCCAACACTTTTGAATGGCCTTTTCCTGACAATCCTCTCCAGGCTGCAGTCATCCCTGCTGCTTGTGCATCTTTTTCTTCCACACTTTTCCCTTCCACATAACTTTCTATTAATGTGCTTTGATGCAGCACTTTGGGAACATCCAACTTCTTTTGCAATTACCTTTTGAGGCTTTCCCTCCTTATGGAGGGTGTCAATGATGGTTTTCTGCACAACTGTCAGGTCAGCAGTCTTTCCCATGATTGTATTCCTACTGAACCAGACTGAGAGACCATTTAAAGGCTCAGGAATCCTTTGCAGGTGTTATGGCTTAATTAGCTGATTAGAGTGGCACATTTGAGCCTAGAATATTGAACCTTTTCACAATATTCTAATTTTCTGAGATTGTGGATTTGGAGTTTTCATGAGCTGTAAGCCATAATCATCACAATTATGAGAAACCATGGCTTGAACTATCTTGCTTTGCATGTAATGAGTCTATCTCATATGTTAGTTTCACCTTTTAAGTTGCATTACTGAAATAAATGAAGTTTTGCACGATATTCAAATTTTTTGAGTTTCACCTGTAATTATATGAATAGGTAAAGCATATTCCTATTTATTTCTCATTTTCCAGGTATCAATAACAGTTGTTAAGATTCCTTTGTTACATAAGGCTTTATTTTGTGGCCGAGTATCTCCTTTCTTCTAACGAACAAATTATTTAATTTTCTTCCATAAGGAACAGATCTGAGAACACCTAGAAACAAGCAAAGCCATTACTAGAAGCCAACATGCAATAAATGGATCATGCCAGAAAAACCTTATTGCATTCTTTAATGAAGTGACTAAATTAGTGGACCAGCAAAATGATGTGGACATAGTATACATGGACTTCAGTAAGGCATTGACAAAGTAGACAACAAAGTGACTTCTTGGTAAGATAGAAAAAATGTGGAATAGATAGTACACCACCAGCTGTAACTGGTTGACCAGCCACACTCAATATTTAATCGTCAATGTAATTATGTTGACATAGAGAGCAGTTTGTAAAGACACAATATTCTGTCTTAGGCCAAATACTCTTCAACAGCTTCATAAATGATTTAGATGAAGGGATAAAATGGAAATTTATAAAAGTTGTAGGTGACACTGAGCTGAGGCAATTAGCCAATCCTCCAGAGAATAGGCTCAAGATATATAAGGAGACAGACTTGAACACTGGGTCCTTTCTAATGTAAGTTATGTAAATGTAAGTTAATATAAATTTAACAGTGAAAAAGTAATATTTTACATTTAGAAAGATAAAAAAGGGATAAAAAAGGTGGTACTTGGCTCAACAGCATTAACTGTTGAGGGATCTAGGAATAATTTAAATATTAGCCAGCAGTATGCTGCAACTGCCAGAAAGGCCAATACAGTCCTAAGATGCATCAACAGATGGATAGCATCAATGTCACATAAAGTGTTAGTACAGCTTTATATGGTTTCCTAGTATGATTTGATTGCTTATTGTACCCTATGACTATTATTAAGTGTTGTACCTTATGATTCTTGACTCTTGAATCTTTTTTATGTATACTGAGAGCATTTGCACCAAGACAAATTCCTTGTGTGTCCAATCACACTTGGCCAATAAAGAATTCTATTCTATTCTATTCTATATTGTGTTGAGAAGACCACATTTGAAATACTGTGTCCAGTTTTGGTCACCATGATACAAAAATGATGTAGAGCCTCTAGAAAGATTGCAAAGAGCAAAACATGTGATTGAGAGACTAACAGTGAAGACTTGTCTAGTTTAACAAAAGAATGACCAAGGGTAACATGATAGTAGGCTTCCAATATTTGAAGGAGTTAACCTATTGTCCAAAGTTAATGGATGGAAGCTTAACAAAGAAAGATTCAATCTAGAATTAAGGAAGAATTTCCTGTCAGTGAGAACAATTAATAAGTGCAATATCTTGCCTCTGGAAGTTGCGGATGCTCCATCGCTGGAGGTTTTGAAGAACAGATTGGACACCTGTTTGTCTGGAATGGTATATGGTCTCTATTTGAACAGTGGGTTAAACTAGAACACCTCCAAGGTCCCTTCCAATTCTGTTGTGTAATCTTGTATATCAAAAACTGTTAGGTGTTTAAATTTATTTCTTTAGTTTTTAATATAATTTCATTGTTACATTTGAATTCTACTTTGTGTTTTAGTTTAAGTTTAGTTTAAGTTTAAGTACATAGTGGTCTTTCTTATTTTATCTCTATCATTGCAATCTTGAGATCTATTCCAAGCCAACAATGTAACTGACCCAAAGCTACTTCATAAGATATATTTTAAGTATAAACATTTTTTTAAAAAAACTAGTTGTGCATTCAGGTTTGTTTTACAAAGGAATGTTATTCAGGACTGTGAGGGTATGGTTTCAAAAACTACATTTTCTTACAATAAGATTATCAAACAAGTTGAAGACACTCTGAATGATTTTTTAAAATTAAAATCATAGTAATAAATTTATCTTTATGCATTAACCATGACTGTATATGTGCACTGAGAACCATACACACAGCAGGAGTTTTTCTAATCTACTCAGGAACTGAAGAGGCAAAGCTTTTCAGTTTAAATTTTATTTAGAAAATGACTATCCTCTTAATCATTTGGAAGAAAGATTTATAATGTCAAAAAAAGGTGAATTAATGAAAAACAGCATCTTTTAAACAAATTTTTTAACAAAGTTTCACAAAATTTGAAATATATGTAATATTTACTACCTTGTACAATTTAAGCTTAAATGAATTACATAAAACTGTACCATTATTCAAAGCTTTAAAAAAAGTGGTGCAATATGCAGGAACACCTACAAACACTAGAAATTGTTAAAGCAGATGTATGGTTTGTAAGGGCTGTGTTGGATGTTTCAGAATCTACAGCTATCTCTGCATGTCTGTGCAACCATTTGCATAATGTAATTAAGGAGTAATAATAAATTTAGATATTCAGATAGATTATAAACATGCACAAACACAAACCACCCATTTATTTGTTTTATAACCATCCTAATAAAAATGTAATGTGGAATATAATATTAATAACTTTTATCACTTATTTTCTCTCTTTTTCTTCCTTGAAATGATGGAAGAAATATGAGGCAAGTGAAAATAATGGGATTTATATACATTATGTTTTACAATGCCTTTGCAGTAGAAATAATGTACTGGTAAAATATTGAAATATATTTTATAGTATGCAACACTTTAATCCAGTTCAAGTCCTAAAAATTTGATACTAAACTATACACACTCAGAAGCAAATGTTCCCCAAATACCTTTTTCTCCAAAAGTTATTTGGGTTAATAGCTATTCTTTTTTTTTAAGTTTTATTTTTCCAAAAAGAACAAACATAACAAACATACAACACACAAATCCATATCAATTTCAAGTATGTCGGTCGGTCAAAAATCACAGTGCCTTCCCCTCGTTATTCATACTCGGTATTACAAAAAGGAAAAACCATTATCATTATTATTAATTCTCTACCATATTATAATCTCTATATTGTTTCAACAGTTATCTATCTTTATATTCCATATATATCCCATATATTACCAAACTTTTTTATCTAACCATTGATAAAACATGTTCCATATCTTATAAAACAGCTTTTCTTCTTGGTCCCTAATTTCAAATGTTTGTCTACTCATTTCGGCACAGTCCAAAATCTTCTTAATCACTTCCTCCTGCGTAGGTAACTTATCATTTCTCCAATTTTTAGCAAATACAATTCTAGCAGCTGTCAGTACATTAACAATCAAGTATTTCAGTTCTTTGTTAAATGTCTCTGGTACAATTCCCAATAGGAATATCTCGGGTTCAGGTCTATATGTTGTTGTGTCATTTTTTCCAACCACATGTGGATTTTAGTCCAGTATCTTTTAGAATCAGCGCAAGTCCACCACATGTGGTAGTAGGAGCCGGACATTTCCAACACTTATCCGATTTGTCCTTAAACATTCTTGCAATCCTTCTCGGGGATAGGTGCTATTCTGTTACAAACTGCATCCAGCTGTGTCCAGCCACCAGTGAAATTACTACTCTGGGCAAATATATTTTCTTTCTTCTTGTTGCCCCACTACACCCCACAACTGCTCTATAGAGTTGAGGATTAACAAAATCAGATGGCTGTGTAGAAAACATGAAAGAAAAGGAGGGGAGGGGAATCCACATATATTACACTAGGTATCACCCTATAAAACAATCAATATTCAAGACATGTTCTTTTAAAAAAAACCTCACATGCATGTAAATACAGTAAACTTTACTCAAATATCCCCTCAGGAAGGAAAAAAAAGAAAGGAGAGGGAAGGAGATGGTAAGAAAAAGAAGTGGTTATAGTGGGAAGGGAAAAAGAAAGGGGAAATAAAACTTTTACCTTGGAACAGGTAACTGGACAGAGAAGTGGATAACATATTTAGATATTACAGAATGGGTTACATTCAGAAGATACTTATATTTCACAGAAATTGCTAATTTTCATCATAACATTTTTATTAATCAGTATACAAAATACAAAAAAAATGAAAGTAATGGGAAACTATGGAAGGAAAGAAAAAAAGGAGAAAATGTGGGGTACAAAGGAAACAAGGAAAACGACTTCCAACTCTTTTTAGCATAGTAGAAAATAATAACATTACAACATCGACTTTTTACTTTTAGAGCAATTGCTATTTTTCATGTTAATTTTTAATGGATTGCATGCAGTTGTTTCTAACAATTTGTTTCGCTTGCCCATATTTTTTAAAAACAGCTTCTTATTCCTGTAATATATGTAATATAAGTTCTGCAAGACTCAAATGTTTAAGTCACAGATAATGATTTGGAAAAAATACAGGTATTCTTCCTATAAGTAATTATGGTAACTTGCTATCATAGGGATATCAAAGGGAATATCAGGGCGAGCAAGATTGCAAATCTAGATGTAAATATGTCCAGTGTTGTTTATATACTTTGGATATAGACCAAAGAGACTCTGTAAAGTCTCTCAAGTCTGTCAAGTCTGTCAAGTTCAAGTCTCCATAAAGCTTGCTGGATTTATATTATATTTTAACTTAGGATGGGCTTGAAATAAATGATATTATTATTATTTTCACTGTTGGAAACCATGTGATTTTTATACTATTTAAATTATCCGACCTACATCAGTGTGTTTTACTTAAAATCTTAAAAGAATAAATGTTTGCAAAACATCCCAAAACTTGTTTTTAAAGTTACAAAAATGATAAGTGCATTACATTTCCTAGAAATAAAGTTTGGGCAGATGGTAGAACAGAGCTAGGTTGCTTGAGTTTATCAATTGATATGGTGAACGATCTTGCAAATATTTTCTGATCTCTAAAAATTTAATTCTGATAAATAAAGTATTACACAGTTGCATAGAGATAAGAAATGTGTAATTCTTTTGAGCTAATAAAATAATCTATGAATATCTTATGTATATTTCAACTTTACTTGGCACTGGAATTGTCTATAACACTAAAATGAAATCTGAGAACTTTGTGTTTAAACATCAAGTTCCCTAGTTGTTTCATTGTTCAGTAATTCATATTATATCACCTGGTCATATACACATTCTCTGGCATCCCTGAGTATAAGCCTGGCCTGAAAAAACAAATAAAGAACACATCTTTCCCATATTGTGTCATTCTTTCACAGCTTTTCTACAGTGTTAACCGCATGCAGAACCAGGTTTTAACTACTCACAAATGGTATATATTAAGTTTCCATCAAGGAATCATGAACTGGTCATATAAACATATAAACATATTTTTCAATGAGTTTGGCTCAAGGTAGGAAACATACAAAACATAGCTAAGGTACCAGATTAAAAACTGTGAGACTGACATCTAGTCCTATCTTGAGCACAAAGCCAACTGTGGACTTTGGGACAGTCATTCTCTCTCAGTCCCAGGCAGTGAGGTCTGCTCATCCTAGTGGTACTGCTGGATACTGCCTGCCCAACAGGGAGATGCTGAATACAGACCAAATGGATGTTAGATCCAAAAGGCAAGTCAGTCATGTTTTTTTGTTGCAACCTTTGGATATACACCCATGTCCGTCAAAATTGAGACATGACTCAGATGCTGCATTTGATCAAGCAAGATGGCATTTGTTGATCTGAAAAGCAGATCCTCCTCCTGCAGCAGGGGGAAAACATATGATGATGGAGGAGGAGGGGGAGGACTCTCTTTCAGTCCCATGAAGAAGACAATGGCAAACCACTTCTGAAAATCCTTGCCAAGAATACCTCAAGGACTTGTCCAGCAATTGCCAGGAGCCAAAAACAAAAACCCACAAACCTGACTTGAAGGCAATCACAGTAGCCTAAAAACAGAAGGCAACATCATAACCAATAATACAATTATACAATTAGTGCAACTGAACTCTTTCATGATACATTTGATACATTTGAGAAACTATGGACTAAACCTTAATGGGCATAGTGGAATAAATAAATAATTTTGAAGAAGGAATACAGGAACAATTAAGGAAAATAAGAGAAATTAAGTATTGAAAAAGACATGAAAAAGAAACTCAAAATAATCATCTTGAATGTGTTTAATATAAGAGGAAGCAAAGGGAAATTGTCAGGCTTTCAATTATTATATCCCACAATAATTAAATAGTATTTCTATAATCACTGTATTTTCTTTTCATTTGATGAAAATATGAAAAAATAATCAAAATTCAAAGAATTTTAAAGAAACAAAAAAAGGCCTTGCCATTTTTATTACATAAAAATTGTCAATGAAATAAGTAAATTACTCTGATATTTAAAACAATATCATGTTTGTGTGTTTGAGAATGTGTATATGCCATTTTGCAAAACGTAAAAAAGTGAATCATTAGAAAAACTGCAGATTTGAAATATAATTAAAATTCATGACTAGAAATTATTTCATGAGGACATTAAGACTAAAATTAGAAAAATATACTAGCTAGTCCATGGCTCATAAAAAAAGTTTAAGTAAACAAATATCAAACATTCTAAGTTCAAGCTACTTTTGTTATGTTGTATTCCCTTCTTTTCTATTTAATAGCAAAAGAAATATTTTAATTGGGTTGAGTATTCATATGTATGTGTGTGTGTACACATGGTTTTTTTTCATGGTTTTATTACTCTCTGCTGTTCTCACTTTCATTATTTTTGATAAAGATTAGTATTTATTATAAATAACTATTCATGAATGTCAACAAATCAGGAGTATAAAACCCCAAAATAATATCAACATTAAAAAGAAAGAAAAATAATATGATAGAAAAACACCCAAACTACAAAAGACAGATTTTAAATGTGCATGTATATTTCACAATAAATAATTCTAAGTTATGTTTCTAAACATAAACATTATTAACCATATCTGGCAAAAATGTTTCATATTCCTTTTATTAGTACTATTGCACTATATGAAATATACACATTAATTCACCAAATCTCTACTATTTACATTGAAATTATTAACTACATATAAATATATTTCTAAGATATTTCTTTCAGTGTATCTGCATACATGTTTATTATCATCCTGTAAAAGTATTTCACAAAATATGATCATTCTTGTCACATTCTGATAAGAATGCCTTACTTTAAAAAATATTGGTGTTTAACTTTGTTAATAATAGAAGAATTATTGTTTATCTGGAATATAGTATTTTGATACATAAATGCATAAATACACAAATGTGACATTTGAAATAATTTTAAGCCACCAATTTTAATTTTTAAGTATAATAATTATACTTTGGAAAATGATAAAATATATAATCACACCACTTGTTGCTTAACATTGTTAAGCAGATGCATCTTATGGAAGATGTTACCTGATATTCTGTCTTACACTAGATCAACATATAGTTTTATGAATCAGCTTATACTAACATGGCAACTTTAAGGTATTATTAGAATTAACTATTGGAATTTCCTGAAATCAGGAATAGCCTGATGTTCTAAGTTTGTCATCTTAAGTGTCTGGGTGCACCAAGTTTGGGAAAGTCTTCTTATAACTTGATAGTTTTCATGTAAGTATTGAGAGATATTTTAAATATGACCTGAGTATAGATCATTTTGACCAAACCCTTGCAGTTTCATATCACATTATTTCTAGCATACATTTAAGCAGTATTATTGTCTTATGTTTAACGGGCTAAAAATATTCAACATTCTAATTTATAGACTTGTCAGCACACGTTTTGCCAGTCATGAAATGTTAGTTAGTCATTCACTGACACTCATTTACTGATATTTGATGTATCAGAATATACTTTTCTTATAGATTAGCAATCTTTTGATGAGATTTTTATTTCAGTAAGACTATAAATGATCTTTAACATATTCATTCTATCTTACTGAAATCCGAATTAACCTTTAAAAAAAATACAGTACTTTGTATTTTCAGAAAGGTATAGCAGCTTAAAACATTGGATGCTATTTGCATTATCTCACAGCAGGGGGCTATAGCAGCTACAATTCTGGGCCAATTCTTACACCTCTATATGCTTAAAGTACAGTAAAATGTTTATAACTGCAATCTTCACACCATGTATGCAATACACATGTTTTGAAAATATATTATTTTATTTATTAGTTTTAAACCACACTTTTAATTGGTTTTTGTAGGACTGATAAAATATTAAGCAATTCCACATGGTTAGCTTCTAAAAGTTTCCAGATAAAAGTAATATAATGAAGCAGGTTAATGAATAAATATATAACTATATAATGGCTTATATAAGATTTGTAGGTTAGGCTATTAACATTACTATATCCAGTAGCAAGATAACTTGATTTTATATTTAAATATAGGAGGAAAAAAATGTCTAGCCTCATGAAGTAAAATCTTGAATTTATCTTTTCACTGCCCACTAATGTCTTTATATACTTATTTTGTACAAAGATTGCTTACTTCTTGTAAGACAATGTCAATCTCCATGCAACCTGATGATCTATTTTCTCCTTAAAATATTCTGGATTTTTGCAGTTGGCCTTCTGGTTAAGACAGGTTATTATAATAAAACCATATCTCTGTACAAATTATATTTATTACCCAGCCTCAATTCTAGATAAAAATAGATTTCATCTGCCATTTTTCTTTCCTTATTTTCTTAAATCAAATTAAGGTTTGATTATCAAGTCCACTGTAATTAATACAACTACTTCAGTATAAGGAATGTAGGCACCAGATGGTTTACATTTCAAAAGATTTGTATTGCCCACAATAAAAAGTGAAGCTTTTTCTAAATGTTGACTGAAAATCTTGATTTTCAATTTGTTATTTTAGCTTCATTGTTTATATACAAGTTAGATAAGGAAAGTCTATGTGCATTAAAATAGACAAAAGTTGAGAAATGATTAAATTGGATGAACTAAGTTTTTCCAAGAAAGTTTATTAATATTATATAATAATATTAATGACTAATGGCCAAAATAAACCCATGTAGAGATTAACATAAGAAACTAATATGTGCTTAACTATTAAGAATAGCACACTTATTTTATGAATACATATTGATTTCTCATTGTTCATTTCTGTCATATGAAGAGACAACAGGCTTCTGTATATTGGAAGAACTCAGTCATTTAATTTTTAATTACAAGAAAGAAATCAGGCAAAGTGTTTTACAGAGCACCTTCTCAGTTAGACCTGCAAGGGTGACTGTTTGAACTCTAATTTTCATCATAGACTGCTGAAAAACTGACAAATGTAAGCCAAACAGATCACCCCACTTTTTACAATATAGGGCAAATACCAGGTATGTGATGTAAAAAGAAATATATTATTCTTTATCTGACTGGAAAAGGACCAATATGATTACCTTCAAAACAGCAACAGCAAAAAAGCAATCTCTTGCATGGCATTTTTCTTTTACCTGATGCTGCCTGCAGTGGTGCATTTTTTTCCTTCCTGGCACAATCACTGAACTGCTGTGTTTAAAAAAAATGCACGTATCTGGACAAGCAGACACAATTTTACACTATTAGTTTACTCTAAAATACAGTGTGCATGGAATGCAGCTGACTCCATATCCTAAAATATATCAAGTTTTTTCTTCATCAGAAGCAACCATGATTACACTGATGAAAAAAAAATCAATAAGAAGAGCTTTCCCCTCCTTTTGCAGCAAAGAGAATTGACAGTTCACATGGAAATGTAACAAGAGAGGCAACCCCCTACATGTGCCACCTGCCAGATTCCTCAATAAATAATCCCATAGAGCAGCACAACAGCAGCTTCTTGTATTGTGACATTCCCAGCAGTTCCCAGAGATTAGTAAGAAAAGCAAATAGCCATATAAAATCATCTCAGTTCCCAAACACATTCCACCTCTTTTCAGCCACTGCCTTTAAAACTCCAAAGATAAACCTGGGAGTTTATGCAGATTCCCAAATCCAGCAGAATCAGACTCACTTAAAAGATTACTTCTGCTTTAGGGATATAAGGGAGCAAAGGCTTCCAACTGCTTTCTCTGGAGACCTATACTATGGCAATTACATGGAGGCAGGGAATACCAAAAAGAAGAATCAACCAACTTTACACTACCACTCCTTGCAAAGAGATGATACTGTGTGTCTATACAAGGTCACAGCTGTTTCTTAATTAGAGAGTATAGAGAGATTGAGAGAAATTTTTGGACTCAGACAACATGATTGTGGAAAGGGAGGCAAATGTCAACCATCCTGAAGAAAACATGGAGAAGTTGCTGGTGCTGGCTGACCTCATTTGAAGCCTCCAGAAGCAAACTAGATGGTTGTTAACACTCAAGGATGCTTCATCCTGACACATTTGGATTTCTAACTGTTACGTTCGTTCTCCCCGTTGCCTGCAGGAGGGAAGGAGAAACAGGCAGCAAAAGGACCCTCCAACCACATACTCAAACACTGCAGCCATAAAGACATGCACACACACACACACACACACACATGGGGGGGGAGGGAGGGAGAGATCCATTACCCTTATTGCACATTCCAGCATCACAGCCACATTCTCAAAGGAACAAGGATCAACGGAATCCTTCCCTGGATTCCTTAAAAGACATTACTCTTCACCACTTACCACAATTTTACAGAGGTAAAAGAGATAGTGTGGGAAGCTTGAAATAAGCTGCCCATGTTTTCTACTTCTTATTTAACAGGCACATATTTTTAGATTCATTCATTTACATGAATTTACACATACCTTACCCATTTCCTCCATTGTAATTTTTGCATTACACTTACTGGGTCAATATCAGTGTCAACGGAACATATATTAGGAAGAAAATAAGGGAACAAATAATGCAAAACAAAGAATTGAGGGGAACAAGGATGCACATATTACAGGTTATGGTGGGAGGAAAGGGGGATCCAATATTTCGCTTTGCTCATCTTTAAGAGAAGCCACACTTCTAGTCTTATTGTCTGTGCCCTCCTTGCCCCCCCTCCATTTGGAGCTTTTATCCTCCTGGGATGATGTTGCAGTGCACACATTGTTCACCTCACTGCATTCCCCTTCTCACTTTCCTAGACCTATTTGATGGGGTGAAAGAGAGTGGCATAAGGGGACGGCTGCAAGGAGTTGAAAGGGAGAATGCCAGACTCCAAAGGGAGGGAGGGAGGGCACGGGGGAGAGACTATTAAGGGCGGGCAGGAAAGGATTAATGTTTGTGCAGCACTTTAAGGAGGGAAAGCATTACCCAAGTGGGGCTTCTGTAGAAGACAACGGGGCCGGAGGGTGAAGGGATGAAAGAAATAGGCAAAAAGGGAAAAGAGAGAGAGAGAACCAGAAGGCGGCAAAGGAACCCCACAGCTAAAGATGCCTGGCATGTGAGAGAGACGGTGGTGGTGGTGGGGGAAGCAGAGAAGCAAGAGACGAAGACAAATAAGGAACAGGTTGAGGGCAAAGCTCCAGGGGGGGAAAGGAAATAAGGTCAACTGAGGAATCCTTACGAAGCAGCTGTGGCCTCTTCAGCCCAACCGATCCCCCCCCCCCGACAAAAAAACCTTAGGACGCACATATCATATCCCTAAGTTGGAAGAGAGCGGGGGCCAACGAGGAGGACGGGCGGGGGTGGTACCTTGTATAAGGATCCCGCAGAGGCTGTATAAGCGCAAGACGACGCTCGGTTTCAGCCGCATCCTGGAGGTTTCCCTCCAGCAGGCTGGACGTGAAAGGAAGAGAATCCCGCGGCGGCGGCGGCGGCTGCTGCTGCTGCTGCTACCAACCGCAGCTTCCTCTTCTTCCTCCTCTTCTTCTCACCGGGCTCGTCCTTCCTTCTGCAAAAACCGTCGCCGCAGTGTCTCCCTCAACCTATCCAACGGGTAACCACGAGAACCAGGCTCGCGCGGGTGTGCAGCGGGAAAGAACTGCTGTCGGCTGGCTTTCCTCTTCCCATCAATTCGTCCTCCAGCCCTGTCCTTTTTTCTTTCTTTCTTTCTTTTTTTTCCCGGATGGGCACAATTACACCCCACACGCGCGCGCGCACACACGCACACCTCCTTTCTTTCGCGGAGCCGTCTATCCGCTCCTTGCAATGTGACACGAGCTGCTTTTTTCCTCTTCGCCGGTCAATCCGACTAACGAGATGGGGTGGCGGCAGCTGCCCTCGTCTTCCTTACAGCTTCGCACGCGCTCGCTCGCTCTCTTTCGCTCTCTCTCACCTCGGCTCACAGGGAGAGTGCTCCGCTACCCAAGCCGCTTTTCCAGCTCTAGACACAAGGGCAATCTCAGCGCGCGCACCGCCTCCTCCTCCCTCTCTTTCCCCCATTCCCCCCCTCCTTTCTCTTCCAAGTCGCCACCCCCTTCCAAACCACGCTTTCCTTTCTGAATAACCACACCTCTAGATTTCCAAGACCACGCCTCTCCCAGGGATTTTGATAAATCTCGCCCCTCCGCCCGCCCCCGTTCGCATAGCCATGCTCTCCTTGACAACCGCCCCTTTTCATGCTTAGTACGTGACAGACAGTAGCACCTTTCCAATAAAAAAGGGCAAACTCTGTACATTCTGCCTGTTAAAGGAAAGCAATAAGAATAAGAATGGGAATAGGAATAGGAGTAGGAATAAGAAGAGGAGGAGGATCTTAAATATTTGAAGGAGACTTATTGCTTAGAGTTACCAGCTTCCCTGCCTCTACTCCGGACTGGCAAGTACTTAAGCCTATTAAAATTACATCTAGACATTACTTACAAGCCAATGGAAGAACAGACAAAAGAATAAAAGGTGGGGAAGATCGGAAGTAGTAGAGACGCTGTGCAAAGGTAATTCTGAAAGTGGCTGGCTTTTTCTCCCCCTCCCCACAATTTATTTATTCATTCATTATTAACTTGACAGGTTGGGAACGAAGCAAGTGCCCAGCGGCCTGAAACAGCGTCCGTTTGAGAGCTATTGAGAAGCAGAGAGGGAACAAGCGAGCGAGTCTGGGAAAATGGGTCACTGCGCAGGCAGCCGCGCAACTGAAACTAAAAAGCATGGTTTGCTATGTATGTAGTCTTAAGAAAAAGGGATGGGAAAATTATCGAACAATGATTGAGGGAGAAGAATGAGTGAGGAAGGAGGCAGTGACAGGTGACCTAAAATAAAATGTGCACGTGGAATAATCATCAAGAGAAGAAAATTCAAGTAAGTTTCATGAAAAAAATTAAAGGGTTTAAATTAAGCTGTTTTTCTTTCACATCTATCTCAGTTGTGTTCATTTTTTTTCTTTTCAGATCAAGGACATAGCCACATAGCCACTATCACTACAGTGCACAACTGTAGTGCTCCTGCATGATGTGGCTGCATGATTCCACCTGCACCCTGTGGTTTGCCCATTTCTAAGAAATCCTAGTGGCTACAGAACCATCCACTTATTCAGTATTTTCCCACTTGAAAATCAGATCAACTCCTTTTAAAAAAAAAACTAACATCCGGTTCATCAAATGTATTTTCTTCCATCATATTCTAATTCCCAAGGGATGACGATTTAATTCCCAAAGCTTGTGGCAGAAGGCTACTGGTCATCATAACTCTAGATAAACTAAGCATTCAAAAGTACATTATTATTATTATTTATTCGACTTGTATGCCGCCCTACTCCCTAAGGACTCAGGGCGGCGAACATTAAAACAGAGAAAAATTTACAATAAAACAGAATTAAACAACTAAACAAGCCGAATGGAGTTAAAATAAAACCCAACCCCCCCCCCGAGTCATTCCAGGCCAGCCCGTTGAAACAACCAAGTCTTCAGGTCCCGGCGGAAGGAGCGGAGGTCAGGGGCCAAACGGAGATCCACGGGAGCTGATTCCAAGGGCAGGTGCTCCCACAGAGAAGGCCCTAGCCCTGGGGACCGCCAGCCGACAATGTCTGACTGATGGCACCCCAAGGAGGCCCCTTCCTATGAGAGCGAACAGGGCGATCGGAAAGTGATGCTGGCAGGAGGCGTTCCCGCAAGTACCCTGGACCCAAGCCATTAAGGGCTTTATAAGTTGTAACTAATACCTTGAAGGCGACCGGAGGCAACGGCAACCAATGCAAGCCGTGCAGGAGGGTGTAACATGGGAGTATCGGATACCCCATCACAGCCCGCTGCATTCTGCACCAGCTGAAGCCTCTGGACCGTCCGCAAGGGAAGCCCCATGTAGAGAGCATTGCAGTAGTCGATTCTAGAGGTGACGAGCATGAGTAACCGTTCGAAGGGCATCTCGGTCCAAATAAGGGCGAAGCTGGCGAACCAGCCGAACCTGGGCAAAAGCCCCCCTGGCCACAGCTCCCACATGCTCCTCCAAACCGAGCTGTGAGTCCAGGAGGACACCCAGGTTTCGCCCTATCCATGGGGGCAACACCTCTCCCCATGACCAAAGATGGTACATCCAATAAAGACCGAGATGCCGGTAAGAACAGCCACTCCGACTTGGTGGGGTTGAGCTGGAGCATGTTACTACCCATCCAGACCTGTACCGCCTCCAGGCACCGGGACATCACGGAGAGAGCATCACTGATCTGGTCTGGGGTGGAGATGTAAAGCTGGGTATCATCAGCATACTGATGATACCTCACCCCAAAACCTCAGATGATCTCACCCAGTGGTTTCATGTAGATATTGAACAGGAGAGGCAAGAGGACAGACCCCTGAGGCACCCCACAAGTGAGGGGCCTCGGGGCCGACCTCTGCCCCCCTGCCAACACTGACTGCGAGCGGCCCGAGAGGAAGGAGGAAAACCAACGCAAAACGGTGCCCCCACCCCCAATCCTCTAAGCCGCTGCAGAAGGATACCATGGTCGATGGTATCGAAAGCCGCTGAGAGATCTAAAGGACTAGGACAGAGGAAAACCCCTGTCCCGAGCCCTCCAGAGATCATCCATCAGTGCGACCAATGCTGTCTCCGTGCTGTGTCCGGCCCTGAAGCCTGACTGATACGGATCTAAATACTCAGTTTCCTCCAGGAACAAGGGAAGCTGCTGAACCACCACGCTCTCAACAACCTTCGCTAAAAAGTGAAGGTTGGAGACAGGACGATAGTTGTTCAAAACGGCCGGGTCCAAGGCAGGCTTCTTGAGGAGGGGCCTCACCACCGCCTCTTTCAAGGCGGCAGGAAAGACTCCCTCACTCAAGGAAGCATTAACAACTGCCTGGAGCCAGCCGCGTGTAACCTCCCTGGAGGCATACACCAACCAGGAAGGACACGGGTCCAATAAACACGTGGTGGAAGACAGCCTCCGCATGATCCTGTCCACCTCATCGAGGGAGACCAGGTCAAACTCAACCCAGATAGGTTCCACCAGACTCATCGCCACCCCATCATCAGACCACTGCCAATCAGAGTCCAAGCCAGCATGAATTCAAGCGACCTTATCCGCCAGATGTAAGCTAAATTCCTCTGCTCTGCCCTGCAACGGGTCATCCCTCCCCTCAATTGAAGGAGGGAGCGGGTCACCCAAAACAGGGCAGCAGGGCGATCATCGGCAGACGCAATCAGAGCGGAGAAGTAAGCACGCCGCCCTGATCGCTTCCAGATAGGTCCTGATATAGGCTCAAACTGGACACGGTCATTCGGAGTGGCTGGCCCTCCATCTGCTCTCCAGGCGTCTTCTCTGCCGTTTCATCCCCCGGAGCTCCTCAGAGAACCAGGGGCCCATCGGGTCTACGGCGGGAAGAGGCCGCAAGGGGACAACCGGTCGGCGCCTCGGCGCCGTCCGTTGCCAGGCGGCCGTCAGCGTCTCGGCCGAGCTGTGGTCGAGGGAGGCGGGCAAGAACCCCAGCGCCGTCTGAAACCTTTCCGGATCCATTAGGCGTCTGGGGCGGAACCATCGTATAGGCTCCTCATCCCAGCAGCGAGGGACAGCCAACTGAAAGACCAGCCACAGGAGATAGTGATCTGTCCACGATAAAGGGAGGGTAGATGGAGAACCGTCCCCCAGATCACTACACCACTGCCCCGAGATAAAAACCAGGTCAAGTGTGTTCCCCCCCTCGTGGGTGGGTCCATGGATCACCTGGGTCAGGTTCATGGCTACCATGGATGCCATGAACTCCTGAGCTAAACCCGACGCCCCCCCCCAGCGACGGCAGGTTACAGTCCCCCAGAACTATAAGCTTGGGTAAGCTTTGACCAATAGTATGTTATATATGCTTCCCCCACCCGCATTTTTAGCTGTGCAGTTTATTTGTGCAAGACTTTATACCTAAGAACTTATATTTAGAGTTACAATGCTTTTATAGCTTTAAGCCTCTTTGGAGAAGTACAAACCAATACAATTAAAGTGTGGGAGGCATTATAAGTGTCCAGTAAACACCATTTCATTGTGTAATTCCTAGAAGTCAGCAGCTATGGTGTTTTTGATCTGCCAATGTATTGGTCAGTTTTCTGACTGATCTTTTGTGAAAACTACCATTAGTTAACTAGGCTTTTCTGCAGTCTGATTTTCCCCATATATTTCCCCCTCATTTGATTCAGTTGCTCTTTAGCTGCATGATCCAATACTCATATTCAAGTCCCACATGAAGCAGTGGCTGGTACAGTGGTAATCCAAGCAAAGGGCTGCTGTGGAATTATATGATGAACAAACCAAACCATTATTCTCCTAGGCTCTGGGACAAAGCCAATGTCCAGAAGAAATTCCAATTTAAGCTTCAAAATATTGATATCTTTGACCATATGGCATAAAATGAAGGCTAGGGGTTTTCCACACTTGGTAAACAATAGAACAAAATCAAAGGTACATCAACTGGGTATAGTAGACCAAAATTGTATGTCTGGAAATGACCATACATCACATCCCATACAGAGTGGCTTCAAAGAGGCTGGGGCACAGCATCCATGCCCACTGCGGTTGTTTCCAGAGTTTGTCTCCATGAACACAATAATCAATTACTGCTGGCCTTTCCAACATTTCCCAGAGCTCAGGGAAAGATTCTTCTCAGAATACAGAAGTTGTTTTTGGGGAACTTTAAACAGTATCCCCTTAGATGGGCAGAGGATTGCCTGATATACACTATCCTGATGTTATGAAGCATAGCACTGGAATATATTCCTTTTTAATTTTATGTTACATTAATACACATTTGACCAGTTAGGTGTGTAGCAATCCCAAATTATCTTTGGCTGAACTTAATACACAAGCAGTCACAACTGTCTGATGCACAGAGGGTGTGTGTGCAAAAGCGATGGACAGCCACTGTTGGCAAGCATTTAGCAAATGTGTGCCTATAAAAGTGATTGAGTCAATGGCATAACCACTTAAGGCTGCATTATCAAAAGATGGATATGTCTGAGAAAATTTTGTGTTGGTCCTGATTGGCCATTAAATGTGGGGAAGTGGGAATGTAATAGCAAATGCAATCCCTGTCATGCTAAGATGTATGAGTATCAGAAGAGGAGCACTAAGCTAACATTCTCTGAATAGTGCATGTCAACTGTCCAAAGTAGCAGGAAGCTGAAATCAGAATTTTCTACCCTGACCAGCACTGGAATGCATGGCTGAATGAATTGCCCCAAAATAGTTTATGATATTATTGTCTTACAGTCACAATGTTACATTATAGTGAAGTTCAGAGGCATCCACAGCAAACGGAACAAATTTCAGCAAAATTACAAAATATGTAATCTGATGCTACCATGATAAGTTTGTACATATTCATGTAAGTATGTAATTCACGTAAAAACAGGGTAGTTCAGGTCATAATGCTACAGTACACATTTTTAAAAAATTGTTACTTTGCCATTTCCCAATGGATTGCATAGTGATCATTGCAACATAGCTTTTTAGAGTTACAGAAGCTAAGATACTTATAAACATTGCAAATAAGATTAATACTAGATTTCTAGTACTAATTTCCTTTTACCAAGTAGAATTCAGCTTAGCAAATAATAAAATATAAAGCCGAAGAAAAGGAATATAACAAAAAGGTAAATGTCAATAAAGAATTAAATGAGATCAATTATTGCATTATTGGTCTCGTAAACAATCAAAGACGCATGTTTTCCATTAAATTAACAACACTATAGGAAACTGTGATTTTTTTAAAAAAAATGCAAATCCCAATTAATTACACATGTAGAGGACAATAAATCTACACCAGAATATAGAATATATTTTGTTTTTAGTTTCCTGAGCCAACATACAGAACCCCTTTGTCATCATGGCATACTAGCATACATTTTCTTGTTTATTCATAAATGACAACATGATAACTATTTGGTTTGGGCTTTTGTTTTGGGACTTCTGTTTTTGTTTTTATAAAATCCAATAAAAATGGTAATTTCAGCTGGTGCCAGTAGTCTGCTGAGGTGACCCAGTATTTCCAGATAGGGAAAAATAAAAGTAAATGAAGTCAAGCAGGCTCCCAGTCTGATTTTTCTTTCCTCAAAGCTTGGTTATAGACAAAAGGAAACAACAGTTGAAGATATGTGGAGGTAGAATTTATATGAGCAGAGAAGTAATAGGCCTGCTGTCGTACCGAAATCATATGGTCCAAGAGATGTATCTGAAACTATCAAAAATTGTAACGATAATCTGGCTGTTTGGGAACAGTGTCATGGATCATTTAAGAGTAGCTATAGATTTTTGTGATAGTGTATGCTAAATATAAAACACTGTTCCAAAGAGGACTCCTTTGTATATTTCATTTGGATTTTCCTTAAATTCTAATTTGTGGTGCAGCAAAAAGACAGTAGTTTTATTTATACATTACTGTATCTACAGCCTTTGTTCCACTCAAATCCTGCTATGTTGTCTAGGGACAATATGCCCCAAGTAGCATGCCCCAATGCATGCCACAAGTACAAACTCAGCAGGGTCATCCAAGCTTTGATGGTTATCCCAACTGTCCAGCTAAATTAAGCAGTGATACAGAAAGAGGTGGAATTGAATGATCAGTGATCACTTTAGTAATATTAGCAAAGATATGTCATGTGAGAGAAAGTGGTAATAAAGCACATGTATAAATAAAATACAATATTTGTTACCATAGCATTGAATGATGGGTCCTTCAGTTAACATGCTTCTGAGATAGAATTGAAGATTTTTTAAAGAATGATATTTAATATGCAACAAGATTAAAAGCTTTGGGTTATCTAGTTACTGATATTGCCATACAGAACAAAAATATGTAATAATTTCTTAACAGTTTTCATACAACCAGAATTCCTATATGTATGAACAGCACAAGTTGGAATAGAGAGAAACAAAATCTATATATATAAAAGTGAAATACCACTCATGCACCATCACAAATCTCCAGAACCACAAAGCCTACAAACTTGAAATTTGGCACGGATGCTCCTCTTGGCTTCTAGGTGCTCATTAAGAAAGGATTTTTCGAAATGATCATCAGAGCATTAGTATTTCCTATATTGTTATTATTAACACACTCTGATGCTAAGGAGTTTTATTCCCCCTCCCACCTGAAAAGAAATCTGCTCCAAATGCAAAACACAAGCAGAGGACAGGAGTTTCAGTTTCAGTTTTAGTTACACAGCAGCAAGCAGCTTTAGGTTAGAACAGTTGAGCTAAGCCACACCCAGGCTCCTTGCTGTCTCCTTGCTCACACAGCAAATACTTTTTCACTTTGCAAACAGCCCTCAACTCTCTTGCACACTTACAGGATGCTAGCCAGATGAATACTGATGGATGCTGGTAGGCAGAGGCAGAATCTTTTTCTCCTTATTTTCTTCCCCAAAAACTAAACCCAATCACATAGTTTCATAGCAAAGCACACATATTGAGCTAGTATTCTATATAATTGGTACAAGAAGATGGAAGATTTTAGTTAGGGCAAGAACATGTAGCCAAGGTCTGACTGATCATGAATTGGTCATGTGCAAATTCCAACTCAATCTAAAACAATAGAAAATCCAATTACTTTTCACGATATAATATTGAACATACAGTATATCCACCATATTCAAGTTAAATATTAGAAACTGATTTGAAGTTCTGAACTAACTGATAGGGAACCAGCAGAACCAGAATGAACTTAAGTTTCTAAGGAGGAATGCAAAAATAAACTTTCCCAGTTTCAAGAAACAATATATCAGTTTTAACATTAAAACAAACCATGGAAATTGGGTAGAAGAGAAGAAAAAAGAAGCCAAAGCCAACAGTCAAAAATCTCAAGAAAAAAAAACATTAAATATTTTCAGAGAGGTGTTAGAAGAATCAGAGAGCAGTATTATAACCATGACAGAACATGATAAACAAATTGGCTCTGGGCAAGCAAAAGAATAAGACAACACTTTAAAATATCTCCATATTTAGTCAGTTTATATGCTGAAAATATATTAAGGGAGTTTTGATTGAAACAAGATAAACAAGGTTTTTAAAATGGAGCAAGAAGCATCAATAACCCATGCTATGCTCCCAATACTACTCTGTTAGCTGAAAATAAAAATAAGCTATAATCTTAAAGCACAGTGAAAAAAATGGATCTGGGATTACCCATGAAGAAGGCCAAACTAATGACAACAGGTATAACAACCAACATTGGAACTGGAAATGAAGATATTGCAATGGTAATTAGCTTATGCCTTTTAAGATCAACTATCAATATGAAAGGAACCAGAAGTCAAGAAATATACAACAGCTTAGCACTTGGTAGGACAGCAATTAAGTCCTTGGATATTTGGATACTACAAAATATGTATTCCTACAAATATCAGATTTGTGTAGGTAGTGTTTTCCCTTAGGACACTCTATGGAAGTCAAGGTTGGATTTCGAAGAAGCAGAATAGAAAGTGTATTTACATTTTTGAGTTTGTTGTTTAGAGAAGACTTCTGAGAATACCATGGATACCCAAGATCATTAATAAATCAATCATAGAATAAATCAATCCAGAAATATCATTTGAAGCACAAATAACCTGACTCACTGTTATATTTTAAACATGTTAGACTAAGACCTAATTTAGGGAAACATGGAAGGAAAGAGAAGAGTGTGAATGAAGGCACAGACTCAATTATAGCAACAGTGAATTTTCAGTTGGAAAACTTGAATAAGCATGTTTGGGACAGATCATCCTGGAGAGGTTCTATCTGAACGATGGCTAAAAATTGGCACTGCCATGATGCCACGTAAGCATTCCGTCAATAGCTCTTATGCATAGTTTCAGTGCTACAGTAAAAAAAACCTAGTTCTTCCTCTAACATCCTATTTCTAAGCTTTCAGAACTACCCACGTTAAGTATAGATATTGGGTTATTCTGCAGTAAATTTTTTCCACAAATATTTTGTGGACCCTGAATTATTGAACTCTGTCCTCTGTAGTATTTTCCATTCAAATTATTAGTACAGCTTTAGCATGGGAAGTTGATAATGAAAGTAACCTTGAAGACTAATTTTAGGAACAAGGTAAAAAATGCAGGCCCATGCTTGCAACTACAAGTAATCACTTTATATTTGACTGCATAGAGGTAATATTTCAAATAAAATGACTGCAACTTAAAATATCTGTCTGAAGTAAGATAGCAATCAACAAATGTACTTTATATACTACAGTATATGTGAAATGGATAATGTTGCCACAAAAGGCATTTTTAAATATCTTATTCAATGAATTATTATTGTGCATAACTACTACCTAGATACGAATCTTTATCTACTGCCTATCGTGATAGTTATCAAGAGACTAACCAGTACCAATAGGGAAGAATGTTTGTAGCTCAGGGTTGAAATGAGGGATCCTTGGTGCTGTCTGAGACATTTGCAGACATTTCATTACCCTAACTAGGTAACATCATCAGTGCTAGTAAGGACTGTTTTTTGCTGCCAGTTTATATTCTGGTGTGGATGGGGATGATCTTAGGGATTCTTTGGTTGGATTGTTTACTAATGGCTCTTTGGCAGTTTCTTGATTGGGGTATTGCTTATTTGATTGTTGGTTTGAAGTTGACCTTGGAATCTATGTTAATCTGAGTGTCAATTCTAGTAGAGAGATGCTGGAGTCTTTTTCTCTTTGGGGCTGGTTGATTATCTCTTTTGTATAGTCTATAGATGTTGTTAATGTCTATATGTCTATCGATGGCTGATTTGTTAGAGTGCCAGACTTCTAGAAATTCCCTGGCATTTTTGAATTTGGCCTGGTCTAGGATTGTGACATTTTCCCAATTGAAACTATGGTTAAATCTGTCTATATGTTGTGAAATTAAAGAATTTTCATCTTGCCTTCCGACTGCCAGTTGGTGTTCGTAGACTAATTAATTGCCAGTATACAGGATATCATTTGATATCTCAAACTTTTCCTACACCAGTTACTGTCTATAGCTTTACATAAACGAACATTTTTAAAATTGCTAGGATGTACTGCATATGCATTTTCTCATAATAAAACTGAGTTAAGCACTGCAGCATGCATTCTAGGCCCTAACTGATGTTGATTTTCTCTGCACAACATAACTGTATCAAAAACATGGATCTTCTCTTTTTAAAAAAGATAATTCTAATAAAAATATTTCAGTAAATATGAGGAATCTGCAATTTGAGCATCTATTTGACAGTTAAGAAAGTTGTAGTAAGAGTTAGTAAAGAACTGATATTCATAATATGAATAGTTGAGGAACAAAGTTATTTCTCTATGGAATAGTCTTTCTTCACTGTAAAATTATGGGCCTGCTGGTTCCTTGGAAGATACAATTAATTTGAATATATTTCCTATAATGCTAAAATGTCTCATTCTGGATCAACAGGAACTGCTGCAAGTGTCATATTTGCACTTGAACTTGTACTGGAACTGCAGGAGCCATTTTTCACAGATTGCTCTGCCAAGTCAGTAGAGCAGATGCTCTTATTATTTGCCAAGACTTCCCACTCATTGATGACAACTCAAGACACATTTATAGATGCCTTTATGGGGATTTCAGATGACCTCTTGTTTCATAGCATTCAGTATTTTATCTTTATATCTCTGTGAATGAAATACCTTGCATTCTAGATACATGATCAGATCAAAACAACAATCTGGACTTGAGTATAATTAAGAATCATAGTATAGATTGGACTTTGAATTAATACTAGTGATAACAAATTAGTTTTGATATTGTCATACATGTTATATAATAGACCCTCTAAGAAATAGCAGCATAACTTATTTATTATTTAGCTGACTTCTGAATTCCATGCTTTGCCACTATAAATTCTATTGTAATTAAATTAATCACACAATAGGGTGATGTAATTTTAGGCTAAAAATTATGCTGAATTCCTGCACAGTGTGAATTTTCCAACAAATATAATTCCAAATACAAACTTCCTCAAGCCATTTCACCCAATAGTGATTGATTTATTTAGATGTATATAGCCACTCTTTTTCTACAGCTGAATTCCTGATGTCCTGCACATGTATATGGTTTTTAAAATTCTTTTTTAAACTACAAATTTTGTAGAAACACAAGGCCCCCTTTTTTCTCACACATAGAGATTTTCATTTTCTATATTATTTAGCTAAAGAACTACAAAAATAAAACCACTGGATTGTTACCAATAATAATTTTAAATATTTTATTAATTATTCCTAAAATCTTTGGTTTCTGCAGAAGATATTCTTCAAGAATTATAGACTTATAAGACCCTAATGTTTAGAAATAACATCTATGTCCTTAGCTGCCAATTGTCTGATTTTTAAGTTTAACCCAACTTTGCTTGCAATAGCATGCTAACATTCTAACAATTTCCAATCATGTATGAATAAAGGATCAAAATAAATTATTCAATTGAAAGAATTTATAGTAGTGGTCACAGAGAATTTTTATTATTTAGTTTCAAAGTGTATGATATGTTCACTACAGCACCATCTCTAATTTAGTAAAGATGTCCACTAGAGATCACATAGTGGTAATCTGAGGCACTGCAATTAGGGAACAATGTAAAAGCCCACTTCCTCCTTCTCTCCAATAATGTGAGACAAAAGGCAGCCTTAAAAAATGATATGCCGACAGTCAAAGTTATAATGTTTTATTTTAAAACATTTATTTAAAATGAAATGAACATTGAGTTGGTAATCACAAATTAGCTTCATGGTAGTTTTTTTTTTTTTTAATTACATTTATATGCCGCCCTTCTCCGAAGACTCAGGGCGGCTTACAATTTTTGGAGCACAACCCAATGCGCTCAGCAATATAAGTAAAATGATGTAGGGTGAATCTAATAACCTTTCCCTTTTCAGTGCCCAGAAAGTTAACATTAGATTGGTCTCTCCCTCTCTCCCTCTCTCCCTTTCTCTCTCTCCTGTCTATCATCTATCTAGCCAGAAAAAGATGCATCCATCTTGTATTCTAGCATTCTTGTATTTTCACTGCATCTTATTTGTAGAAGTGAGTAAATTCCAATGCTTGCCATCTAAACTGACTTAGAATAGTAGTGATTCTAAAATGCACTTTACAAAGTATTTGAGTTGCAGGGCTGGGGCTTGATTACTTTTAAACAACATGTTATTTAAGATAATCAACCAATAAAATGTTATGTATCCAGTATAAATGTAATAGTAGTAAACACAACTATTTGCAATGCTAATAATGAAATTAAAATGTTTGGAATATCCATTTATTTAACATTGTTTTGAGTTAGGTAGGTGTTGTAGTAGATGGTACTTATTCCTAAAATACAGTAAAAATTTTCTCTACCTGTCTCCCTAGATTTCTGGGTAGAAAGCTAGATAACACAGTTTAACACAGAAGACAGACAGTTATGAGAATCGGATCAATAGTTAACATCCAAACCTTTCTTTTGCTTATTAGCTTGCTATTATTTCAGAATTATTTTATTTGTGATATGATTCAGATTCCATAAAACAGGATTTTTACACTGTGCCAAGTAGTGGGGGGAAAAAGCATGAATAGAAATATTCAAAATCTAGTTTTCACAATTGTTCATCCCTGGAAGAGTGTTTTTGCATCCTTGTCTCCTCTGCTTTCCAAATCTGATCTGACTTTTGTTTTAATACTTATCACATTTCGGAAAGAATAAAGTAGGTTAATTAAATAATTATAAATCTTCACAACAGCTGTTTTATGAAAAAAGTAATCTGAGCCAAATTTATATTATAATCTCTTCTTTTACTCAGTCTCATCTAGTTTCAGTGGATACATGATGCAGAGCATTTGTCAATAATTCATGTTTTGTCTTAGAATTCTGGACTTTTCATGTCCTTTAAATGTGATTAGGTACAATCACATCTACATAGGTATCTAAAATGAAGCTAGAAAGGCTATATTCTCATCTTTTTCATTATTGTTGAATTTTCCTTCTGTAATATGTATAGTATTTATTTATTCTTTTAATTTTTTAATTTAGTTTAATTGTTAATTTGTTTGTGTCTCTTCATGTTTATATTCCACTTTTTGCTTCTATCTTGCAAATGCATAGCTAAATAATGAAGAAAAGGTATAAAATAAATATAGATAACTTAAATCATTTGTGGAGTAAAAGAAAAAAAGAAAAGAAAACTTCTTCAAACAAAATTCCTTTATTAATTGTTAAATTGTTAATGTTTTCTCTGTGTTTGTATTCTACCTTTTGCTTGTATCTTGTAAATTTAATAGATAAATGTCTAGCTAAATAATTTAAAAAATATAAAACATGGCTATTAAGTCATTTGAAGAGTAAAAGTAAAAAAGAAAACAGCAGAAAATTTCTTCAAACAGAATGAATTTATTAATTGTTAATTTATTAATGTTTGTGTCTGTGAGTCTCTTTATTTCATCTTTACTTGTATTTTGCAAATTTAATAGATAAATGCATAGTCAACTCATTAAGAAAAGATATAAAATAAAAATAGTTATTAAATCATTTGTGGAGTAAAAGAAATAAACAATAAAATCTTCAAACAAAAAACCTTTGTTAGAAAACAATGTATTTCTCATTCCCATGTCAACTAAGATAGAATTATGTTCTTTGGAAGTCTGGATAGTTTTTTAATTACTGTGTTAGTCCTATAAATGTACTCCTGATTTTTGAAGAACTCAGATCAGGCTTTGGAGGTACATGTGAAACTTAAGATAAGCTAGCTCCATACTGCTGTCTGAACTTGTTTTCTTGTTTTCTTGACATTTCATTACCAAACTAGGTAAAATTATCAATGTAAAATTTATTTATTTGTTTGTTAGTTTATATCCCATCTTTATTATTTTTTTACAAACATAGCTTCAAAGCTTATGAAGATATCCAAAACACACCCCTTCCTCCTCTTATTTTCCCCTACAACAACAATCCTGTGAAGGGAATTGGGCTGAAAGAGAGTGAAGTTATCCAGCTGGTTTTCATGACTAAGGCAAAACTTAAACTCATGACCTTATGCTAAGTGAATGTTGGGTTTATATATAGTTACATGTGGCAGAGAAAGATACTGCATATATTTAATATAGGGCAAACAAAAACCAAGATGAGAGAGCACCGAGACTTCATGTAGGGTATGTCAAATTTTTCAACTTTCAATTTCCAAACATTTTGTCACACTCTGTCTTCTATTGGATATTTTATTATTTTATTTTATTTATAAAAGCTGTTGTCTCATGGCTTAATACTATCAATAATAGTATTAACTTGGCACCTTTAGGAATAAAAATAATATTTAGGTTTTTTTTAAAAAACAGGTCACTTCTATTAAAAATATAGAAATTAATTATGAAATATGTTTAAACTGAACCAACTATTTTAATACTTTATGTTTTTCTTTCCAAACTAAATGCCATCATAAGAATTGTAATAAGATTGCTGCTGGTGCAATAAGGTTAACCATTATGACAAATTTTTTCTCTCGCATTCCCATAATACAACCTCTTCCAAAATTGGGTCAAGTGAGGTGATTTTTGAGGTTTACGGTAGCCTAGAAACAGGTTTGCATGGCATTTGCTGTAGAGCTAAATTATTGAAGGCTTTTAGGGAGCTATCAATACCTTGACTTTATCCTGATATAAAACAGAAGTTAGCTTAGTTAACCTAAAATATATGGTTTTTAATGTGCATGAAGACAACATTCAGGCTGCTAGGTTTTGGTACTGCTTCCTTTCCAGTTTCCTTTCAGCTCTGAGTACTCATAAAATGAACTTCAATCATATACTGGGTAGTTAACCCAGTTGGATGCCCTAAGGCCTTATCAATTACACTGATGTATATGCATATCAATTAGTATTACAAAAAAGGTACTTTATTTTACACATAATTCATCATAATTCATTTTCTAAAATCTTTAAATGTGTGTGTATATATATATATATCTAAATATGTCTATAATATAAATATAAATATAAATTTGTGTGTGTATATATGTATGTATGTATGTATGTATGTATGTATATATATGTCTAAATATAAATAGGACTGGAACAACTAGTAACCAACAATAGTAGACTTAACAACTGCCTCGATCTCATCTTCTGCAATAGTTTGAATTCAAATTATGGAATACAAATTAAAGAACCCTTTTCCAACAGTGACCACAGCATGATTGACTTTTGTCTCAACATACATCCACACAAAAATCATCATAATGACGAGGTCCTCAATTATAACATCAAAAAAGGCAACTATGATCTTATAGACAACGATCTCTCAACTCTCGATTGGCAATTTCTATTCACTGGATGCAATACTGTTGAAGACCATTACAACATATTTTTACTTGAAGTCAAAAGAGTCATCAAACTATATGTACCAATAACAACTCCCAAAACCAGAAAAAAATTACCCATAACAATAAGGAGGCTTCAATCCAAAAAGAAATCACTTTGGTGGAAAAACAAATCTGGTCACGTTGCCAACTTCAAAAGCCGATACAAAAATTTATGCCACCAGATAAAGACTGAATGCACCAATTATCACATTAAACGAGAGGAAAACCTTCTATGCACCAATTCCACCTGTGCTTTCTACAATTTTGTAAACAACAAACTAAAAGACTCAAGGTCCATCCCACCCCTGAGAGGACCTAATGGTAAAGACTGCAACAACAACACCATTAAAGCCAACCTCTTTAACATATTCTTTGGCTCAGTATTTGTAAACAGCAATGGATCATGCCCAGTATTTCCTAGTTGAACAACAGACAACTACAATGATCTAATACATATCGATTTTACAGAAGACAATGTTGAAAAAGCACTATGCAATCTAAAACCATCTCTATCTACTGGACTGGACAGAATATGTGCCTCCTTCTTAAAAAAGCTATCCACTGCCATAGCCAAAGCTTTAAGCATAATCTTTGAAAAATCTTTCAGGACCAGCTCCTTGCCAAACCTATGGTCACTAGCCACAGTCATCCCCATCTTCAAAACGAGAGACCCCCAGACTAGTTGAAAATTACAGACCAATCTCTTTATGCTGCGTCACCTGTAAAGTCAGGGAATCAATTATTCACCAATCCATTATCTCCACTTAGAGACAAACAACCTACTCTCTAACAAACAACTTGGTTTCAGAAAAAAACTATCCTGTAATCTGCAACTCTTACACTGCAAAACAACTTGATCAGGGCAAAGCAATAGACACAATCTACATAGACTTCTGTAAAGCCTTCGATTCAGTGGTACATGGCAAACTAATCCTAAAACTAACAGTCTGGAACCTGCATTACGTATCTTATATTAATACAGTTGAGAAAGTCCAGAAATATTTCACAAGAAGAGTTCTTCACTCCTCTACTCATTGCAGAATACCTTATGCCACCAGACTCGAAATTCTAGACCTAGAAAACCTAGAACTACGCTGCCTTCCGTCCGATCTAAGTATAATACATAAAATTATATATTGCAATGTCCTTCCGGTCAAAGAATACTTCAGCTTCAACCATAACAATACAAGAGCACACAATAGATACAAACTCAAGGTAAATCTCACCAAAATTGATTGCAGGAAATACGATTTCAGCAACACAGTGGTCAATGTCTGGAATACTCTATCTGACTCTGTGGTTTCTTCCCCAAACCCCAGAAACTTTAACCTTAGACTGTCTACTATTGACCTCACCCCTTTCCTAAGAGGTCTGTAGGGGGTGTGCATAAGCGCACCAACGTGCCTACAAAATAAAATAAATAACAAAATAAAATAAATAATAAATAAATAAAAATAAATAAGTCTCATATGCCTATTTATTGGAGAAAAATATCTTCAAATGAGATTCCTTGATAAACTTTATAATTATTTTGGTGTGCAATGTTGCTTTTCAGGGTAGGAGAATAGATTTAAATTCTTAAAAATTTAACCTGATTGCAGGAAATACGATTTCAGCAACACAGAAGAAATACAAAAGAATGTTTACAGTACATTATTTATTCATTCAATTTCTTTTAGATTGATATCACTTCCAATCTCAAATACATGACTCTGGATGGCTAATCTAAAAATAAAAAAACCCACTATGTACAGAAATTATAAAATTGCAGAAACATCAATTAATCATTCAACACAATCAAAAAATAGGTTCCATCCAGAATTCCAGGCTCAAACATAGAGCCAATCTTCAAAGCCTGAGAGAAGGCCAACAGGAACAAGGCCAAACTAATCTTTGGAGAAACATTATTCCAGAGGGAGAGAATCTGAGAAATATTCATATTCACGAAAGAAAAGTCTTTCTTCTTCGGCTCTGTTAGCTGACACTCCTTAGCAAATGGACCAGGAGCATGCCCTTCCTGATGGACCAGATGGGACAGAGAGAGACAATTAGAAGGAGATAGGTCCATAAGAAAACTGGCCTCAAATCATGAAGAGTTTCAAGGTGACTTTCCGCACCCTGAATTGTATCCAAAAACATATTCATAGCCAAGCAACTTTGGAGCAGTCGTTTTGCAGGCACTGAAAAGCAGATGTTGCTAACCACCACATTATGTACCATCTGAAGTTTCCAAATGGCCTTTAAGGATAGTCCCATGTATCACATTTACATGATAAAAAAAAAGATTTAATTTATCCAAAAAGAAAATAATGTTCAATTTCATGTCTATCTTTGTTTTGATTTATAAACATGTTCTGTTGGATATTTTTGGATCTTGCCTTTTCAGACTGCTATCAATATTTTCTTGTTGGATCCCTAACTGACTTGCAAACTGGACTGTGCTTCCTTGGGTTTAGTGACTAATAGAAAGTGGTTGAACTGGTCTGAACTAGCAACAGGAGGGAAGTTGGAAAACAAAGCTAACATTGGCACAAAGGATTTACTGATGCCCTAAAACACTTGGCTATTTTCAGGTACAGTAGGTTACACATTTGAAGATTCAATCTAGTCAACTTTTCTATCCAGAATGTGGGGAAAAACAATCACATTCTTACTGAGATAGTGATATAACAGGAATCACAGGAGTTAATTTCTTAGTGCTTTACTATACTCAGTAGTGGGATTCAGCCAGTTCGGGCCGGTTCAAACAAACCGGTTGTTAAAATTCTGTGCTGTCCACCCTGCCTAGTCACTCCTCATCTTGCTTGCTCACATGGCATAGCTGCTGCTGCTCTCTGTCTGGCTTGCCTTCACCACATGGTCTCTGTGGGCCAGCCAACTTGCCTGACTTTGCCGCCGTGGCTGCATCCCACATAGCACTTTCCTCACAGCCCAGCTGAGCGGCCCTGCCTGGGTGAGCCTGCAAGCAAGCTCCGAATCCTAGCCTAGCTGCCTCCCATGTGGCTCAGCCAGCTTGCCAGCCTTCCGCCATGGCCTACCACTTGGCGTCTGCGGCCCAGCTCTCTGCCTCTGCCTTTTTCACCAAACTCTGCTTCTCCTTGCTCACCTAGACTAGACTAGCCCAGCTAACTTGAACTGCTGCCACTCGCTCCAGCAGCAAAAGCCTTGAGGCAGAGGTAAGCATGGCCAGGCTCTCCCTTGGGGAAGCAGGGCTGGGAAGGGTGCTCATCTTCAAAGCATATTTCCACTTTCCAGCTTTCTCTCCTCAGCTTTCTTCCAGCTCAGCCTTTTCTTCCTTTCCTAGCCTCAATCCTTTCTCCGCCTATGCTTTCGAGTAGCTTCCACGAAGCCCATCAAGCCTTGGACAATCTGATCTGTCCCGAAAGCTTCACATGCCTCTGCTGGCCCAAGTGCCCTGACCTTCAGATCCCAATGAGGCCAGCTCCCAGCAGCAGTGGTGCTCTGAGAAGGCAGGCAGATGTCCCAAGGCTGCATGTGCACACTGTAGTGGAGCAGTAGTCTTGGCCCAAGGATGGCATCTCTCCCGAGAGCCATCTACCATCAGCCTTACCTTCATGAGAAGCCATGCACTGGTCCCATTAGGATATTAAGGGCATGGTATTCAGGCTGGCAGTCAAGCGGAAGATCTAGAAGATAAGGACAATGCTGGCGGTGGGGGAGGGAGACCTGCTGCACTCAGCCAAAGAGCTGCCTCAGGGGGACACGGCAAGGTTTGCGTGCCTTTTGGGCCTGGCACACTCAGCTTCCATGGGGCATCCAGGTAACTGCGGCCCACGTGCCTTCCCTTCTGCCTTGGATCTCAATCCAGCCCATGACAGGGGATGTGCCACTTTCAGGCCAGCCCAGACAGAAGTGGGTGGGTGGTCCTTGGGGGAGACACTATGCTGGGGCTGAGACTGCTGCTCTGCACAGTGTGCATGTGCAGCCCCAGGACATCTGCCACCCTCTCAGAGTGCCAAAGCCATCTCTCTGGAGCTCGCTTTCTTCCTTCTGCCACCGCCGTTGCTGCTCTGAAGCTAACCTTTGGGACAGATCAGTTCGTCCAAGCCATGCTTTGCTCCCTGGGAAGGCTCTGTCATGAAGAGCTGTGACCAGGTGCTCCAGAACTTCTGGAGACAAGCAATTCCACTGGTTAATTGTCTCACTGTCAGAAAGTTTCTCCTTAGGTTTAGGTTGCTTCTCTCCTTGTTCAGTTTCCATCCATTGCTTCTTGCTTTGCCTTCTGCTTCTTTGGAAAATACATTGCCCCCCATTCTTGTAGCACCCCCTTAAAAGCCTGTTGCCTATCACACTGTTGGGCAAAGCATGTGAGCCATTTCCTCCTTTCAGTGGTCCATGAAAGTACATCTATAGTATGTTGATAATAAAGGCGAAAAAAGGTGAACAACATTTTTACAGAACTATAGATACATTGAGGCTGGGTGTGACAAGGAATGGCTGGGAGGGGAGGGGCCAGGTGAGGCACCTCTTGAGGTGAGTGACACTGTGTTGGCCACACCAACCTAGTCACATGGTCACCTAGCCATGCCCATCCAGTCACTTGGCCACGCCCACCTGGCCAATCATTAGGGCAGAGAACCGGTTGTTAAAAAATTTGACTTCCACCACTGAAAACAGTACTATTAGAAATTACTCATTCTAGATATTGTTTGTAGAAGTCCTGTTTTTGTACATTCCAGCTACTTGAAGGCACCAAGTAAACTTTTTTTAAAAAATGAACTTTGATTATACATTTTCTTCACTTTGTATTACAGCTTCAATTTGACAACCGCGATATACTGGTTGTATCAACATTATACATTATGCATTCTATTATACCTCCTATGTTCAACCATTTAACTTTTCTTTATACAATACCATATTTATCTTTCTTATTCCTATAGTTCTAATCGGAGTTTCTATATGTATAGATTGTAACTATCATTATACTCATATTGTTTCTAATACTTTGATCATCTTTCATTGTAGTTTTCTAATCTCTGCATCTCTTATCTAACCAATTATACCATATGACAAAAACAGAATAATATTCTGATTATCCTTTATCTTTAATTTCCATCGTCAACCTGTCCATTTCAGTTCAATCAAGTATTTCCCTTATTACCATTTCCTCTGTGGGTGTATTTCTGCTTTTCTAATTTTGTGCATAGCTAATTCTTGCCACTGTTATTACAATGAAGCATCAAGTACTGAGTTTTCTTATTATATTTCCCTGTTAGTATGCCAAATAGAAATAGCTCTGGCTTTAAGTCTATCTGTTGTTTTATCATCTCCTCCAACCAATTATTTATTTTTGCCCAATATTTTTTCGCCAATGGACAGGTCCACCACATATGGTAATATGTTCCCTGTGTTTGTTTACATTTCCAGCATTCTGAAGAGCTATTTGAGAACATTTTTGCTAACCGTGCTGGTGGTAGATGCTATCTATAGAACATTTTGTACAAATTTTCTCTATACACTGATGACATAGTCAATCTATAATTTTCCCCCCACAGTTTTTGCCAATCATCCAACTCCATAGTGGACTCAAATTTTTTTGCCCAGGTTATCATATTTTCCTTTACTGTTTCTTCTTCCATTTTAAACCTCAGTAAGTAGTCATAAAAATTTTTATTAATTTTTTATCCATCCCTCGTAACACTAGTTGCCAACCAGTGGGCTGGGGACCACTGGTGGTCCACAAGAAAATGTTGATGGTCCACAGAGAAATGTCACCCTCAAAGCACTCCCTAAAGCAATTAATCCAGGCTGCATGGGAACACAAGGCTATGCCACCCACATGGCCTGTTGGAATACAAGGCTTGTGTCGCTTGTATTGCAAACAACATGAGGTAATGAGGAGAGGGAGGAAAGGGCAGGGGGGGGGAACTTGCTCCACACACTTCACCTGGCAACCAGGCTGCTTCTTTCTGGTTCTTTCTTCTGCTTTTGGCTGCATGAAAGGAAAGCAGCAAAAGTCTTTCTTTCTCTCCCCCAAACTCCATCAGAAATGAGTCTTTGGGACCAGTGGTTGGATTCAAATTTTTTTACTACCGGTTCTGTGGGTGTGGCTTGGTGAGCATGGCAGGGGAAGGTTAATGTAAAATCTCCAGTCAGAGGTGGGATTTGCTGGTTCTCCAAACTACTCAAAATTTCTGCTACTGGTTCTCCAGAACTGGTCAGAACCTGCTGAATACCACCTCTGTTTGGGACCCTGCAGGGCATCCTGCTCCAAGAGGCTGCGCCAGCACAACAAGTCTCACAAAGACTCATTTCTGGTGGAATTTGGGGGAGAGAAAGAAAGACTTGCTGCTTCTGCTGCTTTCCGTGCATGAAGCCAAAAGTCTCTTTCTCTCCCCCTCCCCTGAGAATGTAACTGGAGATGGTATCCTGCAATCCCAAATAAAGAATAATCGATCGGTAGGAAAACGGGGTAGGAAATTTTCCTGCATACTTTTTTTGGAATTTTACCAGGGTCTCTGGTCCGCGGGATTTAAAATTATGAGTTTGGTGGTCCCTGAGGTCCAAAAGGTTGGTGACCCCTGCCCTGTAATATCTTATCCAAATCTTGTGGTCCACTATAGAATTAATAACTCTCTGCATCCTTCTTATATTTTGCCTGTTGTTGCATATATGGCCACCAGTCCAAATCAATTTCCTGATTGTTTAGTTCCTGTTTCATTTTTAATTTCCCTTGTTCATTTAGAATATCTTTATACTGTAGAGTTTTCTCCAGATCTAACACATTTGGGTATATTAATGCCTCCATTGTTGATACCCAGACTGGTATTTTGGTATAGTGTTTCTGTTTGATTCTTTCCCATTTTTCTAACAGAGCATTTCTAACTTGGCACCAAGGAAACTTCTATAGATCTTCTTGGCTGAACATGTGTTCTATAGTATGAATGCATATACTATACTTTCTGAGCATTCCTTTAAACATTGCTTTGATTCATTTGTGTGTGTTAAGTCTGTATTTATTTAATGCCAAATAGTGTATTACATTTAATTTAGTAACTTTTGGGATTTAATTTACTCATTTCTACACTCTAGTTTCTTGTCTATGTTTCTGGATGTAATCTTGCAGTTGTGATAGGGGTGGGGGGCATTTTTGTTCATATGGTGTCAACTACATATATCCAGACCAAGCTTCTAGAATAGCCAATCAGCATGAATTAGGTATTATATTCTCAGCAACTCTGGAAGTTGGAGAAAAAAAGAAATGCAGGTAAGAGATAACATCTTGCAAGTTTCCATGAAATAGGGCAAAAGGCTGAACATCTTATCAGACTCTCTCTATATAAAAAACTAGTAACTGATTTATATTAGGCTTGTATGGGCAGCAGCACTTTGATTCAGCAAGGCATTTTATACTATGTGAGACACTTCTGTTGTTTTGTTTCAGACAGATCCAGTTAACTAACTAAAAAAGTCAGATAGTGAGAGTTAAACACATGCTCTACTCCTGGAATTAGTAAATGTAGAACTTGGTATGACACAAAAGCAGTTCAGCTGAGTTTTGGTTTTAGAAACCGGGACAGTGAAATTTTGCAGATTCTCAAAGTGGCTTGAAAAGTGTGCTTTGCAGAAATGAATGTCAATGCAAACTATTCCTTCACAGTCCTAATTAATATGCAACATGTTTGCTGTTTTCATGTGAGGATTTGGTGGTTTTAGTTGTGTTACTTTGCTTCCAAGAATATTTCTGATTAAAAATGTCTTATTTTGTATAACATGTTATTAAAAAAAAACAAAGCACATATTTTACAGCATTATTCCAAAATAAAATCCTTTGGACTTATATTCAAACTAATTAAAGAATGTTAGAGAAAATAGATATTGTTATTGCTTCACAAATAATACCTTGGCAAAACAAAGCATGTATTAAAGATAATGAAAATAAAAAATGCTGCATTTATTAGGTCATCTTTGATATAAATTAATATTATTTCATGTTGAATTTCTCTAAGAATGTTAAAGAAATCTATAAGGTTCTTTCTGGGGGTTTTAATATAATAATATAATAATCTTCTAGTTGTAAGTTATACTGTATATAGATCACTCTAATTTATCACTTAATTTACCCAATATACAGTATCACACTGATAAAAAGGAAGACAAATAAAATACTAATGATTAAATGATAATTCAGTCATTCTGTCTCTCTGACACTCTCTCTGTCTCTCTGTCTGTCTCACAAACACACACACACACACTCACACTAGTATACATTATAAGCTTTATTTATTTATTTATTTTATTGGACTTATATGCCGCCCCATCTCCGAAGACTCGGGACGGCTCACAGTTAAAACATAAAAATACAATAAAGAATTAAAAAAGAATTAAACCACTATAAAGTCCAATAAACCGAATTAGAGTTAAAATTATTCCATTACCCCCGGTTAGGTAATCACAGCCCAACTTGGTCAAATAGCCAGGTCTTCAAATCGCGGCGGAAGGTGCGGAGGTCAGGGGCCAGATGAAGGTCCAGAGGCAGTTGATTCCATAAGTTGGGGGCCGCCACAGAGTAGGCTCGCCATCGGGGGACCGCCAGCTGGCATTGGCTTGCCGACGGGACCCCGAGGAGCCCCTGCCTGTGTGCCCGTACAGGACGGTTGGTCTCCGATATCGGCAGGAGGTGCTCCTTCAAATGTTGTGGACCCATGTCATGTAGGATTTTGAATGTTAAAGCCAGAACTTTGAACCTCACCCAGAGCGCAACCGGCAACCAATGCAGGCTGCACAGGAGGGGGGTAATATGGGAGAATCGGGTAACTCCCATCACAACCCGCGTGGCCGCATTCTGCACCAGCTGCAACCTCCGGATGTTGTGCAAGGGCAGTCCTAAATAGAGGGCATTGCAGTAGTCGAGTCGCAAGGTAACAAGGGCATGAGTCACTGTATGCAGGGCATCTCGGTCCAGAAACAGGCGAAGCTGGTGAACCAGCCGGACCTGGGCAAAGGCCCCCCTGGCGACGGCCCCCACCTCCTCCTCCAACTGGAGCCTCGCGTTCAGGAGGACCCCCAGGTTCCACGCCCTATCCACAGAGGGCAACACCACTCCCCCTATGGTCAACGATGGACAATCTTGACTGGACTGAGATGCTGGTATGTACAGCCACTCAGTCTTGGCCAGGTTGAGCCGAAGCATGTTTCCGTCCATCCAGATCTGTACCGCATCCAGACAGCGAGTCATCACGGAGAGGGCATCACTGATCTGGTTTGGGGTGGAGATGTACAACTGGGTATCATCAGCATACTGGTGATACCTCACCCCAAAACCAGGAATGATCTCACCCAGCGGTTTCATGTAGATATTAAATAAAAGGGGAGAGGACCGACCCTGAGGGACCCCACAAGTGAGCACCCTCGGGCTGACCTCTGTCCCCTGTCAACACCGATTGCAACCGCCCGAGAGGTAGAAGGAGAGCCACCAAGAACAGTGCCCCCACTCCCAGCCCCTCGAGGCGCAAAGGATACCATGGTCGATGGTATCGAAAGCTGCTGAGAGGTCTAATAGAACCAGGACAGAGGAAAAACCCCTGTCCTGGGCCCTCCAGAGATCATCCATCAGTGCGACCAATGCCGTCTCCATGCTGAAACCAGGCCGGAAGCCCGATTGGTACAGATCTAGGTAGTCCGCTTCATCCAGGAAAAGTGGAAACTGCTGAGCCACCACACTCTCAACAACCTTTGCCAAAAAACGAAGGTTGGAGACTGGACGAAAGTTGTCTAACACGGTCGGGTCCAGGGCAGGCTTCTTCAGGAGGGGCCTCACCACCGCCTCTTTCAGGGCGGAAGGAAAGACACCCTCCCTTAACGAAGCGTTGACCACTGCCCGGAGCCAACCGCAGGTGACCTCCCTGGTGGCATAAGCCAGCCAGGAAGGGCACAGGTCCAACAAACAAGTGGTGGAACTCAGATGCCGCATAATCCTGTCCACTTCATCCTCGGAAACAGGATCAAACTCAGCCCAGATCACATCAACCAGACTACTTGCACCGCGATCCTCAGACCACTGTAAGGTGGAACACAACCTGCCCTGAATCCACGCGATCTTATCCGACAGATATTGACCAAATTCCTCAGTCCTTCCCCGGACAGGGTCCACCACCTCCCCCGGATGTAGGAGGGAGCGGGTGGCCCTAAACAGGGTGGCTGGGTGGTTATCTGCGGACGCTATGAGGGTGGAGAGATAGGACCTTCTCGCCATCCCCACAGCTACCAGGTAAGTCCCAATATGGGCTCTTAGCTGGGCTCGATCGGCTTGGGAGTGGGTGGCCCTCCACCTGCTCTCTAAGCCCCTTCGACGGCGCTTCATCTCCCGGAGTTCCTCAGTATACCAAGGAGCTACCCGGGATCCACAGCGTGTAAGGGGACGCATGGGGACAACCCTGTCGAGGGCAACTTCAGCGGCCTGCTGCCAAGCAGCCACCAGGTCCTCGGCAGAGTTGTGGGCAAGGGAAGTGGGGAATGACCCCAGTTCCGCCTGGAACCTCTCAGGGTCCATTAGGGGGGAACCATCTAAGTGGCTCCTCATCCCAGCAGTGGGGAGCAGCCTGTTGGAAGACCAGCCACAGGAGATAGTGATCAGACCATGGGACGGGCACTGTTGTACAACTAGCCTGCCCTATATCACTACACCACTGTTCCGAGACAAAAACTAGGTCAAGAGTGTTTACCCCCTCATGAGTCGGGCCTTGAATTAATTGGGTCAGGCCCATGGTCCCCATGGAGGCCATGAATTCCTGGGCCACACCCGATGACCCCCCAAGGGAAGGCAGGTTAAAATCACCCAGGACAATAACCCCGAGATCCACCGCCACCCCGAGAGAGAAACCCAGGCAGGGTTCCTGCCACACAGCTGGGGGAAAGGTATGTTAGCAGCAAGCCCACCCGACCACCAGGCCCCACCTCAGGAGGAGGGTCTCACTTCCCTATCTCTGGAACAGCGACCTCCCTTGGAATCAGGGTCTTCCGAATAACCACAGCCACTCCACCACCCCTTCCCTGAGCCCGTGACCAGTGCAAAATCCAGAAACCTGGGGGGCATAAGTCAACCAGAGGGACTCCTCCCTCTGGGCCCAACCAGGTCTCGGTGATACAAGCCAGGTCCGCAGCCTCCTCCTCAATCACCTCGCAGAGGAGGGAAGACTTATTAGCCATGGACCTGGCATTAAAATACACCAGTTTGAGCCCAGGGGTCCCCATTCCACTGCCCCCAGGGGAGGAGGTCATAGGGTCAGAGCGTGCCACCACTCGAAGATAGCGAGGGCGCGCTCCCAACACATGATCTGGCCCTATGCCTCGACGTCTCCTGCCGATCCCAACCACCCTAGGGATCGCGGTCCCCGGCCCGCACTCTGGGCCCCCACCGGCCCCCAGCCCCTGCCCCCCCACCATGAGCCGGGCTGCAGTCCACCCTCCCGGCATCATTTTCCACCCCCCTCCCTAACCTACTTAAGAATTTATTTAAAAATTTAATTAAAGGGGCCCTAGTGACCCTCTTTTTTACTTTCTTAGAGCCCCAACCCCAACCCAATTCCCCGCCATGCCATCTCTCCGGGTTCCATAACCCATCCTCGATGTAGGCCGGTGATAATATAGTAGGCCATGTCCTGGAGGGAGGGAGTCTCCTAAAGGCCAGCTGCTGCTGTAAAAGTTCAATATTACAGATCCAAAGATGTCAAGGAACCAGCAGGGTCTGCAGATGGAAATAATAAAGTCCGGAATATAAGAACTTGGTACTACCCATTGGGGGGTCCAGGAACCAGGCTGCCCTCTCGCAACAGGCCTGTGGTCGATGTTTGAGACCCTCCTCCGGATCAAGTCCCGCACTCTCACTGTGGGTATCCCCAATGGGCGCCAATTGGACAGTTGGTAAAGAGATGTTAAATGGCTATCTTGGAAGAAAATGAGTCCCCGTTGCCGTTCTCTCACCACGGCAAGGGAAACAACAAAGTCTAGTAGTCTTTAAAAGTAAGGTGTAACATAAAAAATTTGCTTCAATATTTTTGAACATATCCATATTTACAAATTTAGTCCAACATGCTAAGATTTACTGGAAGACTACTATAGTTAGGTAATAAGTATGAGTATCTGTTTGTGTATAATTTTAGTAATTTAATTAAATTTAAATGCTGTATTTCACTATCCAAATACTCATGTAATATTTATTTTACACAATGTAAGAGTCTTGGAAAATACTATGTTATTTGCAATTATTTCCAAGTATTACTGCATTAGTTATTTTATTTGTTATTTATTTATTTATTGAATTTATATTGCCACTGTTCACAACTCGAGGTGGATTACAGAATGTAAAACCATATTTAAAATAAAAAACAATAAAAACTAACAAAAAGAATCAAATAAATTAATAAAGTACAATAGAACAAAATCTGGGAAAAATAAATACAAAATCATCCCCAACTCCCACTCCCCACCCCGACAACAGCAGATCACACGATTTGATGTACACCATTTGATGGGCTCTATTCTGCTCTGGGTTCCCCAGACTCACTGGCAGAACCAGGTCTTCGGTGCCTTCCAAAAGAGTATTAGAGAGGGCCCCATTCTAATCTCTGGGGGAATGATATTCTAGAGAGAGGGAGACACCATGGAGAAGTCCCTACTTCTGGGTCCTACCAGATGTATCTCCCTCAGGGATGGGACCCATAGCATTCCCTGCCTCCTTGCTCTAATGGGTTGGGCAGATGTGACTGACAAGAGACATTGGTCCCAAGCCATGAAGGGCTTTAAAGATGGCAACCAGCACCCGGAAGCAAATCAGCAACCAATTCAGCTCCCACAGGAGAGGTGGAACATGTACACACTGTGGTCTGCACAAAACCATGCAGGCTGCTGCATTTTTCACCAACTGGAGCTTCCGGATGTTCTTCAAGGGCAGCCCCATGTAGAGCACATTGTAATAATCAAGATGGGAAATGACTAGAGCATGAGTGACGGTGAGTAGGGACCATTGTTCCAGGAAAGGGTATAACTGGTGCACAACCCGCAGTTGCACAAATGCCCTTCTGGCCACGACTGCCACCTGCTTTTCAAGCAGGAGTCATGAGTCCAGGATTACGCACAGGGTCTGTTTGGGGTAGTACCATCCCATCCAAGACCAAAGGTAGCAATTCTCCCTAAGCCAACAAACCCCAAACCCAGAGCCACTCAGTCTTGCAAGGGTTTTGTTTCAATCTGTTGCTCCCTATCCAGCCCCTAACAGCCTTCAGGCACTATGAGAGGGAGGACACAGCAACATTTAACTCACCACAGGCCAAGACATACAGCTGAGTATCATCAGTATATTGGTGATACCTCAGTCCATGGTGATGGATAATCTCACCCAGCGACTTCATATAAATGTTGAACAGGAGTGGAGAGAGTACTGAGCCCTGCAAAACCTGTAAAACAGCAGATGAGGGCTGGATCTCTCCCCTCCTATCAATACAGACTGTGAGTGATGGCAGAGGAAGGAAGTGAACCAGGACAGCATAAGGCCTCCCACTCCCATCCCCAAAGCTGTTCCAGGAGAATCCCATGGTCAATGGTATCAAGCGCCAATAGGTCAAGTAGAGCAAGGATGGATGCACTACCCTCATCCCACTCCTGCCAGAGATCATCCAAAACTGCGACCAATGCCATTTTTTTCTGGAAGGGGTCAAGATAATCTATTTCATCAGGGGTGGGATTCAGTTTTTTTAACAACTGGTTCTGTGGTTGTGGCTTAGTTGGTGGGTGTGGCTTGGTGGTCATGTGATGGTGGGCGTGGCCAACATCACTCATGTCAAGGGGTGCTTCTCCTCACCTGGCCTCTCATAACAGTGGGGATGCTGCAATGGTCATAAGTGTGAATAATGGTCATAAGTCACTTTTTTCAGTGCCATTGTAACTTGGAATGGTCACTAAATGAATTGTTGTAAGTCAAGGATTACCTGTACAAAAATACAAAAAGCTTATTTGCTTGCAAAAAACTGCCCTAAATACCAATCATTAGATTAAAAATACCTGCAAGCCAGAGTTACGAATCAGGCAGGGTGCCAGAGCACCTTGAGGAATGAAAATGGTTAAAATGCAGTGATAACTATCAAGCAACTATCACTTGCTCATAAAGTGAAACCCTTTAGCAGAGAGGTCATTTAAGCTTTCCAGAAAAAACACACCCAGGAAAAGCAACCCTTAGATCCATTTGCACCACTTAAAGATACCAGCTGGTCTCACTCACCTTACAAGATATCTTAAGGAAATCATCCAGATTTAAGGAAAGATCACATGCCCCCCAGAAAGGCAGTAAAAAAAATCAGTGCCAAGCTTGCATCCTGTCTCTTGGAAGTATATTCCAAAAGGACAGTGCCAGATAGTACTAAAGCAGTGAAGAAGACTCCCTTCCCAGATAGAAAAAGAAACCATGAGGCAGGAAAAAATTCACACACAATACAAATAATTAAGTCACAACAGTAGCTGTTGCTTGTTGAAGCTGTATTGGGAAAATTATCCCATCAATAAACATAGGATTAAACATCACCAAGCACAGAATTAACTTTCACCAAAAACCAGTTTTAGACCAAAATTCAGAAAGGGTATGTAAACTCATGTTTGAATGTCAATCTTTCTAGCTAGCCAAGAAACCTTGCTGAATGTCACTCATCTTAGTTCCCTGTCACTAAAGCTTTGCTTCGTTATTCAATTATTTCTTCAAAGTGCTGATTGTCCAGGAAAGTATTTCCTCCCAACAGCAGTGTAAAAATCTTAAAACAACCCTTCCCCTTTAAGAAAGTCAAGCCTCAGAAGCTCCAGAGACAGGATGTCTAGGTGTACTGGCAAGAATGTAATAAGGGTGGAAAAAAACAAAAGGAGATTGCTTCTAACTACTGGTTCTCCGAACTGTTTAGAAAATTAACAAGAGGTTCAATAGAACCAGACAGAACTGGTAGAATCCCACCCCTGCATTTCATCCAGAAACCTCTGGAGCTGCTGCACGACCACCTTTTCAACAACCTTCCCCAAAAAGGGAAGATTGGAGACAGGTCAGAAATTATCCAACTGGGTAGAGTCCAGTGATGGCTTCTTAAGAAGAGGGTGGACCACAGCCTCCTTAAAGTGCCGGGGTACTGTCTCCTCCTGTAGGGAAGCATTAATAACCATCAGAGTCCACCCACCTGTCACCTCCTGGGAAGCTTTCACAAGCCAGGAGGGATATGGGTCTAAAACACAGGTACTTGTGTGCATACTCCCTAGGATCCTGTCCACTTCCTCAGAAGCAACACGGTCAAACTGTTCCCATATAACAGGGCAAGAACCTGCCTCAGGAGCTTCCACCAGACCAGCAACCATGCTGGCATCTAACTGGGAATTGAGTCAAGTGATTTTGTCTTTTAGAAAATCTACAAATTCCTCAGCGCGCCTCTTCAGGTGGACCTCAATCTCCTCCTTCCCCAGGAGGAGATGGCTCACCTTAAAGAGGGTTGCTGAACGATTATCTGAAGACGCAATTAGTGTGGAGAAGTATTTACACACATGAATCGCCACAAGGTAGGCCTTAGTAGCAGCTCTTACCCATGTTTGATCAAATTCCTCTCTTGCCTTCCACCAGCGGCACTCTAGACATTTCCTCATGCATTTTATCCCTCTCAGTTCCTCTGTATACCATGGGGCACAGAGAGTTCTACAGGTGAGGAGAGGTCACAAGAGTGCAATCCTATCAAGAACCTCATTCACCTTCCTATTCCAAACAGTGACTAAGGGCTCGGCTGGACTGCACAGTAGATCTGCAGTTATAACTCCCATCTCCTTTTAGCCATTATAAGTCCTATATTGAATTTTTTTTAAAAAAAGATTTAATATCTAATTACTCTTCAAAAACAATTTGGAATCACTTGACTGATCCCATGTCCTTAAGAGCATTTGGATAGGATTGGAGAGTTCTGAGTTCAGGTGCCATTCAGCCACAAGGTCACTATATGACTTCATAGAATAGGAGTTCTGTGAGGATAAAATTGAATATAGCTTATTTTCTTGTTTTATTTATATCTAAGATTTTTGTTCCTTCCAATTTAGTTCTACAAGAAAAGGCAATGCATTTATAAAACTATATAAAAAGCAGGAAACAAAAGCAATACTATAAAAAATGAAATATTTACCAGGAGCAAGTGCTTTTTTCAAAGCCTTGTTGAATAAACCCAGCAACAAAAAGTCCAGATATATAAGGATAAGTTTTTCTACAATGGGAAGCTACTGCTCATAAGGCATAGTTACAGGGTTCTTGAAAATGAAATTCTCTCATCAATGAGTTTTTAGCAGACTTTCTCTTCCAAATGTCAGTGGTTGATCACATTCATTTTGAAGAAGATATAAGGGTCCTAAGCCATGTTAAGGTTTAAAGAAAACAATCAGTCCATTGAATAGAATCCAAAAGCTGATTACAGTTTCCAGAGTAAAATATTACTTGGGTGAATTTAGATGTGCCTATGGCTACCTGACATCCATATGCTATATTGGTTTTATCTCCCATGTACTATCAGCACCGTTGAGAAAGTCCAGAAATATTTCACAAGAAGAGTTCTACACTCCTCTACTCATTGCAGAATACCTTATGCCACCAGACTCGAAATTCTAGACCTAGAAAACCTAGAACTACGCCGTCTTCAGTCTGATCTTAGTATATAAAATCATACATTGCAATGTCCTACCAGTCAGTGAATACTTCAGCTTCAACCATAACAGTACAAGAGCAAACAATAGATACAAACTCAAGGTTAATGGCACCAAACTTGATTGCAGGAAATACGACTTCAGCAACAGAGTGGTCAATGTCTGGAATACTCTGCCTGACTCTGTGGTTTCTTCTCCAAACCCAAAAACTTTAACCTTAGACTATTGACCTCACCCCTTTCCTAAGAGGTCTGTAGGAGGCATGCATAAGCACACCAACGTGCCTACTGTACCTGTCGTATTGTTTCTTTTATTTCTCTTATATGCATTCATTTCTTATATTCACAGCTATGTTTATCCTTATACCTATTATCTTGTAAGCAATTGACAAATCAAATAAATAAATAAAATAAAACAATAGCTCTCTTATCAGGAATTTATATGTAGAGCCTTGGTACAATTAGCACATTCATGATACCTCAACCAGGCCTACAAACAACTTCAGGTAGCAGTTTCACATGCATGTTAAATAAAAAGTGGAAAGATTTGGAGCCCTGTTATTCCAGAAAGAGTAACTGAAAATTGGGGGATATTTCCTGTACGTGCTATGGCAGGATGACATGCTTTTCAAAGGGAAATAATCACCATATGCACTACCCAAGCCCGTGTAATCTCTCTGGAATAAATCTGTTCCTCATGAGTAGACCATGGAAACTGCCAATCTATGGTTGGGTCATGAATTGAATGACTGGGAGTTGGAATTCCATCAAACTCACACTGAAAAAAACCAATTTTTATGGTCCTCAAGCTCAAATGGCTTATATCTTAATAACTTAAGGATGTTTTTTTTACTTGTATATTGGATAGATTAAGACCCTTTGCACTGGCAAAGTTTTACTGTATTCTTTGGGCGAGTTTCCACTTCAGGTTATCATGCAAATTCATTTTTTGGGGACTATGCAAGCAAAATATATGCATAATGAAAAGTTAATAGTGGATTAAGGGAGACAGTATTTGAAATTATAATTCTGAATTATTTAGAAGAGATTTTCTCATAGGAAATGAAAATTGCTGTGCTTTTTGTTTTTTATTTTGTTTTATGAAAAGGAGATATTGAACATTAGAATCACAGTTTAGAAAAATGATCTCTCTCTCTCTCTCCCTCCTTCCCTCCCTCCCTCTCTCTCTCTCTCTCTGTATTCTTAACTGTCCATCTTCTTCATGGAAGGGTCTATGTACTCAATTTTAGTGCAAACTTTTGAATACTTCCGGACCAACTTTTTGGACAGCATGGATCAAATATTTGATAAAAATCACATTGCATAGTATAATGAATTTGTGAAACAAGAACAAGCTGCTATGGATATTTATGAAATTAATATCCATAAATTAATAAATGTAGTACGGATATATTTGATGTATGACTCATTCCCTAAAGAATACAAACAGATACTCAAGCAGGAAACTGATTTGGATATTTTCCCTCTTCTGGATATACAGAAGAGCTCTGCTATGATTTGGAAATACTGTTTTAGAAGTGGCAAAAAAGGCTAAATTTTACTTATTGTTATAAAATAAATCTATTACAATTTTGAAGGAACTTTGTTTTGAAACACAGATGACCAGAAAACTACCTTTTTTTGAAGGGGTTAATTTAACCCCTCAACTCAAGGAAGTTTATAACATTGGCCTGTTTGAATGGAAGCATGGAGCATGGCCTTGGTGACATCAGGGTGCAGGTGACCCATGTAGAGCAAGGACATCGGGTAGGTGGGTTCATTCTGGTGGGGGAACGGGGAGGGGGAAGAGGTGGCTGGGTAGATTCATGAGCACCAAGGAGGCCGCGAGGGGCCGGCAGTTCTAAAACTTGGCAGTGGCGGTTGGTGATGGTTGACGACTTGGTCAAGCGCTCGGGGCTGCTGGAGAGTGGAGGAGCAGGTGGTCCTGTTGCTGATGCTACTGCTGCTAGCAGATCTTCCTGCTGCTGCTGCTGCTGCATGGATGGAGGTGGTTTCAGAAATTTATTAAAGTCTTGATGTTTCCAGCATTAGAGTAAATCTTAAATTCAGTGAGGGCTTATTTCCCTGCTGTCATTTCCACAGCACTGAAAGTTTCCTTCACCAAAGCTGCAGCTGTCTTATACTCTAGAAATGTCTTCTACAGAGTTCTTAATACTCTGGTTTCTCTTCAGTTTGTATAAATCTTTTGCCCTGATACTGGTTTTGCAGAAAAAGATTTTCTTTTGTGGTACAATACCAGAAAGACTGGGATTCTGCATTCCAGCCAGGTTTGCCCTACTTTCCAGGCTCTAGCTCACTGCCATCCTTTAGATTTTTCCTTCAAGATTGACACATGTCATCACCTGATTCCAGCTAAATACTGTCCCAGTATCCTCTAGCTTCTTTGATCATTGCACAAGATTTTCAAACTTAAACTTCACTCTGCCAACATCTGTTCATTCGTTCAGCTAACCACCTTCAAGATACCTTTATACTCACAATCACAGTCATTTTCATCTCCATGGTATATTCACATTCACTTTCCATCCACCTAATTAATTCATTACATTTTACTATCTTTAAATATACCTTCTGCACTGGTACAATTTTATCTCTTATATACATTTCTGTGAATTTCCAAAGACAAATTTAGAAATAAAATATGATAAATTAATTAATACATGACTCTTACAATTATTGGCTGTTTTAATAATGTAATTTCATGTTATATGTCTTTAATATTATTACATAAAAGTGAAAATAAAAATTATAAACAGTATAATGTAAAAATATAGGAATTGCAAGTTATATGTAAAAGGTAGATTTGAATAAAGCAGCCTGTGTTGTTTAAAAATAACGTGGTTCTGTACAAACCATGCACACTTTATTTTCTAGTAAAAAAGTTAGGATGCTGTGTGAATTTTATGAACATTAATGGCAAAGCTGTGATGTCAAACTCAACTTTTGCATTCTCATTATCCCTTTAAACCTGTTTTAAACATTTGGCTGATGTAATTTAGTTCATTTGTTTGTGATACAGGGATAGAGAAATTATTATTAGACATCATGTCTCACCATCCCCAGAGTTACAAATGTTAAGGGTTTTTTTTCAGATGGCAAACAATGAATTTTCAAGTGGAAGTCTATTTATTCACAGAAAGAGAGCCAAGCACACATTGCAATTGGTACACAGAAAAAAAACCCAGGAAATACATCCTACTCCTGAAAAGATTGCAGTCAGTATATACAGAATTTAACTTAATTGGATCTATAGGAGGTAGCCCTCTAACAGCATCTGTTGACTGACAGCTCTCCTTAAAGGCCTTATACTCATACCACAGTCTTTTGCCCCTTTCAAATAGTGGCTTAATAGTGCTTGCAGTCATCACCAGTATTCTAGGAATTGCCTTACCTGATATTCTCCCCATTGTGCTTGTCATGCATGGGGCTTTGTACTCTGCATTATTCTGATAATTGCTGTGCAAAATTATTTTTTTATAAAAGAAAAATAATTGATATTGTGCAATTTCTGTTTGTGTAGCATGTGAAATACATAGCTAGATGTACCAGCCCTTCTTTCCTTAAAAATAAACGAATGTCAAAGTTTACTATTATTATTATTATTTTATTATTATTTATTTGATTTGTCAATCACTTACAAGATAATAGGTATAAGTATAAACATGAGTACATGATACAGGAAATAGGTACGAAAAAATTGGGACAATAGGACAAGGACAGTAGGCATGATGGTGTACTTATGCACGCCCCTTACAGACCTCTTAGGAATGGGGTGAGGCCAATAATGATTTGAATAATATATATTCAAATAGTTTTTATTTAGAAACCCCTTGACTTTAAATATTGAAATGCAAATATGCACTACTGAGGGAAAAGATAATTTTCAGAGCTGCCCAATTTTAACATGGAAACAACAGCTTCCAGAGAGTTAAAAGGCATTGTTCCCATCAGATCACCAAATAGTAAATGGCCTGCTAAAAATAGCAGTGAATTCAGCATCTCAAATGATGTTAACAATTACCAAAAAACCCTTTTAAACAATCAAAACCTGTTACGGGGCGGGGGGGGATAGAAGTACTTTCAAGAGCCTTAAGAATGCAAGTTGAATGTTCAATTTTCAACTTTTGAAAATTCATCTGTTTTGCAAACAGTACAGTCAAAAGGCAAAGAATCTAAACTAGCATTTGCAGAATATAGGAATTAAAATTGTTATCTCATTTTTTCCTATTCCTATAGAGAATAGACTGTCTTTGAATAAGATTTATTTTTGATTCAAATGTTTCCCTGGAAATACCATTTAAATCAAAACCTGAAGATTTAGAAAGCTCCTTTAGTTTGTCCTTTCTTTAACATATCTTTTGCTTCCTTTGTTCCAAAATTTTCCCAGTAGTTTCCTTTATTTCTTTTAAAATAAATTTTATTAAATTTTAATTACAATAGTAAAAGATAACTTTAAAAAGGTGCAAAAAAGAAACAAAGAAAAATAGAAAAAGAAAAAATATATGAAATTAGCTTCCAACCCGTATTACAATAAGTATAATAAGTAACAAGTACAATTTCATTATATCTTTCTTTTCTTACTTAACAGATATAGGGATTTTCATCTTATATCTTACCTTACAGGCAAATCCAAAAAGTAATGTCTTCTTCAATCTGAGTGACAACAAAAAGTCCAAGCAGAGCTCTAAAACAATAACATAAAATAGGATATATAAAACTCAACATTCTACATTTCAACTCTTGGTTGTAAGCATAACAACATTTAAAAGGTATAAAGGTCTCAATATCATAGTGTGACCAAAAGACTGAAATATAACATGGCAAAAAGGATAACTTTTCCCTTTTTCTCAGTTTTCAGTCTCTAAAGCAAAGGAGATTTATACTTTTAGACTTGAAAGTTTAATATCAGCTTCCCAGGTAAACCAGACAGAAAACACAACCAGCTGAACTAATTCTACTTTACTGTATGGCTACATTAACAGAAGTCTGAAAGTATAATTTGCCTGTGGTCTTCCTGAGAAGAGAAAGGGGAAGGAAGGAAGGAAGGAAGGAAGGAAGGAAGGAAGGAAGGAAGGAAGGAAGGAAGGAAGGAAGGAAGGAAGGAAGGAAGTTCCATTCTGAGCCTCTTTCTCTGCCTATTATGGAGCTATTCTCTCTTATATGTCCCCTAGGTGGCATCTCTCCAAGTTCATTCTTCTACCAAGATCATTTCCATTTGCAATTACATCTTGTTTTTTTTATGTTTATTTTAATTTCTTAAAGATTATAAAGATACATCTTCATTTTCTTATATTAAGGATTGAAGGCACTTATCTGGTGTTCCCAACCTTCTCATTTTAAAGGTGTCTAACTTCAAAATGGCAATTTCCAAAAGTGATTAGCAAAGTAAGTGTGAACTTAGATGTTCTTTGAAAGGCTCTATTTTGCAGATTTCCTTGGTTTCCAGTTTATTCACCCTTTGGAGAGAGTTTATTGTGTTCTCCTCATGAGAAGCAGCTAAATGAAGCACAGCTTGAGTGATCTTGCATTCTCTATTTTTCCAAAGAGGGTCAAAGGATCCAAACTATTTGTCAGCTCCCTATTCTTAACTGTAAATGTTGACTCCACTTTTCACAGAACCATCTTTAGTCTGCCATTCTTCCCTGGAATTGCCAGAGTTACAAAAGTTATTATAAATCTTATCTTTATAGAAACTCTGTTAATAGTTTAACTTGTGTTTGGTTTTCCCATTATTGCTGAAAGTGTATATATTTCAGGAAGCCATCTTCTATGTTCCGCTCCACATATAGGCAGGATTGCTTTCCAATTATCTATTGTGTCTTAGTTGTGAGCCAATTGTTTTCCAATAGTCACACTAACAAAATACATGTCAGGAAAATGCATAACCATATATTACGTTGCTAAACATAAAAACAAATGCAAATTGAGGTAAGCACAAAGATAAAGATTTTCAGCAAACTTCGCTAGCATTATCAAGGATTGGAGATTATGGGAGTTTCATGTGTTTACAACCTTTGGATTAATTTATCCTTTGTACTGTTGTGTATAGTTTTGAAGACTAAATATTATGTGTTAGGAGTGGATCAAATTGTCTATCATTTTTTCTATTATCTATTGAGAATCATTGTCCATTTTAATCTCAGATGATTGTATGGAAATGATTCTTAAGCTCTTACTATTGCTTACAACACCAATGTGACTTGTAAAAGAATTAGGAAAGGTGAAAAAAAATTACATCCAAAATGTAAATACATGTAAAATCTATCTAATACTAAGGTACATCCAGTGTACAACATGGGTAGCTCTCCAAATATTGTCAGATTACAAGTATCAACATTCCTTAGATTGGCTTTGCAGTTGGCATCTGTTGCGAGCTGTGGTTCAACACTGTCTACATGTTTCTCACAATTAGCTGTCACCACCTTTAAGTTAAGAAGGCAAATTAAAATTACAGTATTGCATTGTTTCTTCATGGAATTCAGAGCAATATTCATTTGTTTATCACATCATATTCGATCTTTCCACTAAGGAACTTAAGATGGTATACCCTTTAGCTTCATGACCCATTAGGTTCTGTTAAGCAAAGCTAATGACTCCCTGAAAGGCAGTCAATGAGCTCCATCACAAGTAGGAATTGTACTGAGTTTTCCCAGCTGCAGGCTGAACCCTATGGATATTGCACTACATTAATTTTTACCTTGCAGATGTTTCTGTTCATAATCACAGCTCAAATAAAGGAAAAACAAAAGATTGTATTTATTATGAGCTACTATGTAAAACAGACTAGAATACAGGAACATATTCTACTCTTTGTCTGAAATTATTCAGGGATTTGAATGGATATTCAGAGTTACATACCCTAGCTACTTTGCCAAACCAGTTATTAGGAAGGGCTTCTAGATGGAATTCATCTAATGATTAAGCTTATTAAGTTGAGCAAAGATAGGTTAGTAATTAGTGGGATGAATAAAATATGGAAAAGACATCAGTTTCTATATTGGAGTAATTTTGTCCCTTCCTTCACCATAATATGGTTGTCTTACTTCAAGGCACTACTTTTACTCAAAAGAAAAACTTTTCAGGAACAAAGGCATTCAGAGTGTAACTCTCTCAGAAAGCTCAGCTTCCTTCTACTGTTGTTTGCTTTTTGGAATGCAAAAATGCCTTGTTCTTAACCTCCAGACACTCAACTCTGCTGAATGCTAATATGCAAACAAGAAAACATGCCTTTATGAGATGTTCTTAACTCAAAAATTGTCAATGAAAACAACAAGCTGTGAGTAAAGTTGCTCTGTAAATAGCACAATCTCACTACATATTGTCTGATCTTTTATATTTCATATTATAAAGAAGATTGGTATATGTTTAATACATAAATAAAATTGGAAGTTAGTGATTAGTGGTAAAATTATAGTTAACGTTTACTGTTTCCATTTACAGTGTCTTGATGCCACCTACCTTTAACTACCAAAATGAATTTTAAATGCTTTAGCTTGGCTTTTTTGTATATATACAAACAATACATATGCACATACTAGTGTAGAGAAACCATGTTATCTATTATATAAACCTTCAAAAATTATAGAAGTTTGATAACTAATTATTTCTAATAAATGCCCCTGACATTGATACTATGAGTTTCTGATTCGCATTCAAGTTGTTAAAAGGTGCTATTCAACTGTCTCTTTTTGACATGGAAATTGAGGGATTTTTATTGCATTTTGAACTCAATTGTCAGTCCAGTGAGAAGAAGTATAAGTGTAAGTTGGAAACTGGACTGTTGGAAACAAAAATATGCTATAGGTGGTATATTATCTGGTAGAATCTGAGGATCTTGAGAAAATAAACAGTTTATTCATTGAAGATATGAATAGGAATCTTTGTTACCTCACCTCTACCAATTCTGGACCCTGCTCTCCTCCTAGCTGGTGAAAAAGCAGAGATTGTCCTTTGATGGTGATTCAGGCTGTTATGTATGCAGGTTTGAATGTCATTGGTTAAGTTTGAACTGTTCTTGTAAAATGTCAGAAATGATTGGTTTAAAAAGTGCGGAAAACCCTGCACTCTGATTGGCTGGCAACTGCGGCTGCTGGCTATAAGTAGCAGCTGCAGCCCAGCCAAATTGGGTCTGTTATGAGCTGTAGTCACTAATAAACTCTTCACTGAAGCACTCTGCGTCTGACTCTTCATGCAAATCTAACACTGGCGACGAAGGTGGGATCCTTCCCGAAGAGAAGACAATGCGGAGAACAAGCTGAGAGAGATGGCTGCGCTGAACACCCCCCCAGCCCCGTTTGATCCGACGTCAGAAGACTGGGACTCGTATGCAGATTGTTTCCAAATGTATTTGGAGGGAAACGATCTTGCCGACATTTCTGACAAGCAGAAGAGGGCGGTCTTTCTCACCCACTGCGGTCCGGCCGTTTTCAAGATGGTGAAGGCATTGGTGGGAGCTGCAGACCTGAAGGTAATGGACTGGCCCACCTTAGAAAAGTTATTAAGAGCCCATTATGCGCCACAGGTATCATGCCTCATTAAGAGACACGAATTCTACCGTCGGGATCAAGGGGAAAGCGAAAACGTTAATGACTTCGTGGCAAGTTTAAGGGACATTGGGGGTGCATGTGAGTTTATCAATTTTGAAGAGGCCATGCGCGATCGATTTGTTCTAGGCCTAAAAGACAAAGTTTTGCAGAGCAAATTATTAATGAAACCTTAAGGAGGCCATAGAAGAAGCTTCTTCAGTGGAAGCTACCAAGTCCTCAGCAGCAGCCATGAAGAGAATTAACAAGGCCGCAAGCCATCCTGATGTGGAAAAATCCACAACAACCCATTGCGAGCAAATAGATTCTGATTCAGACTGTAGTGAGGTGGAGGAAGGAATTTATAGACTCAGAATGGAGAAGAAAAGGAAAGACCTTGGAAGAAAAAGGCAAGACTTTTATTGCAGAGGTTGTGGGGGCACCCCGCACTGAATGCAAGTTTTTGATACCATCTGCCTCCGTTGTGAAAAAAGAGGTCACCTAGCAAGAGTCTGCAAATCATCCAGAACTCCACCAAACAGAAAGAAGTTTCCTGATAAAGAATTCAAGCATAACAACTTCAGTGAGAAAACGGGGCGCAACACAGAAGCAAATGGGAAGAATGAAACTCATCAAACAGTCACTATTGGTCATTCTTCACCCTTAAGAAGCAGAAAAGTACATGTGAAGGTACTTATTGAAGGAAGGCCTTGCCAAATGGAAGTGGACTCAGGCTCCTGTTTATCTATGGTGTCATGGGACACTATTCACAGACTACTTCCAAACATTCAGAAGAAGCATTTCCAGAAGCAAGCACTGACTCTTAAAGACTACCAAGGGAACAAGATTCCAGTAGTTGGAACAAGAGAATTCAACGTGAAGATCAAAGGCCACACCAAAAGGGAAAAATTGATGGACAATTAGATAAACTAATAGCTCAAGGAGTTTTAGAGCCCACTGACCACTCCAGATGGGAGACACCCATAGTCAAACCAGTCAAGACTGATGGGTCAGTAAGAATCTGTTGAGACTATAAGGGGACATTGAACGATGCGCTTCAGCAGAGCGCATATCCAGTTCCAGTGGTGCATCATTTATTACATTCACTTGGCAGGGGCACAGTCTTTGCCAAATTGGATCTGGCCCAGGCATATCAACAACTAACAGTTGATGATGCCACTGCAGAGGCCCAAACCATTGTGACTCATAGAGATGCCTTCAAATGTAAAAGGTTACAGTTTGGAGTAAGCGTGGCACCAGGCATTTTCCAAAGCCTTATGGAAAGGATGCTCCAAGGACTGCCAGGGGTAGTGCCTTACTTTGATGATGTGTTAATCTCTGCTGAAAATGACATTCAATTACAAGAGAGACTCAGAGAAAGTGGGGTTAAAAGTCAAGTAAGAAAAATGCACTCTTAGAACTGACAAAATTGAGTTCTTGGGCTACATGATTGACAAGCATGGCATCCATCCTACAGATGCCAAGGTTCAAGCAATCAAAGAAGCCCCTAGACCAAAATGCAAAACAGATTTGCAAGCTTTCCTTGGATTCATTAATGTTTATCACATGTTCCTACCTCAAAAGGCAACCATTGCAGAACCATTACACAGATTACTTGACAAAAAGTCTGTTTGGGTCTGGGGCAGGAAGGAACAATCAGCATTTAACAGTATTAAAAGACTAATCACATCTGATGCTGTACTCATACAGTTCTCTGAGAATTTACCTGTTGTATTGACTTGTGATGCATCCCCTTTTGGAGTGGGGGGGGTTTTGAGCCACAGGCTTTCCAGCGGGAGGAAGCCCCTATTGCATTTTACTCTGCACCTTGACCAAAGCAGAGAGGAATTACAGCCAATTGGACAAGGAAGCATTGGCAATTGTTGCAGCTATCAAGAAATTTCATGAGTATTTATATGGGAGAACATTTACCATTGTCACAGATCACAAACCTTTGTTAGGCATTGTGGCAGGAGACAAACCTACACCCACTATCCTGTCACCAAGAATGCTGAGGTGGACTGAATTTCTTGCTGCTTATTCATACAAACTTATCCACAAGCCTGGCAAGGACATTGGACATGCTGATGCCTTGAGTCGTTGCCCACTTCCTTGTCACAAGGAAGACTTTGAACCTGAGCACACACCTTTTTCCTAGAAACTGTTGCCAAGCTTCCAGTACACGCTGCTGAAATTGCCAGAGAGACTGCCAAAGGCACTTTATTGGCTCCTATTATAGGCTGGATTAAGAAAGGTTGGCCTCTTCAAGATCTACCTCACCTTGCCCAACCTTTTAAGTCCAGGCAAACTGAATTATCTGTATTAAGAGGATGTATTTTGTGGGGTAACAGGGTGGTTATTCCTGCAAAACTGCAAAGAGAGGTTTTGGAAATGTTACATGAGGGTCATCCTGGTATTGTAAGGATGAAGTGATTGGCCAGGAGTTATGTATGGTGGCCAGGTATTGACAAAATGGTTGAAAACTGGGTTGCATCTTGTCCCAACTGTCAGGTAGTCAGGCCTGCCCCACCTCTCGCCCCAAACAGGAATGGGAATGTCCTAGGGGCCCATGGTCTAGGATTCACATTGATTTCGCTAGCCCTACCAGAGGGCACACCTTCCTTATTATAGTAGATGCATATTCCAAATGGCTAGAGGTAATCCCTATGGCATCCACCACAACTGATGCTGTCATCAAGCAGCTCAAAAGCTTTTGTAACCCACGGGTTACCTGATGTTCTTGTCTCTGACAATGGCCCTCAATTTACATCCAACCTTTTTGAATCCTATTTAGCACAACAGGGTATCAGACATGCCCTGACTGCCCCTGGGCACCCTTCGGCTAATGGCTGGGCTGAACGAATGGTAAGTTTTACCAAGGAAAAGCTTCAGCAATTGGGTCCTGGGGACATCACTGAGAAAGTTGAAAACTTCTTAGTGTTCAGCACATCACTCCTAACCCATCAACTAACTTATCCCCAGCAGAGTTGTTGATGGGTAGGAAACTTAGGTCTCCCCTTGACTGCCTTCATCCCACTTACGCACCCAACGCACCACTTGATTCCACTAGCAAAGTTCGCACGTTCAGTGTGGGTGATTCTGTTTATGCTAAGAACCTTATGGGTTAACCTTCATGGATTCCTGCTGAAATAACTCAAATCACAGGCCCTCATTCTTACAGGGTACAAACAGAGGATGGAGTCCTCTGGAGCAGGCACATTGATCAGCTTAGATCCAGGTTACCTCAGGAACATCGCAATTGTTCCTCTCTAGTTCCCATACCTAATGCCCTTTCTGGGGGGAGGGGGAGGAACATGAGGATAATCAGCAAACAAGAATCAACCCCATGTGTAATGAGCCATTATGACAGGAACCATCCCAAAACCTGTCACAATGCCAAAATCCATCCTTACAAGTGGAAGATTGCACATCACTACCTGACTTGGGTGCTGACATTGGGCTGGAGATGGGTTGGGAGGAGAGACCAGATTCTAACAATCAAACAGGGTCTTCTTTCACTGGAAGCCCTAGTAGGGAAATGTCAACAGACACATTTCCTTTCTCACTGGGTGAGAACATTAAAACTTCTGAACCACGAAGGTCTCAACGTACATGTAAGAGCCCCACCTATTTAAAAGAATACATTAGATAGGTTGGGGTTTGAGTATGGACTGAACCTAGTGGGGAGGGGTGTTAATTATGCAGGTTTGAATGTCATTGGTTAAGTTTGAACTGTTCTTGTAAAATGTCAGAAATGATTGGTTTAAAAAGTGCGGGAAAACCCTGCACTCTGATTGGCTGGCAACTGCGGCTGCTGGCTATAAGTAGCAGCTGCAGCCCAGCCAAATTGGGTCTGTTATGAGCTGTAGTCACTAATAAACTCTTCACTGAAGCACTCCGCGTCTGACTCTTCATGCAAATCTAACACAGGCTATAATCAATATTTCCTTGAAAGGGGTGTTAGACCACTTCTTTTCTTAAACGCCTATAAGGTATAAGAAAGAATTTACAGTAAAGTTGAAATCACTTATTAAAATCACTTATTATGATTTAATGAAACAATAGCATTTGATGAACTGGTGTAATAAAAAAGCTTGGTTTAAAATGTAGGAAAAATAAAAGAGATCATTGTCGATCTTAGAAAAGGAAAAGCACAACCATATACCTCTATATATTAAGGATTTAACTGTTAAAGTGGTATCTAGTTCTGGGTGTGCAGCTAATGAGCAGATTAGCTTGGTTGCTCAACAGTGAAACTGGTGATGTGGGCTCAGCAGTGCCTGATTATTTCTGTATCGTATAAGAAGAGCACATTATTCTTTCCCTATAGTTTCCATTTTCTATAGAGTAATAATTGAAAGTATTGTATTACTGTGTGTTTGGAAATATTACTGTTTTCAACAGGAAGCTATTCAGAGAGTGGTGAGGAAAGCAGAAAAGATTATTGGAAGTTCACTTCCTTCTAACCAGGACATAGCATATAAGTGATGCTTGACCAGGGTCTGCAGTACTGTCAAGAACCCTACATATCCTCTTCATGACCATTTTTTTTGTTACCTCAGTGAGAAGGTTTCACAATATCTGAAACAGAAAAACTAGATTCTGCAAGAGCTTTGTAATATATAGTATCAACCATGTTAACTCTCAATACTTTTTTTTCAGCTATGTGTTCTAAATGGACTGTGCTTAATATATATAATTAATTGTATCTGTCTGTCTGTCTGTCTGTCTGTCTGTCTGTCTCTCTCTCTCTCTCTCTCTCTCTCTCTATATATATATATAGAGAGAGAGAGAGAGAGAGAGAGACAGACAGACAGACAGACAGACAGACAGACAGACAGACAGACAGAATTTGTATATGGGTATGTATGGGTATGGGTACACACACACACATATATATAATATGTGACAGTGTGTTCACAGAAAAAAGTGACAATAAAGATTACCTCCTATGATACATAATAAGAAAGGCAGTTGGAATAATGGTTAAGACACGGCCTAGAAGCCAGGAGACTGCTATATAGGGTGACTTTGGGCCAGTCACTCTTACCCCAACCTACCTCACTGAGGTTTTTTTGTGTGTGTAAGGAAAAGAGGAGGCAGGAATTTTAGGTATATTCCTCTAACAATTATCACTTTGAGTTGATTCCCTCCAAATCATATTTTATATTTGATAAAATCTAATAATAAAATATAAATAATATTCTTTAATAATAAAAATTAAGTATATCGTAAGAAGTAGAAAGGATTTTAAAATGCTGTTGCAATTTTTAGATAATTTGTGAGAGTTTATTCTCCACCTATCAACTTATCCTAAAGGAAGAGAACCAGAAAAAGTAGTGTCACCCACCTCCACTCCTGAACCTGATCCAGATGTGGTCAATGGTACTGGAGGCTGTTGAGAATTCAAAATGAACTGGGATGAATGCACTTCCCTCATCCCACTCCTGGCAGATACTATCCAAGATTGTAAACAATGCATTATAGATCCCATACTCAGGCTGAACTCTGAGTAAAAGAGGTTCAGATAATTTTCTGTATTTTCTGCAACTACAATACATCCAAAGGTCCCCCTGGCACTGAGAAATGCTGTTGGGGAAAATTAAAGGAAGGAAAATTGGAAGATGACCAGCAGCAAAATATATGTATTTGATTATGACATCAGTAAATGTTTTACTGAAAAACCTAATGTAGTCATGTAATGGGAAATATATCATGGATATAAATAATAGATATGTTCTGTATTCATCCAGTTACTTTCTTTCATATTTGGAAAATAACTAACTTTTCATTTTATATTGATTAATTCTTGCATCATGATTTATAATTTTATCTATGCAATAAAGTGAAACTGTTTACAAGACCTAAGTACTACGTTACAAATGATATACTTCCTACTTTTTATTTTTGCAGAAGAAATGTCTGTTGTCTATTTATTTATGAACTCAAAATATTGCGTGTGTTTGCAATTCAAATAAGATGTGTTGATTTCTAATATTTTTTGTACATATTGTCTTCAGATTTGTTATTTTAGACTCTGAACATGGAACTACATAACCTAGTTACCTTTCCTTATATATACAGTTTTAAAGCTTCCTGAATTGCATTGTATCCTCTCTCTGTTGACTGACCTTTCCCTTATCCCCTTTTGTATATTGTGCCATCAGCAAATTTCATCAGTGTCTCTCACAATATAATATCAATTGAAGAAAATTGCCTGTAGTACCCTTGTGTCATGCCTGTAGTCACCTCTCTTCAATCCAAACAGATCCTTCAATATATATTCATTCAAATTCTGCACATTTTCAGCAATACAATCTCTTGAAGCAAAACAGAGACTTAGATATATGTACTCAAGAAAGGGAAAATGTTTGAAATGTATTAAGACATTAATTCTTCCATATGTTTTGATTTTAAAAAGGTAAGTGCAGTTATGAGCCACCCATAATTTAAGGTAGCATGATTTATATTCTCCTTCATTGATAAATTATATCCTATTAATATCAGTGCTAATATCAATGCTAATATAAATAAAATAGGAAATAAAATAATAGAATGCATGAATTGGAAGAGACTGTACAGTCATTTAATCTATCTCCTTGCCCAGTCCAAATGTTATTAATTTACATTAAATCAATTTATAGGTTGTAAGCCTATACATTATAGGCCACCCAGCTCCTATTTATAAACTTGTTTTAAGCAGATGGTTTTAACAGCATTGACCATTTCAAAATTTCTCCTAATATTCATCCTGAATGTCTTTATACTTTCAAACCAGTATTCCTCATCAATTTTTTAGTTTGAGAATAGACCTTCCCCTTCTTGCTTTTGATAACATTTCAATATTTTTAGACCAATGTCATATCTCCTCATAGACTCCTCTTGTATAAACTAAACACCATTGTGTTAAACTTTCCTTTTTTATTAAACCTTATATAATACAGATAAAATTAATACAACCTAGAGTAAAAATACAGGGGAAAAATTGAAGTGCAGAAAAAGAGAAAAAAGAAGGAAAAATAAGAAATATCTCCCTTCATCTGCAGCAAGTATAATCTTAAAATAAAAGCAACCATCTCTTCATATATTCTCTCACTCTTTTTCTATAAACCAATTTTTCAAATCTTATCACTCCATCTTACTTGGCAAAATTCCATTAATCTCATCAGAAAGGACAACATAATTATAACTATTTAATAAATCAAGTTTGAATAATTTATTTTATCTGCTTTTAATATTTTTATCTGCTTTTCTGTTTAAAGCAATACTTCCATCTCCTCTCTTAAAATAAATAACAAACAAAACAAAATAGCAAACAACATAAACAAAGCTTAATCCTATGAGCCTAGTCAACATAAACTCATCAAACATTACTGAAAATAGCAGCCCATTTATTTTAATCTTAATGAAACAAACTTCTTTCTCCTAATATTGTTTAGTCTCTTCAAACAATCTTAACATCTACTTTTTCCCCCATACTCAATTTGTCTCTTCTGTCAAAATCATTAGCATTTTTAACAAGTCTTTTTTGTAATTGCAGTATAAAAACTTCAGTTTTTCACTATTCATATCCTCACAGTCTATTCTCATTAAATTTTTGACAAGTTCAACAAATCCTTCTTCTAAGTACAATGTTATAGCATTTATTCACATTACTCTCCTGGTTTTGTGTGTGTGTGTGAGAGAGAGAAATGTTAAATCATCAATCAATTTAATTTGTAAATTCAGAATTTCATCTTTTTGTGTTTCCATTCTTATTTTTTCCCTATCTCTTTCTTGTAGGCTGTTATTTTTAAATCACATTCAAATTTAGTTAAGTTTTCTTCAATGGGATCTTGTATATCTTCAATAGCTCCACCTAGTTTTCCCATAAAATAAAATAATTTAAAATTATTTTCAGAATCAATAGTAGATTTCTCTTAATGAATCAATTTATGTATTTATTTCTCTAGTGACAAATCTTCAAAGTCATATTATCATTTCCAGATGTAAGCATAAACCTCATGGAAAGGATTCTTATAATTATCTCAAAGTCCTAAATTCAAGTCAATCTGGGCACTCAATCTGCTTAAAAATATTTAAAACCGGTACTATAACTACTCATTCACTATGTATCTCCCCATTTTATGCAAAACCTTAAACTCATAATTAAAATTTATTCTTTTTCTTACCAAATGAATGTAATCAAATTGTGGTTTTGAAGGTTCTCAATCTCAAGCCCAGTCTAACTGTTTCATGAATACTTTAGAGTATGATGCCTAGAAATAGACATGATATTCCAAATGTTGAACTAGTTCAAAATTCAGTGGAATTATTATGTCCTGTAAACTTCACAGAACGGCTGTGGTAACCACTGAGTTTCCCTGGATGACACTAGAAGCTGGCAGCACACTGCAGCCTGGTGGAGAGGGCCTCTTTTGCTATCCCATGAGCTCATCTTCTATTCATCCTCTTATCTGTTGGGATGGAACGTCCCTGATTTTCCAGGTATACAGGTGATCTCATTTACTAACATCACCACTAACCTTAAGGATTGGTTGAGGGGTTATGCCAATGTGATTGAAGGGTTTCACCCATGTGGATCTATTCTCCAATCCCAATGCTGTATCTATGCTGCACTTTTCTGCTTGTAAAAATGGTATAAAAAGAATAAACACTGCCCAGGCAGTCAGACATCTTTGGACACTGAAATGACTGGTTATTGAATCCCCACAAACGGCATCCCGATGATGTTAATACATTATTGACTTGTGGAATCCTTTGGGCTGTCTGTGCTTAGTTGTTGCAGTGCCACTTTTGGTGTGGTTTTTTTCTTGGTAGTTCCTTGATTAAAGTATTATTTTCCACTTGATTGTTTGATATTAATTTTTGCTTATCCGGGTGTTGGTTTCTGGGGAAGATGTGTTCTGGTCTGTTAGTTTCTTTCTTAGTGTTTTTATTATCTTTTTTGAATGATGTATAAATATGGTTTATTTCCATGGTTAATTTGTCTGAAGGACAAGCTTCCAAAAATTACATAATGATTTTGTATTTAACTTGATCTAGGATGCTTACATTTTTCCAGTTGAATTTTTTGTTAGATCTATCCATGTGTTGTTGGATTAAGAAGTTTGCATTGTATCTTCTGACTGCTAGCTAGTATTAATGGATGTGCCCTGCTATTTTTAGTCTGTTTGTCCTAAATAGTGGCAGTTAAAACCCTTATATTATATAGTGAAGATGGTTCCTTTTTTCTTGAGCTACTGGATCTTTTGGTTTAATTATTTCAATTAATTAAGTTAATTAAGTTTTGGAGAGAATTAGTTGGTTTGGGTGCTGCAGTGATACCATGTGGTTGTAATAATGTGTGGTTATTTCTGGAATATTTTTCATGTATTGGTGGTTTATCTTTTTCATAACCTGAATTAGTTCTGCCACAGTGCGTTGAATGGACAGATTATATATCAAAAATAACCAATAGTAACCAAGTTATGAGTGTTGCTTGTTTACTATTGTTTTTTTTAAATAGAATAGTGCTTATTGGACAGTGTTTCCTCTGGTGATGAGGATATCCAAAAAGGACAGAATGTTATTTTTTCTTTTTCTCCTTATAAATATTATCCCTTTGAAGATGTTATTTCTCACTGACTTATTTAGCTTATTTAGCAGTTGCATCATACTACTATATCTTGTTTATTTGGCAGTCCGCTTCTTTCACTTGTTGCTGGAAAGATAGTTACCTGTATTCTTGTATCTAACTTGATGTAGGACTTCATATCACAAATATTTTCCTGTTTGGATTTGGCCCACTGTTCAAGTCTGTTAAAGTAATTGTGACTCATGATTTTGTTCTCTGTGGTATAAGGCAATGGTACTATTGTCAGTCATTAAGCAATATTTCCATTGCATCATCTAGGATGATGATTTTAGAAAGATATGAATAGCACTAGTCTTAAGATGTAGATAGTGACTGGCTCAAGGGCACTCAACTGACTCTGTGCCTAAAGTTGGACTAGAACTTAGATCTCCCAAATTTTGCATTGTATTCAGAATAAAATTTCCCCAAATTCTATTCCTATGTTACTGAACAGTTTCGTCTAAACAATTATAATGGAAAACAGAAAGGTACACATTCAAAACATCCTGGAATATACCAGGGATTTCATAACATTTTTCTTATCATCTTTAACCTAGGCTGCTTGCTCACCTTTTCATTATTTCATATTGAGAATATAAGAGAACTGAGTGATGTTGCCTAGGGATGGAAAGGTAAGTTGTGGCTTTTGTCTGCATATTATTTGTTACCTTAAATACAATTATTATTTGTTACCTTAAATACAAGAGATTATTATATCTATAAGGGAACAGGTAATGAAATAAATATATACAGAAATAGCTTATTATGGAAAGTGTTGTCTAGACAAATGCCATAAGAAAATTTAGCAAGGATATATTTGCTGTTGTAGCAAAGTATACTGTGGAAGTATTTAGTATACTTCCACAGTAAATTAATCCTTTTCTACCATTATCAGCTGTCTTCTTAATATCTCAGGAAGTACATTTATACTACAGGTATGTGTTGAGTGGTGAAAACTTTAAATATTAATATGTGCTGCTCTTTACAACAAACATTCTACCATTAATGGGATATCACAGACCATTTTTAGTTCAGTGGAGGCTCCAGTCAGCCTATAACTTGTTTGCTGCCAGTATACAGGATGATTGTATGTCCAATCCTACATAAATATTTTAATTCCTCAGCACTTAGCAGACACTTAACATTTAGAGAACAATGGGAAAATAACAAGGTGATAGACCTTGTTAAGGAACTTTCTTTGAAAGTTGTTGAATAGGAATACAATTTCTATTGAATAGGAATACAATTTCTATTTCTCTGGAGAATGCTGAAACACTTTCACATTGTTATTAAAATTTTCTTTGTTTTACAGAATTCATCTTTATTTCCATCTCACTATTAGTCTTTCTTTATTGATTAGCCCATGGGCCATATCAAAGTGCAGAGTTCCAGAAACAAATTATTACTAAAATGTGATAAAAACAATTTAAAATGGAATTGGATAAAATACAATTTAAAATGGAATTGGATAAAATACAATTTAAAATGGAATTGGATAAAATATGATTTAAAATGAAATTGGAATAAAATACAATAATTTAAGATATAGAAAAAATATGATAAAATTATATTTCAGTATCACTCCTACAATCTATCTCAATCAGTCCCACATATGCAGATCTCCACTGAACCATTTTGCTTAAGTACTGTGCTGTGTTAAATGTTATTTTCAGATTCTGGTCCAGAGGTGGTATTCAGCAGCTTCTGACCAGTTCTGGAGAACCGGTAGCAGAAATTTTGAATAGTTCAGAGAACCGGCAAATACCACCTATGACTGGAGATTTTGCAGTATTCTTCCCTTGCCATGCCACCAAGCCACGCCCACAGAACTGGTAGTAAAATTTTTTGAATCCCTCCACTGTTCTGGCCACACATAAGATAAGTTGTTTTAATATAGGGATCCCACTGGGTCATTCATTTGGTATATAGACCAAGGTACGTGTCTCATACCCTCTTATACAAGTAACAATCAAATATGGAAAGGCGATCTTCTACCTCTGCCACTTCATTGAGACATCCATTGTAAGGCTGTTAATGTACATAATTGTCTCTATAACCTAGTTTGGTGGTAACAGTTGTTATCTTTGTGGATTTTTTTCTAAAAGCTTCGTTTTCTTATCCAAAATAACATGCATTTTCTCTTGGTTTTTCTTTTTAAATGCATTGTTAGTTGCATAAAAAATTCTTTTATACAAGCTTTGCTTCCCAGACCATTTTTATTCCTGTGCCTTTATTAAAATCATTCTCAACATTTTAACTTTTCTTACAATCCTTCATTAACGTTTTCCTTTTGCAACATAATCTCATTCAATCACTATCTAAAACAGCCATTTTTACTTTTAAAAGTTAAAGAGAGGTTGGATCTGAAAAAAGTCTTTCATAATTTTTCCACTTCATGAACATTAGTAGCCAAAGTATTATAGATCCATATAATACTATGTATTTTTTGAAAAAGATATACACTTTTAAAAATATATATTCTGTTGAGTCACGATGTTTACATCTCCATGCATCAAGGCTCCAAATTGTCCATTAAATCAAAGAAAACCTTTGGTAGTTTGCCATATATTTCTAATATTTTTATTACAAGTTCTATATTTTTGTGGGAAAATCACCCCATTGGGTCTTCCAGAAGACACAAATTTTCATTAAAAATAATATTTCCACACCCTTTATAAAATGCTCTTTTATGTTCATTTGGACTAAAAATTCCAAATTCTTATCCCAGTAGATTAACTTCCATCCCAATACATCTTCCTTAATCATCACCAATATGTTTGCAATATCAGTCTATTCAGGGATGGTATTCTACTGGTTCTGTCCTGTTCTATAGAACCCCTTGTTAACTTTCCAAGCAGTTTGGAGAACCGGTAATTAGAAGCAATCTCCTGTTTTTTTCCACCCTTATTACATTCTTGGCAAACAGCCTAGACTTCCTGTCTCTGGAGTTTCTGAGGCTTGGCTTTCTTAAAGGAGAAGGGTTGTTTTAAGATTTTTACACTGCTGTTGGGAAGAAATACTTCCCTGGACAATCAGCACTTTGAAGAAATAATTGAATAATGAAGCAAAGCTTTAGTGACAGGGAACCAAGATGAGTGACATTCAGCTAGGCTTCTTGGCTAGCTAGAAAGATTGACATTCAAATGTGAGTTTACATACGCTTTCTGAATTTTGGTCTAAAACTAAACGTCACCAAGCACAGAATTAACTTTGATGAAAGTTAATTCTGTGCTTGGTGATGTTTAGTCCTGTGTTTATTGATGAGATAATTTTTCCTATTCAGCTTCAACAAGCAACAGCTACTGTTGTGATTTAATTATTTCTATTGTGTTTGAATTTTTTCCTGCCTCATGGTTTCTTTTTCTATCTGGGGAGAAGGTCTTCTTCACTGCTTTAGTACTATCTGGCACTGTCCTTTTGGGGTATACTTCCAAGAGGCAGGATACAAGCTTGGCACTGATTTTTTTTACTGCCTTTCTGGTGGGCATGTGACCTTTCCTTAAATCTGTATGATTCCTGAAGATATCTTGTGAGGTGAGTGAGACCAGCTGGTATTTTTACTGGTGCAAATGAATCTAAAGATTGCTTTTCCTGGGTGTGCTTTTTCTGGAGAGCTTTAATCACTTCTCTGCTAAAGGGTTTCACTTTATGAACAAGTGATGGCTGTTTGATAGTTATCACTGTATTTTAACTATTTTCATTCCTCAAGGTGCTCTGGCACCCTGCCTGATTTGTAACTCTGGCTTGCAGATATTTTTAATCTAATGATTGGTATTTAGGGCAGCTTTTTGCAAGCAAATAAGCTTTTTGTATTTTTGTACAGGTAATCCTTGACTTACAACAGTTCATTTAATGACCATTCAAATTTACAATAGCACTGAAAAAAGTGACTTATGACCATTTTCACACTTATGACCATTGCAGCATCCCCACTGTCATGAGAGGCCAGGCGATGAGAAGTGCCCCTTGACATGAGTGATGTTGAGTTGGCCACACCCACCCAGTCACATGACCACCAAGCCACACCCACCAACTAAGCCACACCCACAGAACTGGTTGTTAAAAAACTGAATCCCACCCCTGAGTCTATTACAAAATATCCATATGAACCAATCCACCATCACCGAAGACTAGGCACGTAGCCCCCTAACTACCTCAATTCCAACTACAGCTGGCCTTAAATGCAAGCTACTCAATGCAAGAAGCCTTGTGAACAAAACACCTGAAATCCTCCTCTTACTAAATATGGCTAAATTTGACATCATATTTGTATGTGAAACATGGCTCAATGCATCTCTCCCTGACTCCATTACCACAGTAAGAGACTATCATGTTTTCTGATCAGATCGTGAAATCCGTAGAGGAGGTGGTGTTACTATCTTCTATAAAAAGTCCTTACATCTAAAAAACATCCAAGTCACCCAGAAGCTTCGCTCTTCCTGAGACCATCATCTGTGAACTGTCCTTAAATATCACATTTCGATTCTTACTATGTTACAGAACCCCTGATTATGACATAGAACATGTAAACAAGCTAAATTCACTACTAACATGGGCATCATCCTGCCCACATGCTTTTATCTTTTTTGGTGACTTCAATATACCTCATATTAACTGGACCCTAAACGAATGTAATACTGAACCCATACATGCAACCTTCTACAATGCTGTAACAAATCTAGGACTGGAAGAACTAGTAACCAACAATACTAGATTTAACAACTGCCTTGATCTCATCTTCTGCAATAGTTTGAACTCAATTTACAGAATACAAATTAAAGAACCCTTTTCCAACAGCGACCACCACGTGATTGACTTTTCTCTCAACATATGCCTGCACAAAAATCATCATAACAACGTTATAATCCCCAATTATAACTTCAAAAAAGGCAACTATGATCTTATAGACAACGATCTTTCATGCCTTGATTGGCAATCTCTATTAACTGGATGCAATACTGTTGAAGACCATTACAACATATTTTTACTTGAAATCCAAAGAGTCATCAAACTATATGTACCAATAACAACTCCCAAAACCAGAAAAAACAGATTACCCATAACAATAAGGAAACTTCAATCCAAAAAAAAGATCACTTTGATGGAAAAACAAATCTGGTCACACTGCCAAGTTCAAAAGCCGATACAAAAATTCATGCCACCAGATAAAGACTGAATGCACCAATTATCACATTAAACAAGAGGAAAACCATCTACTCACCAATTCCACTTGTGCTTTCTACAATTTTGTAAACAACAAACTAAAAGACTCAAGGTCCATCCCACCCCTGAGAGGACCTAATGGTAAAGACTGCAACAATGACACCATTAAAGCCAACCTCTTTAACACATTGTTTGGCTCAGTATTTGTAAACAGCAATGGCTCATGCCCAGTATTTCCTAGTTGAACCACAGACAACTACAATGATCTAATACATATCGATTTTACAGAAGACAATGTTGAAAAAGCACTATGCAATCTAAAACCATCTCTATCTACTGGACCGGATGGAATATGTGCCTACTTCTTAAGGAAGCTATCTGCTGCCATAGCCGAGCCCCTAAGCATAATCTTTGAAAAATCTTTCAAGACCAGTTCCTTGCCAAACCTATGGTCACAAGCCATGGTCATTCCCATCTTCAAAAAGGGAGACCCCAGTCTAGTTGAAAATTACAGACACATTTCTTTATGCTGTGTCACCTGTAAAGTCATGGAATTAATTATTAATCAATCCATTATCCTCTACTTAGAGACAAACAACCTACTCTCTAATAAACAATTTGGTTTCAGAAAAAATATCCTGTAATCTGCAATTCTTACACTACAAAAACATATGGACAACACAACTCGATCAGGGCAAAGCAATAGATGCAATCTATTTACTTCTGTAAAGCTTTCAATTCAGTGGTACACAACAATACTACTAAAACTAAAATCTTATGGTATCTCTGGACAGCTGCATAACTGGATAGAAGCATTCCTGTCAAACAGACAACAAATGGTCAAAATTGGGAGCGTCTTATCAAATTCTGTACCTGTTAACAGTGGTGTCCCCCAAGACAGTGTTCTAGGACCAACCCTCTTCATAGTCTACATAAATGACCTCTGTGATCATATTAAGAGCAACTGCATTCTCTTCGCTGATGATGTAAAGCTATTCAACACCACAGACAATACTGCTACCCTTCAAAAAGACCTTGACTATGTATCAGAATGGTCAAACAAATGGCAACTTCAAATCTCAACAAATAAATGCTTTGTCTTACATATTGGCCAAAAAAATCAGAAAATAAAATACAAACTGAATAGTCAAGACCTTGTTGATGATCCAAACTCTGTCAAGGATCTTGGAATACTCATCTCTAATGATCTAAGTGCTAGAGCCCACTATAACAATGTAGCCAAAAAGGCATTAAGAGTCGTTAACCTAATCCTACCTAGCTTTTTCTCTGGTAATATCACACTACTAACTAGGGCATACAAAACATTTGCCAGACCAATACTCAAATACAGCTCATCAGTCTGGAACCCACATTACGTATCTGATATCAACACAGTTGAGAAAGTCCACTCCTCCACTCGTTGCAGAATACCTTATGCCACCAGACTTGAAATTCTAGACCTAGAAAACCTAGAACTACGCCGTCTTCGGTCAGATCTAAGTATAGTATATAAAATCATACATTGCAATGTCCTTCCAGTCAATGAATACTTCAGCTTTAACCATAACAATACAAGAGCAAACAATAGATACAAACTCAAGGTTAATGGCACCAAACTTGATTGCAGGAAATACGACTTCAGCAACAGAGTGGTCAATGTCTGGAATACTCTACCTGACTCTGTGGTTTCTTCCCCAAACCCCAAAAACTTTAACCTTAGACTGTCTACTATTGACCTCACCCCTTTCTTAAGAGCTCTGTAGAGGGCGTGCATAAGCACACCAATGTGCCTACCATCCCTGTCCTATTGTTTCTTTTATTTCTCTATAAGTATTCATTTCTTGTATTCACAACTGTTTATCCTTATACCTATTATCTTGTAAACGATTGACAAATCAAAATAAATAAAATAAATAAATATAAGTTGATATACAAAGCAATTCCATTTCTTTGTTCCTATTAAAATGAATTCTTCATCTAAATATTTTTGATTCAAATGCTTTATATTTGTTTCCTAACAAGTATTTCTTAGAAGCAACTCACATTTTAACTTTTTAAAATTAAATTTTTGAGAAGCATTTGATGCATTTAGCTCTCTGTAGCTAGTTTCCCTCTCTCTCTCTCCCTCTCCTTCTCCCCCTCTCTCTCTATATATATATGTAGATGATGGATAGATAGAGATAGATAAGATAGATGAATAGATAGATGAATAGGTAGGTAGATATAGTATGTGTGTGTATACTAGAAAAGTTTTAACTGTTTAAAACTTTCTTAAATTAAAATATTATTAATATTTTTTCTTTTAAATTAAAATCCTTTAAGTCAATTGTTCCCCTTAATTCTGAAAAGAAGGCAATTCACCAAGTTTCTTTGTCGCTTTCTACTATTCAGAAGATCTGATTACATTATAAATTAATTGTATACAAAAGAGTTTAAGAAAATGAGGTTTTCTGTGAGTCATATTTCCGTAACAGGAGATTTTTGAGCACAATAATACTCCTTCAGGTCCCAAGATTCACTACTTATGATTAACTAGAAAAAAACTTCTTGTGGTCTCCTTGCAAGAAGTTGCTATCAAGGACACAAGTGGATGATCTCCTAATCTTTCCTTCTTTAGAGCGAAATTTGTTGGCTAGGACTTGCCATCTGGCTGCCAAACTTTGCCATATTGCTTTTGCCACTTACAGAGATGTTCAGAGGGATGTCTGAAATACCATATTTTTATTATAAAATTACATATGATATGTCAAATGGAGCAAACATTTGAAGCTTTTTTTTCTTTTTCTTATAGATGAAACATTCTGCAAATGTTTTTTTTCTCATGGTTGTATAATTTCTTATATTGAACAGAAACTTCAAAATTAAGAAGTTAAATATGAATATAAAATTTGTAGAAAAAGGAAAAGAACCTTTGAGCACATATTCGAGAGTGCTATATCAGAATAATATAAAATTTTAATGTGTTTTGAAACTAACTTAATTCCCTTTATGCACTTGAAACAAAATATTAATTGAATCATATAAAGCAAAGATATTGGGAACTAGATGAAAGACTGTTAAAATATTAGTCTCTTGGCTGAAACAATTACAGCAATATCACACACTTCTACTATCAAAAATGCCCAAGACCAAATATGTGATGATTCTGATCTAATATTTATTTTTATTGCTTCAATGTATAAAAAAATAAATTAAAAAAGATAGGTAAGCAAAATGAGAACAACACAATATCTCAAAATACCACAAAAATAATCAGAATAAAAAACAAACTCAGCTGAATTTTTAGACTTCTCACTTAACTTGATCACAACCTTTTTACTGCATGAGTAAAAAAAACCTAGGTTATTGGCAGAAAGCAAACAGGTATGAGCAATTTTTACTATAAACCTTTGATTGAATTGTCTTTCCAATATGAATAAAGCAATGTTTTATAGCAGCACCTATGCTCAGTAAATGTATCAAGTTATGATGCATGTACCAAGTGTATCATAACTTATTGACACCGTGTTTGGGTCTGTGCCTGTTTGTCTCTGTAGAGGTCTCTCTCTCTCTGTATGTGTATGGAATTAGTAACTGTAAAAATGCCTTTGATACATAAATTTGTGAAACATTTTTGACAAAATATGAATTATATCTTATTTAATTTAATTTTATGTGACACTATGCCCTTTATTAGGACGATTAGACAGGGAATTATCCCTTTATGTACAAAAGTTTAATAGCGCTCATATTGACATATTTTAAATCTGGACCTACTGATCTGCTTTATTAGGCAAAAGGTCAGGGTTTTAGTTATAATTGTTTTTTGGAATTGGATGCAAACTGTTACTATGTACTGATGATATATTATGACATATTTATTCTCTATGCTCAAATGTGTATTTATTTTGTAACAATGTTGTAATTTTTCAGTAATTCCATTAAACTGATGTAGTCTTATATATTTACTTAGGGAGTTTAATGTTTAAATGAAAAGTTGTACTTATTGGCATTTTAATTGTTAATATCTATGAAGATTTTCAATCATCCAGGTCATAGTTGTCTCAAAGGTGCTTTTCAATAGGATTATGTTAAGTGAAGAAATATAGGAAAATGGAACACTATCTATGTGGCTTGAGTTCCTGAACAAAGATAGGATATGTGCAAGTTTTTGTGTCAGAAAAGGGTACACAAAGCACTATAAATATCCAGGCCTTTCTTTATGCACTTTAGTTGTTGCTTCTTTAAGAATCACATAATGAGTCAATTCATTTCTGCTGGGTGAGGGATGGAAGGACTGTGTGACTGGCTGAGAGGCTGTCATGGAACATTAAAAATTAATATCACTTGACTATGGCAGCAACTATCAGCATAGCTGAAGCCAATAGGACTAAAGCAGCTACAACTTTCCCAAACTTCATCCCCTTGAAAGTCATGGGTTACAGATTTTGAATGCATTCTGTAAGTTAGCCCATTTGGTTCAAAAATTGTTGCCTTGTGATGTACTGTTTCATTCAAATTAAGTTCATGGCAGTGAGAAAGTTAGTAGAATATAGATCACAAAGCATAAACTTTGATTTTAGTTTTTTATGAAACAAAAGTGACTGAGAAAAGAAGCCATTATGGGAACAAGTTAAAAGATATTATGTGGCTTCTTTGGAATCACAGTTGGCCTGGTTCCTGTTTTAGCCATAGATGTATTATATTTATGAAAGGCATATTTAGGAACTATTGGAGTAGAAGTATAATTCTGACTCTTATTCTCATGAGAAACATGCTCTGGGAAATCCCAATTAGAAAATTGCCAACATTATATACAATATTAATTAAACAATATATAATTATTTATTATATTAATTGGCTGAAGAGGTTATGGGAAAGTAGGACTAGAATACTTAAAATCATCTTATTTGCAATGAAGTTAATTAATCAGATTTATTCCAAGAAAAAAATGAATTACCTGAAATTGACAAATGGAAGTATATTCCATTAAAATATTTATTGATTTCATAATTTGCATTTAAAACTCTCTGTTTACTAGTGTTCTGGTAAGCCATTTATGTACACAGATATCAAGTAATAAATAATTGTAAATATAGTATCAGAATACAAATACGAAGAGTAGGAACCTAGATTATTTATATCTGGTCCTTTAAGTTACCAGGGACTGATCTTTAAAACATATTTGTGGCATGTCTTTTGGATTATTCTTTACTGACAGTTTTTATTAAAACAAATGTAGAATATTTTTAAAATAGATATTATTTACAAGGTTTGAAATTCCTTATATTAACAAATCAGTAATAAGGTTCTTAAATATTAAGTCCTGCATGTTTCCTCTGATCTTAAGATGAAACTAGTTCAACAAAAGATTCATTTCCACATTTACTGCATACCCCAGAGAATGTTTTAAAAGGGTTAGCTATTAATTTCATTATGGTATAAGTATAAAACGGGTGAGGGAACACTTATTCATATGATATAGGTTTATCTATTTCCCTATTTGCCCATTTCCATAAATTCTTTAATATGGTATGAAGCTCAGTGAGGTTAAAGAATTGAAAGTAATGTTGAATTATATATTAAAATGTTGAATTTACAACTATAGGAAGAAGGAGAGTTTTATTGAACTGAAGATTGGTGGGAGGAATTTGTGTGAGTGTGTGTTTTCTTCCCCCCGCTTTCTTATTTAAGTAATAAAATAAACAACGAAAAAGGAATCAGTACATGAATTGCAGGAAGGGGAGGTGTTAGCTGAAACATTGTGCTTTTCTGATTATGCTATTTAGCATCAACATAGATTGAAAAGTCTGCTGGGAACAGAATTGCTGTAATTAGCAAAAATATAATCTTTCTCACTAGGCCTGCTTTGGTTCCTATGGATGTCTCCAAGGTCAAAGTTAGAACAGTGGTTAGAACAGTGGAACACTTTCAATGAGCAAGGCACTTCTCTGATTTATTTGTGGATCTGTATGGTTGCATCATAAGGCCTGAGGTCATCCGGATATGCAGAGTATTGAAGGAGATTTGAATGACAGTTGAGTGTTAGTAAGGGCTACAAAGAGGGTGTACTTTGTTTCCTTTACTGAAACACTGAATAGCCACCCAACAGAGCTTTTTGGAGTGTATGGGGATTAGTGTCATTTACCCCATAAAATATTGTTTTACAAGCCACAGAACTCTACTGTGAGAAATTTTCTGCTTAGTGCTTGGCAGTGATATGGAAATAGTCTTTCTCTGCAGTGATAGTCATGCCATGAACTGACTCCCTCCCCTAAACCCCTCCCCCCAATCTCCTGCAGGATACCAGGCCTATTGCTTGTTGTCTCAAGCATTCCTTTAAAACTGTTTTATGTTTGCTTTCCTAGCAACACAAATCTGCCCAGAATTTTTGTTTTATTTGTCTGTTTTTACTTTATTTTTATTCTTTTGCCTTCCTTCTTGCCTATTTTCATCATTTAAAAAAAATCTGGAAAGTTTTTATAGTTATTATCAATGTTTTTTTTTACTGGAAAATAATACAAAAATACTTGGATAAATAAGGAGATGGATAGTAAGAATAACTGAATAAATTATGTAATAAACAAAATAAACTACAAATAGAGTCAAAGAATAATATTAATATAAAGGGAAAAAGGAAAAAAAGGTCAATGCAAACTCAGTAAACTTGTATAATACATATATAAAGATATACCAAATGTTATATTCTTATATTAGAGACCTTTTTCTAAAAAACAACAATAAATGACAAACATGCTATCTTTCTTTTAATTTTTCAGTATCACAATAAAGCATGACATGTAGGTGTATAATACAGATTTTATTTGAAATTCAAGCCAAATATATTCCAGTATAATTCTATCTAGTAGCATAGTTTTGAGCTTGTAAATTGTTTATATAATCATTCTTCTCTACATATACTAATAACAAATGAAACAATATATATGCATGTATAAGAACTATTCTTATATTTAATTTTTTTTCTGCAAGTAATTCATTTATAGTAGGGATGTCAAACTCAAGGCCCACGGATTGGATCCAGCCCACAGGGTGCTTAAATCCAGCCCATGGGCCCTGCCTGGAAATAGCAAATATCAGTGCCTCTGCTAGTGAAAATAGGCCACAGGGGGCTGCCCATGTCCCCGTGGCCCATTTTGGCTGGCAGGGTGATTCAGGAGGCTCTCCAGGCTGAAAATGGGATCATGGGGGCCACCTGCAGTTTCCCACACTGCCATTTTGACCAGCAGGGTGCTGCAGGAGGGTGTCTGCTCCATCTACTCCTCTCCTCCTCCACCCCAGCCAGCCCATGGAGGACAACTACAATGCTGATCTGGTCCTCCAAGAAATCCAGTTTGACACCTCTAAACCATAGTATCCTTTAATATGTGACATTCATGATACACTGAAGGTTGTCACAAATAGAATATTAATAGTTTTCCCTTACATTGGATAGTATTGTATTATGATAATTTAGTATCTTTTCATGGTCCTAAGAACTGTCCATTGAGCAATAATGATAAAAAGTACTCTTTAAAAGGGCTACTACTGGTAGTTGGGAAAAAAGATAAGCATTAGGAGCCACGGTGACTCAGGTGAGGACACTAAGTCAGAAGACATTGAGAGGTCAACAGCTCAGCAGTTCAAAACCTGAGAATGCAAGCTATGTGATGGAATGAGTACCCATCAATTTGTTGCAGCTTTTGCCAACTGAACAGTTCAAAAGCAGGCAAATGTGAATAAATAGGAACCATATCAGTGGAAAAATATTAGGGACATGAAGGGGGCGTCCTCGGGCATTCCCTGCGTGGTGATGTCACCAGCTAGTCCTTTCAATTTGGAAACACCTTAGTAGACCCTTCCAAGACAAATGTAGTAGATAGCATTAAAAAGCTAAGCAAAATTAACTTGATTAATATATAAGTATGCATGTGTATGTATTTAAATAGTTCTTTTTTATTTCAAACAAAATAAAAGAGAATCCGAAAGATGACCAATAGCCCTCCAGCAGAAAAGACAGGTCCAGGTAATGTGTTTATATAGAGCTGGCATTAGACTGAGGGTTTGAATAGTGTTTCTGTGCAAAAGACTTGCTTTTGAAAAATAGCAGTCACCTAGCCTTTCTTCACTAAATCCAGTCTAGTGTAAAGCATGAAATCTAACATTTATACCTATTCCAGAATGTGATAAACCATGAAGAATAAGAAGTACAGTAAATATGTACATTTACCTAGCATAATCAAAGATCTTTTTTTTAAAATTACATTTATATGCCGCCCTTCTCCGGAGACTCAGGGCGGCTTACAATTTTTGGGATACAACCCAGTTTGCTCAGCAATAGCCTTCATTCCATTGTATATGCCTGCTTATTACTAAGCGGCACCTTGACCAAGCACCTAGGTCTGAACTATCAAACTTGGAAAACTAAGCCTCATATAAAGAATTCTGGTTAGACAGGGCCCAACCCTTCTATAGATTGAACATCTGGAACTCTGGACCTGTTTTATTTTGTCTTAGCCAATGTATTAACAATGCACATTGTCATTTGGTAAGAATAAAAACACACTTACTGAAAACTGAGATTCCAAATATATACAATTCAGATCTGCCATAAAAGTTACAGTGTGAATCCTGCTGTTAAGGCTTCTTTGGAACAACTATATAAAATTTCCCCTCTCCAGTGTTTTCCACCAGTGCCACCATCTGGACATAATAAGCCTTATTGGCTATTCTGAAATTCTGTCTTGAGGTTTTTTTTCGCTAAAGTTTTATTTTAGCATTTTTGCATATCTTGTAGTTTCAAGATTCTTGTTACCATCCACTTTAATATAGATATAGATTGTACTGTATTGTTATAAATATCACTTTATTTTCTGCATTTTATTCTTTTAGTACAATTATCAGGTTTATATTTCTTGCTCAAAATATCTAAAGGTTAAAATAAGGGGAAAATAAGCCAAATTATAGGGAAAAGTCCAAAATTTACATTAGGAATTGAAACTATGTAAAATTCCTGGTTATTTTCTGTTGTCTAGATTCTAAATCTTGGTATCCTCAGGGTGGCTAGATTTTAATTTTAGATTGGAAATTTAAATGCTCACATTATAATTTCATTGATATCTGAAAGTCTGATTTATTGCATGAAATGCAAATAAAACTAATCTGGTTTTGAAGATTGTGGTAGCCACTGAGTTTCCCTGGATGACACTAGAAACTGGCAGCACACTGCAGCCTGGTGGAGGGGGACTCTTTTGCTATCCCATGAGCTCATCTTCTATTCATCCTCTTATCTGTTGGGATGGGGATGGGACGTCTCTGATTTTCCAGGTGTACAGGTGATATCATTTACTAACATCACCACTAACTTCAAGGATTGGTTGAGAGGTTATGCCAATGTGATTGAAGGGTTTCATCCATGTGGATCTATTCTCCAATCCCAATGCTGTATCTATGCTGTTCTTTTATGCTTGTGAAAATGGTATAAAAGTAATAAACGCCACATATGTGGTCAGACATCTTGGCACTCTGCACAATGACTGGTCTTTGAAACCCATCAGAAGATATCTGACTAGTAACAATATAATTTGTGTTTTATAGTGATTCACAATAATTTAATTTCACATGATCATTTTCTTACAATATTGTCTATCATAGACAGACAATTCATATTCTGTGAAATGTTTTAAAAATTGGCACACATACTTGTACCATTCCAAATATATTTACCGAATATATTATTTTTACCTATTCTGAATTATTTTGAAAGAAAATGTAGAAACTATTAACTATTAATACTCACAGAGATTTTACCATTCCCCTATTTATATAGAATAAATATATAAAACTAACAACTGGTAGATGTGATAGGAGAATAACAGAGAACTTTCAGAATTCAAGTGGGTTTTTATCTAGTCAGTATTTTAAAATTGTATTACAGTTATTAATTGACAATTTATTCTTACAATTGTAGGAAATCCAATAATAGGAATTAATATTTTATGAAATACTAAACAGTCAGGATATTCTGTTGAAGATTATGATTTCAAGACTAATCTGCAGATGGATATAAAAAAAGCAAGTTTGTATTTTCTTTTCTATCAGTTTTTCCATTCCAATTTTCTGTTCATTAAAATTTGGTAAGTAGATTTTAGCTTCCACCTGAGATTTTCACTCTTAGTGCAGCTAAAATAAAGACTCATGCTGCTTGAAAGGCTGACCCAGGCAGCCGTGTCACAACATGAACCATAGCAGGGAGCAATAAAGGTTCTGAATAGGTAACACACATTTCAGTGAACAAATATACTTGTGGTGACATTTATAAGTAGACAATAGTCACTATGAATGACTTCCAACTAAGTTAATAATAGGGCCAACAAAGCTTGAAAAATAGTTGTAAAATTATATATATATTCATAAAAACTAACTCTTGTCAGTTTACCTCATACCACAGATTATTATTAGAAAATATAATAATTCTTACACACAATTTTTCCCTTTTGTGGGGCAGGTAATAAAACTCTAACATGAAGATTGATCAATGGATTATTAATTATGGGATTTAGTTTATTAAACAAACTAAGCTTTCATAAGGTCTCCTAGTAATTGATAATATAGTATTAGTAAATTAAGATCCTAAAACTGTTGTGATGCTGTCTTAGCAAAGGGAACTGCAAAATTTCAGTGTACATGTTATACATTTGATATAACTACACAAGAATTTCTTTCTCTCTCTCTATCTCTCTCCCCCCCTCTCTCTCCCCCTGAAGAATGTAGTTGTATCAATGTAGCTGTATCATGTTTCTAAAGATCCCTTTATAGACAGCGAGTGTGCCTAATAAAAAACCTGAATGGGTTGAAACGTCTCAAAATATCTTGACAAAACAGATATTATTTTATAATGATTATTTGTACAAAATAGTTTTTATGTAATAATACAGAACATTTTTTTAAATTTTCCTTCTGCTTCTTTTGCTGAAGAATGGTACATAAATCTGTCCAAGTTAATTCAGTTGAACAGTTCAACAATTCAATTGAAATACTGTTCTCAATTTTCAAATGAAATCAATCAGGGCTTTGTGGTATCTCTCTCTTCTCTCTCTCTCTCTCCCTATCTATCTATCTATCTATCTATCTATCTATCTATCTATCTATCCAGGGGTAGGATTCAAATGTCTTAAAAACCGGTTCTGTGGGTGGGGTGTAATTTGTGGGTATGGCTTGGTGGTCATGTGACTGGTTGGGTGTGGCTTGTATGTAAATATTATAAATATTTATGTAAATATTGATTTTTTATAAAAAAGAGCAACTTTTACCTAAAAGCAGGCAAAGCAGGCAGACTGAGTTGCTCACAGAATCACAGATTAATTTAGAGATCTATCTATCTGTAATCAGCTATCTGAGTCTGTCACATAAAATTTGCTAGCAAGCAAACTCACAAAATTAACTTAAAACACACCATGTATGTAAATATTGAATTTTTTATATAAAAAAGCAACTTTTACCCCAAAGCAGTCAGTCAGATTGAGTTGCTCACAGAATCACAAATTAATTTAGAGATCTATCTATCTGCAATTGGCTACCTGAGTATGCACTGAAAAGCTTCAGTCCTAAGGAAGGTTCAGGTCTGCTTTTAGATTAGCTAGAAAGCAAGAAATACAAGGATTTCCTGCTTTCTAGCTAATCTAAATCTCTTGGCAGAGCAGAACAGCTGATGGTCAGGGGGAAAAAAGGAAAAATAGCAACTTACCAAACCAGCCAAGTTGGATGGCTCGCATGCTAGGTAAGGAGTGAATGGGAAGGGAGGGGTGGGGCCAGCCAGTGGAGCCATTTGCTGGTTTTCTGAACTGGGGATAATCGTGTGTGCAGTGTTTGCAAGAAATCATCAGCTGTGCTACCTGGACAGCTGACAAGTGCTGTGCAAGGATGTGCAGCTTTTGAAAATCTTCCTGTTTCCTGTGCCGTGCAAAGCAGCTGAGAAGGGAAAAGCAGAGAATAAAGGACAGCCTAGAGCCCAGGCAGTGGGTGGGCCAGACACCGAACCAGTTTGGTGTCAGCTGCTCTTCACAGCTACAGGTTCTATAGAACCGGGCCGAACCAGTAGCATCCTATCCCTCTATCTATCTATCTATCTATCTATCTATCTATCTATCTATCTATCATCTATCTAAATCTCTATCCTAAAATGCATTTTTGAAGGGATCTGTGACTCTGAGTCAATTAATAGAAATAAAGAAATTATAGTTTATTAGAATTTGATTGGTACAGATCCCAGCTCCTATTTTGGCATTCATTACTGGGTTTATTTTTGCTACTGATACAACATTATATATCTGATATTTTTATTTTTCTCATTTGTTAGAAAAAAGCAATGTGATTATGCAGTATTTTAAACAAATTATTTATTATTTTTAGACTACATTCAAAGTATTTTTATTAAAATGATAGTGCTGTAACCCCATGTTCCATGCTTGAGAACAAACTACTTCTCCATGTTTTTTCTTGTTCTTCCAATCTTTTTTAGTTTTGTTCTGAGGTAAAGAATGCTGAACTATTACGTACTTTTTGTTTTATTTTGATCTAGCTTGATACAAAATCTTATTTTCAGAATACCCAATTTGATCTAATATTATTGATTTCTCCCCTTCAATTCATCTTCATGCTGTACTTACAGCATCTCTCCTAATCATATTTTTATCATGCTGCTTTTTATAGCACTATAAATTGGAATATCTTCAGTTATGACACCCACTCTGTGTGGAGTCTTCTAACACCTCATGTGCTTTCTTTGGAAAAACTTTTGTGCAAATGAGATCCCAAAAGGCATTTGCAAGAGTCACCATCTGCCAAATAACATGTAGAAAGTTGGCAACTTGTTCCTTTCTTCATCTGATTCCTTTTGCCACTGTATCAACTGGGGATAAATGCAGCATGAATGTATACAGAATCAAATAGTCTTTCACACACATATTTGTTTAAATATTTTTTAACCTTTCTGTTAGATTACTTTGATATTAGTTGCAGAAGATCGCTCAGATCTGGACCGGGTTGGACACCAACTGGCATGAGTCGGACGTGGAGTCAATGGTGAGCCTTGTCGATGTCATCTGGGAGGAGTTTGACCCTGTATCCTCAGATATGGTGGACAGGATTGTGCAGCGGTTGTGTGCCTCCACATGTATATTGGACCCATGTCCCTCCTGGTTAGTCTATGCTGCCCGTGAGGAGACGTGTGGCTGGCTCCAGGCAGTTACCAACGCTTCACTGCAGGAGGGGTTTTTCCCTGCCGCCTTGAAAGAGGTGGTGGTGAGACCCCTTCTTAAGAAGCCTGCCTTGGACCCAGCCAATTTAAACAACTTCCGTCCAGTCTCCAACCTTCGCTTTTTAGTGAAGGTTGTTGAGAGCGTGGTGGCACAACAGCTTCTGGCTTTCCTGGAAGAAACCGAGTACCTAGATCCATTTCAATCGGGCTTCAGGCCTGGCTATGGCACGGAAATGGCATTGGTCGCGCTGATCAATGATCTCTGGAGGGCTCGGGACAGGGGACATTCCTCTGTCCTAGTCCTATTAGACCTCTCAGCGGCTTTTGATACCATCGACCGTGGTATCTTATTGCAGCGTCTTCGGGAGTTGGGAGTGGGAGGCACCGTTTTACGGTGGTTCTCCTCTTTCCTCTTGGGATGCACACAGTGGGTGTTGATGGGGGGAAGAGATTGACCCCGAGGACCCTCACTTGTGGGGTTCCCCAGGGGTCGGTGCTTTCTCTCCTCCTGTTCAACATCTACATGAAGCCGCTGGGTGAGATCATCCGTGGTTTCAGGGTGAGGTATCATCAATATGCTGATGATGCCCAGATTTACATCTCCACCCCAGACCACCTCAGCGATGCCCTCCCCATGCTTTTGCGATGCCTGGAGGCGGTGCGGATCTGGATGGGGAGGAACAGGCTCCAGCTCAACCCTGACAAGACTGAGTGGCTGTGCATACCGGCATCTCGGGTTCAAGATATTCCATCTTTGACCATAGGGGGAAAGGTGTTGCCCCCTGTGGATAAGGCGTGCAATTTAGGTGTCCTCCTGGATGAATGGCTCAGTATGGAGGAGCAGGTGGGAGCCATCGCCAGGAGGGCTTTCGCCCAGGTTCACCTGGTACACCAGTTGCACCCCTACTTGGACCGAGATTCCCTACGCATGGTCACTCATGTGCTAAGTGCCTCCCGTCTTGACTACTGCAATGCTCTCTACCTGGGGCTGCCCTTGAGGACTATGCAGAGGCTTCAACTGGTACAAAATGTGGCCGTGCGGGTGGTGATGGGAGCAGCCCGATTCTCCCATGTGACACCCCTCCTGCGTGACCTTCATTGGTGGCCAGTTGCCCTCAGTGTAAGATTCAAGGTGCGGGTATTAACCTATAAAGCCCTGCATGGCTCGGGTCCAGGGTACTTGCAGGAGCGCCTCCTACCAGCATCGAGGTCCGATCGCTCAGTACGCTCCCATTAGGCAGGCCCTCCTGGGGGTACCGTCGGCCAGACAATGTTGGTTGGCAGTCCCCCGGGGGAGGGCCTTTTCTGTGGGGGCGCCCACCCATTGGAATCAGCTACCTCTAGAGCTGCGTTTGGCCCTGGACCTGCACTCCTTCCACTGTGATCTCAAGACTTGGCTGTTTGTACAGGCTGGCCTGGACTGAGCAGGGCTGGGAATTTTAATTTAAGGGTATTTTAATTGATTTTATAATTGGATTGAATTTGATAAAGATGTATTTATTGTTTATATATTGTGTGTAAGCTGCCCCGAGTCCCCTCGGAGATGGGGCGGCATATAAATCCAATTAAATAAAATAAATAAAAATAAAAAATAAATATTACAATTAAATATACAGTCAAAGTTAAACAAATTGCTTAGTTTTAATATGAATTTATTCATGTTACTTAGAATGTTAGAATGGCAGTTATTTATCAATAAATGTGCATTGATTTAAAGTCTTTGATTATGTCTCATTCCATAAATGGTAGGCATATTTAAAGTTAATCTGGCGCCAATTTATAATATAGACTCTCCAGACTTTTTTTAATGGAACTACTGTAAATTATCTAGAAATCTAACTATGGTAGGCTTCTCTAGAGGAGGTGGGTGAAATCAATTCATCCTAAATTAGTAAACTATAATATATAAAGCCACAGAATAATATGTCAGTACACTTACAGAATATTGCTTGTCTACTTGTATGTTTTGGATTCTTAACAAGAAACATGAATACAAAAGTCAGGAACACTGAAAATTTAAGATAGGCAGACCAAAAAAAAGAAGGTCTGGGTAATAAAAAACAAGATAACCAATAAAATATTCATTTTGCTACTTAGGAGGAAGAAAAAAACTAGAAAGGATTTTAAAATTACCTGCATTTTTTACAATTTAGCATTCTATATCACATTTCCTTTTGATCCTGTACAGCTGAAGGTAGACTTGATTTTAAAAATTCACTAATGTTATCATTATTTAAGCTATGATTTCTCTGCTTCTCTGAGATGCATCAGGAAATAAGATATTCACAAAATATATATCCTACCTTCCATTCTTCATGAAAATCTCTTTAATTGATGCCATTTTAAAAATAATTTGAGATTTTAAAAAATTTGTAAACTATAATCTGGAACAACAGAACATAAATTTATTCCAATTAGGTATTAGATTTTTTCAAATATTTTGACACTCATCATAATTTAGTTTCGAAGCCCACACCTAATATTTGCTTTCTACCTTTGGATATTTTCAGGAAATTATCTATACTTCTATTTTACAGGCATTATGTAACATCTGCTTATACAGGTGTTCCATAACCTAGATTTATATGTATATTACTATCTGCAGAGATTTTTCATTTATTCCAGTATATAATCATGGACAATTTTGTCCCAACTCTGAATTCAGTCAATATCATCTGGAATCCTACATGTTTTTACTAAAATAACTACCTTTATTTGCAAGCATTAGTCATGTTCTATTTAGCATATTCTTACAATATGTCTTGTAATCTTTGAGTAATTTAGTAACCAGTTTCAATTAAAGCTTCCCTCTCCCACCAAAAAATATGTTGAATTAATTTGAAGACTATAAATATTTTTTTTATTTGTAGATAAAAATTGCTAACAAAATAGGATAGCTCCACCAACAGATTTTGATACATTTAGGAGGGGGAACTAATTTTCCAATCAAAATCAATGGCCAAAGTTTAATTTTTGTGGAGGTGGATGAAAGAAAAGATTAAACTTTTACATCCAGCTGTAATTCCCTAAATTATTTCTTCCAAACTGTCTTTAATTGGAAAGCCTGAATTGCAGTGGGGCAGGAGGCAAATCACATGTGCAGTTGTCCCTGCAAATTAGTCCTAACCTTTCATAACTTTTATGAAAATTTGTTTTCAAAGAAATCTACTGAAATCAATGAAAGTTTTTTTTTCTAAATCAAAATTCATAATTGGATGTATGGGTGTTTTACAGTTCACTGTTCATGTACCCAGATGTTTGAGTGTTCTTATAGTTTAGTCCTATAGTTGCGGGTTTGATGAAAACTGTATGTATGCATGTATGAATAAAAAAAAGAAATGTCTACTACAGTTCCAAAACCTACACTGACTTTGGCTGTTCTCATTGGCATGCACCTTGATCCTTATTGCTACCTATGATGATGTTCAGGGAAGATAGGTTTTTCAGAAAAATATAATAGCTGTAACTTTTAAAGGGCACATACAAGATCCCCGCCCAAAAAACATTAGACATTTAGTACAGATTTGGCTACTTCACTGCACTGTTTATTCTATCACTGTTCTTAGTATTTTTCCACTCTGATCCTGGGAATTCTATATGGCTCTAAACTGGAACAGAACTGAAAATACTTCTAGTTGCTTTTAAGAATTCCTGAAGATTTTTATCTGCATGAACCATTCATTTTCTCTGATGAACCTCATTTTACACTACAGGTTTTATGCAATTTTCTGGAAATTAGCTATCTAATAAATTTGCTGATGTTCCAACATCTAAAATTAGAGTTGTGGGAGTGACTATATAGTTAAAGCATGAAACTTTTTCTGTTCTGACAATGTGACAATTCCATTGCTTATAAAAACAAAATAATGAATTGTCCTATCAGTATGAATGTTATAGATCTCATCACTGAAGAGTAGAAACTGTCTAAATATTACCCAAAACTGAGAAAAGATAACTAACACATACCATGTTGCCCCCCAAATAAGATCCGGTCTTATTTTCTTTTAGGCCCCAAAATAAGCACTGGGGCTTTTTTGAATGCCACTGCCATGAGACTGGGTGGTGGAACTGCCTGACATGCACACTGGCTTACCTCAGGGCCTCTATGAGTCCATGCCCCAACAACTGCCTGGCAGCAGCAGCACCAGCAGCCATGTGCGGCAAGAGCCCATGAGGCCACTGGCTGACTTCTGGCACCAGTGCAGCACCGGAGCAGCAGGCTGAGTGATGCAGCCAGGCAAAACACTCTGTTCCTAAGTGACCATAGGCACCCAAATTCTTTTCGCCCAGATGGAGAAATGAGGGAGACTTGAAGCTTTATCTGCTTGAAAATTTGCAAGCAGACTTAGCTTCATCTCCAGTAGTGCATTTCAAATAATTTTACCGCCGTTTTGGTGGACATGCGTTGCACACTTTATGTGTGTGTGTGTGCCAAATGTGCACTTTGCGCAGGCACAGAAGCTTTATGATCCACCTCCTGCAATCCTGCACTCACCCTGTTGCTTCAGCAGCAGCTGCACAGCAATCTGCTGTGCTGTGCAAAGCAGCTGTGCTTCAAAAGCAGGGAATAAAGGTTAGTATGGAAGCCCAGGTGGGCCAACAGCAGAGCATCGGAGAGAACCAGTTCGGTCTCCACTGCTTATCAGCACTACTGGTTCAGCAGAACCAGGCTGAACTGGTAGAATACCACCACTGTTCCATGAAGTTCTGCTTCCAGCATCCAGCTTAGAGTAATTGTATTGCAGACAGAACACCTATGTTCCTCAGAAGAGAAAATAAAATATATTTGAGGACTTTGACAAGATCTGTATATCTTTCACTTGTGTTCAAATAACTATTGGTTATCCTAATTCTGGTTGGGGAAGTCTTGGAGAGTAATAAGAGTGAATCATACTTACTTCTGACAAATAAGTGGAAAAGAAAATCACACAACATATAGAATCAGATTGTTTCATCTGTCTTTAGACATCTGGAGCTAATTGGCTTGCACAATTATGTGATAATATTGTTTGTAAAAGTTATTTGGCTGAACACACCTCTATAGAGCTGTCTATCTAGAAACACAAAGGGTCTATGGACTGACAAGTGTCTCACTGAAGAATAGACAAAATAAAGACCAAAAAACTCATGAGGGAAATGTTGTTTTTAATGCTAATGGCTGGACTCTTTTTTCCTTATTCATGCTCCTGAATCTGAAATGAGAGAGAATGGATTATCACAAGGCAGGTTGGGTTCCTTCCAGACCTGGGATTCAGCCACAAAGGATTTGGGGCACTTTTTGTACAATCCTTATACATTAATCATGCTCTAAATCCCCCCCTTTGTACATCACAGCATGTGGCTGTTATTTACCTTTCCATGCTTTAAGAATTGTGTGTTATGGTTCCATTACTGTTTAAATTCTTTCGGGAAATCTGAGTAACTATAGATTTTGTTATAATTATCTCATTGGCAATAATTACAGATACTACAGTAATTTCATTAACAGGACAATCCTATATATTTTATTCTGGGACAATCCCTGCCATTCCTAACTAGTCATATGTGTGAATGAAACCTAATTTTTAAATTAAATTTTCAATTTTATTATTTGTATTTATTTTATCTTCAGAGTTGGCCCACAGCAAAGCCTTTTACTATTCTGGAAGCTTTTTGAATGGTAAATAGTTATATTTGGACTCAACAATACATTTTTCTCCTTTTCATAATGCTGGGTAATTTATATATATTATTGTTTCTTCTTCGCTTGCTCCTGCTGTCATCTTCTGCCTTAATAGTATGGTTATGGGGATGGATGCTATTATTAGTCTCACATGCTTAAATCGCAGGGAGCCATTTTAATCTCTGGAAAACAGAAGCTGAATAGTTCAATTACAATTTTAAGAAGAAACTTATGAGTCACAGTCTTCACTTACTAACTTTTTTGTTTTTATTTTTAATGTTTAACCTGTATTTTTAGCAGTTTCTTTTAAAACAAACCTTCATTTAAATACTGCTTCCTTTAATGAAAGCTTTATTGTGTTTTCTGTATTGAGTACTGCAGGGAAAAGCTGTTGCTTAACTTCTATATCCTAAATGATGTAGTTCTGAAACAACTTTACATCAAGAACCTTAAGATTAGCAATTAAAAAAATACAAAAATATTCCTTTGTATGTGTAAAGCAGTTATTTGTTGTGTTATATGTTGTTCTTAAAAGAGCCAACCAATTTGATGTTTATAGTAATGATCAGAATTTACCTTACTTTCTCAATGTCATTTGTAGAATATTTCCAGTTATAAATCTTTTCAGTACAAGTATATATCTCTATTGTTATGTATGTAGGTTTGAATGTTATTGGTTTATTTGAACTGTTCTTGTAAAATGTCAAATGGTATTGGTTTAAATAGTGCGGGAAGAAACCCTGCACTCCCATTGGCTGGCAGCTACGGCTGCAGGCTATAAGAAGCAGCCGTAGCCAAGCCAGGACGGGTCTATTCGAGCTGTAGTCACTTAATAAACTCTTTGCTGGAACTCCTCGCGTCTGACTCTTCATGCAAACTTAACACTGGCGACGAGGATGGGATTTCCCTGAAGAGAAGACGACGACGAACAAGCAACTGAGCGAGATGGCTGCGCTGAACACCCCCAGCACCGTTCGATCCGGCGAAGACTGGGAATCGTATGCGGATCGTTCCACATGTATCTGGAAGGGAACAATCTCGCCGGCATCCCGAGAGATGGAAGAGGGCGGTCTTTCTCACGCACTGCGGCAGTCTTCAAAATGGCGAAGGCGTTGGCGGAGCAGCAGAGCTGAAGGTAATGGAATGGCCCGATTTAGAGAAACTTTTAAGAGCCCATTACGCCCACAAGTATTGTGCCTCATTAAGAGACACAATTTTACCGTCGGGATCAAGGGGATAGCGAGAATGTTAATGACTTCGTGGCAAGTTTAAGGGACATTGGGGGTACTTGTGACTTTACCAACTTAGAAGAGGCCATGCGTGATCGGTTTGTTTTAGGCCTAAAAGATAAGGTCTTACAAAGCAAACTATTAATGAAACCTAAGATCACGTTTAAAGATGCCATTGAAGAAGCTGTCTCAGCGGAAGCCACCAAATCCTCAGCAGCGGCCATGAAAAAGATTAACAAGGCCTCAAGCCAGGCCTCAAGCCATTCTGATGGGGAAAAATCCACAACTGCCCATTGCGAACAAATAGACTCTGATTCTGATGGCAGTGAGGCAGAGGAGGGGATTTTTAGACTCAGAATGGAGAAGAAGAGAAAAGACTCTGGGAAAAGCAGGCAAGGATTCTATTGCAGAGGCTGTGGGGAGGGGGCCACCCCCGCACTGAATGCAAGTTCTTTGACTCCATTTGTCTACGTGAGAAACGGGGTCACATAGCCAGAGTCTGCAAATCATCCAGAACCCCACCAATTAGGAAAAATTTCCTGATAAAGACTTTAAGCCCAACAATTTCCTTGAAAAGATGGGGCGAAATTCAGAAGCAAATGGCAAGAATGAAACTCACCAAACAATCACTATTGGTCATTCTTCACCCTTAAAAAGCAGAAAAGTACACGTGAAGGTGTTTATTGAAGGAAGGCCTTGCCAAATGGAAGTGGACTCAGGCTCTTATTTATCTATGGTGTCATGGGACACTATCCACAGACTCTTTCCCAACATTCAGAAGAAGCATTTCCAGAAGCAAGCACTGACTCTCAAAGACTACCAAGGGAACAGTAGTTGGAGCAAGAGATTTCAACGTGCAGTTTAAAGGCCACACCAAACGTTTGCCACTGACCATCGTGGACAAGGATCGCCCAAGTTTGCTGGGACTTGAGTGGTTCAAGCCACTAGGCATCGAGGTGACTGGCATCCATCACATGAGCAGCTCTGACTGGGAAGAGTCCTTGAAGTCTGAGTTTCCAGAGGTCTTCAGCGAAGGACTGGGCAAGTATATGGGGACCCCTATTGCTTTCAGCCTAGACCCCAAGGTGCCCCCAATTCGTTTAAAGCCCAGGAGGGTTCCATTTGCTTTAAAGGAAAAATTGATGCACAATTAGATAAGCTCATTGCCCAAGGGGTTTTAGAGCCTACTGACCACTCCAGATGGGAAACACCCATAGTCACACCAGTCAAGGCTGATGGGTCAGTGAGAATCTGTGGTGACTATAAGGGGACACTTAACCATGCGCTGCAGCAGAGCGCATACCCAGTACCAGTTGTGCATCATCTACTCCATTCCCTTGGCAGGGGTACAGTATTTGCCAAACTGGACTTGGCTCAGGCATATCAACAATTAACAGTTGATGATGCCACTGCAGAGGCACAAACAATTGTGACTCATAGAGGTGCCTTCAAGACTACAATTTGGAGTAAGCGTGGCACCTGGCATTTTTCAAAGCCTTATGTAGAGAATGTTGCAAGGTCTGCCAGGAGTAGTGCCTTATTTTGATGATGTGTTAATCTCTGCTGAAAATGACACTCAGCTTCAAGAGAGACTCAGAGAAGTTCTTACCAGATTCAGAAAAGCGGGTTTAAAAGTCAAGGAAGAGAAATGTACACTCAAAACAGACAGAGTTGAATTCCTGGGGTATATGATTGACAAGCATGGCATCCACCCTACTGATGCCAAGGTTAAAGCAATCAAGGAAGCCCCTAAACCTAGATGCAAGACAGAATTGCAAGCCTTCCTTGGACTTATTAACTTTTACCACATGTTTCTACCTCACAAAGCATCTATTGCTGAGCCTTTACATCGCCTACTTGATAAGAAGGCTGTTTGGATCTGGGGGCGGAAGGAACAGTCAGCATTTAACAGTATTAAGAGACTAATCATGTCTGATGCTGTGTTGATACAGTTCTCTGAGAATTTGCCTGTTGTTTTGACTTGTGATGCTTCCCCCTTTGGAGTGGGGGGGTTTGAGTCACTTCCCAGTGGAAGGGAAGCCCCTATTGCATTTTACTCTCGCACTTTGTCCAAAGCAGAGAGGAATTATAGCCAACTGGACAAGGAGGCATTGGAAGTTGTTGCAGCTGTTAAGAAACTTCATGAATATCTGTATGGCAGGTCATTCACCATTGTTACAGATCACAAACCTTTATTAGGCATTGTGGCAGGAGACAAACCTACACCTAATATCCTGTCACCAAGAATGCTGAGATGGACTGAATTTCTTGCAGCATATTCATACAAACTGATTCACAGGCCTGGCAAGGACATTGGACATGCTGATGCACTGAGTCGTTGCCCACTACCTTGCCACAAGGAGGACTTTGAACTGGAATCTCACACCTTTTTCCTGGAGACCGTTGCTAAGCTTCCAGTCCATGCTGCTGAGATTGCCAGAGAGACTGCCAAAGATGCTGTGTTGGCACCTGTTATGGGCTGGATTAAGAAAGGTTGGCCTCTTCAAGATCTACCTCACCTTGCCCAACCTTTTAAGTCCAGGCAAACTGAATTATCTGTATTAAGAGGATGTATTTTGTGGGGTAACAGGGTGGTTATTCCTGCAAAACTGCAAAGGGAGGTTTTGGAAATGTTACATGAGGGTCATCCTGGGATTGTAAGGATGAAAGGGTTGGCCAGGAGTTATGTATGGTGGCCAGGTATTGACAAAATGGTTGAAAACTGGGTAGCATCTTGTCCCAATTGCCAGGTAGTCAGACCTGCTCCACCTCACGCCCCACACAGGAATGGGAATGTCCTAGGGGCCCATGGTCCAGAATCCACATTGATTTTGCAGGCCTTACAAGAGGGCACACTTTTCTAGTTATAGTAGATGCATATTCCAAATGGCTAGAGGTAATTCCCATGACATTCACTACAACTGAGGCTGTCATCAAGCAGCTCAGAAAATTGTTTGTAACCCATGGGTTACCAGATGTCCTTGTCTCTGACAATGACCCTCAATTCACATCTAACATTTTTGAATCCTTTCTAGCTCAACAGGGTATCAGACATGCCCTCACTGCCCCTGGGCACCCTTCGCCAATGGCGGGCTGAACGCATGGTACGCTTTACCAAAGAGAAGCTTCAGCAGCTGGGTCCTGGGGATATCACTGAGAAGCTTGAAAAACTTCTTAGTGTTCAACACATTACTCCTAGCCCATCAAATAACTTGTCCCCAGCAGAGTTGTTGATGGGTAGGAAACTTAGGTCTTCCCTTGACCGCCTTCATCCCACTTACGCACCCAACACACCACTGGATTCCACTTCCAAAGTTCGTTCTTTTAGTGTGGGAGATTCTGTCTATGCTAGGAACCTTATAGGTGAACCTTTGTGGATTCCTGCTGAAATAACTCACATCACTGGCCCTCATTCTTACAGGGTACAAACAGAGGATGGCCTCCTCTGGAGCAGGCATATTGACCAACTTAGATCCAGGGTCCCTCAGGAACATCGCCCCTGTCTCTCTCTGGGTCCCTCACCTGATGTCTCTTCTAGGGGAAGGGGGGAACAGGAGGAAAATCAGCAAACAGGAATCAACCCCATGTGTAACGAGCCATTGCGACAGGAACCATCCCGAACCCTGTCACAATGCCAAGATCCATCCTTAGAAGTGGAAGATTGCACATCACTACCTGACTTGGGTGCTGACATTGGAATGGAGATGGGTTGGGAGGAGAGACCAGATTCTAACAGTCTAACAGGGTCTTCTTTCACAGGAAGTCCCAACAGGGAAATGTCAGTAGACACATTTCCCTCTCACTGGGTGAGAACGTTAAAACTTCTGAACCACGAAGGTCTCAACGTACACGTAAGAGCCCCACCTATTTAAAGGAATACATTAGATAGGTTGGGGTTTGGTATGGACTGAACCTAGTGGGGAGGGGTGTTATGTATGTAGGTTTGAATGTTATTGGTTTATTTGAACTGTTCTTGTAAAATGTCAAATGGTATTGGTTTAAATAGTGCGGGAAGAAACCCTGCACTCCCATTGGCTGGCAGCTACGGCTGCAGGCTATAAGAAGCAGCCGTAGCCAAGCCAGGATGGGTCTATTCGAGCTGTAGTCACTTAATAAACTCTTTGCTGGAACTCCTCGCATCTGACTCTTCATGCAAACTTAACATCTGTACTCTATTCTTTTATGCTCTATTTACTTTTTATGTTTTACCTTTTTCTCTTGTAGCCCTTAGCTTCTTTTCTATAGGGTAAGAGATAAAGAAGAATCTGGCAGCATGATACTTACCCCGCCTCATTATTATGCACAGATTATAATCTGGAGAGAGTCAGATGCCACTTTGATATCCTTTTGATTTTATTAATATTTAGCCTTTTTTAATGTACTAAGGCATGATTTGACACACAAAGAAAAAGAACCAAGCAAACCCAAAACAGTCTGCTAGAAATGAACACTTTTGAGCAAATTGATGCCTGAGTATAGAATTAACAATTTCCTTACCTGTATAAAGATGGATAAAGGTTAATACTATTCGTTATGATGTTTATTTGTCTAATTTTGTATTTTTTTACCTTTGTATAAGTGTATTTTAACTTTGTATAAGTCTATTTAATAAAGCTTTTTAAAACTTAAAAAAAAGTTGGATAAAGGTTAATTTTCACAGAATGCATTATTTGGAGGAGGAGAAGAAGAGGAAGAGGAAATAAGCAGATATAAAGCTCAAATTGCACACCAGAGATAAAATCTCCAATTGCAGTCAAGTCAGAAACATTTCTATCAATCCATCAACCAACAGAGAGGTTCCAATGAAACAGCTAGCACCTGACAAAGAAGGAATAGTGAAGTTTATTTTAGAACTATAGGACTACCTGAAAAAATATAACAAGAATGCACCTAAGGATAAAGGAAGTTAAGAAATAAAAAGGAAAACTGAAGTGAAATGACTAATAATAACAGCACAAATTATGCGTCTGAGTGCACAGGATGAGTTCACCCAGGATGCCAACCTTCATGCGCTCGCAGACTCCTATTCACATGTCAAGGGATGAAGCTGAGGTGGCACTGTTGATCTAATGCTGGGCATGGTCCGGCCCGGATGGATGCCATCAGGTTGCAGATCAGCACCATACCTGCACCAGTGTCTCCATGCCCCTCTTGCCAGCCTTTCACATGTGTGTGTTTGTGTGTGTGTGCATGCGTGTGCAGGGGGTGAAGTGTCCAGCAGCAGGGGTTCTGCAGCCCACTGCAACCACCAGACTGGTCTTCCAAGAAGCAGGCATGATGGCGGCAGCACTAGCAGCAGATGTGTCTGCTCAATCCCACGTGGCTAGGATGAGGCAGGTGGCTGCCTGGCCCATCCAGCAGGCCAGACCATGTGCCTCCTTCCTGTGTCTCTGCATCTGGCTACTGCCACCACTGCAGGCAAGGTTAGACATGGGGTGGGGCAGCTGGTGCCAGACATCATTGGCCCACCTATTTCATCCCATCTGTTTTTGCTTGCAGCTGAAGAGGAAGTTACTGCTGGTCCTCTTGGCCCCTCACTTGCCCTTGGCCTGCAAGTGGAGCATGTTTCCCTCAGGCAACTGATGTATCTTGGCATTGCTGTGGGCCACTGCCACCACTGAAGCTGCCAGCTGCTCATGGAGGTCCATTAGACCACTGCCGTCACTGCCTGGAGCACCAGGCCCACCCACCATGAAGCAGGTAAAGCAGCAAGCTAGAAAGGCTGAGTAGAAATGGTAGAGCACACTCAGCAGACAAAAGACAGCCACTGTGAGTGAGGTAAGCCAGATCTCCATCGGTGCCATGGTCGGCCAGGCCAGCCAGGATTGCATGCCCTCCCCCCAGAACCAAAATGTGCACCAGACGGTTTCTGGTTGCAGCCACCCCTGCCTCACCTCAACTCATCCCAAAGGATGAACCTCCTGCCCACTGCCCCACCTACCGGAGACCCGTGGATTCCTTCTCCAACCCTCAGTCCCCACAGGCGCCTCCCACATGAATGACTTTGAGCTGGTCACACTCTGGGCCATGCCCAGTTGGCCATGACCATCCCAGCCATGACCCTACCTCCAGATCCTGGAAGACAACACAATTCTGATCTGGCCCTCAGTGAAATTGAGTTTGACACTCCTGCTTTAATGGCACCTAAAAAAAACCAGTGATGAAAGGTAGCATATTTATACCAGTTAATTCAGTGTATCAGCAGACATGTTTTTGTGTCATGCATATCTGACAACCCAAAAAGCACATGGAGAAAATAAAACTTATACTATTTTTATTTTAATTCATGTTCATTGTTTCATCTAACTTTCTTGATATGCTTTTTGCTTTTCTTATTCATACAAACTCAGCCTTAAGGAAACACTTCAAAATTTTATTGTGATGAAAAACTTGAAGCTATGCAGCTGAAAGTTAGTAGGGTGAATGTCTTCTAAAGGGTCTACCATCTTTGCTATTTTTATCAACCCCAGATGAAACACATTTCATTCTATAAGAAAAATGAAGGTACTGCAGGCATTTTGAAGCTTCCCCATTATAGATTTTGGATAATTCTCTTTTTAAAATTGAATCTTGAAGGTGCTTGAATGAAATAGGTTTGCCCCTGAATCATGAGTTTGAGACAAATCCTGAGCCTTTTGAATCTAAGATCTCCAATCTAAATCAAAATAGGGGTGATTCATACAGACCTAATCCCTTTGAAGGGATGCTTGTTATGCAGTTTGCAAGTCTGACTATTGAGAAAAGCTGGACCTTGAATGCAGAGAGGGGAAAAAGATTATGATAAGCTTTTGTTTCTCCATAAAATAGCAGAATGGAGAAATGGGGAGAGAGGGAGGAATTCAGGTGATTGAACATTTACTGTACATTTGAATATATTAGGAATAATTTGCCAAACAAGGCGTTTGTCATAAATAACTACTAATAGTAACTTTCTATTGTATTGTAGTTTCTATTTTAAAAAAAATAAAAATGGCCTGAAACTTTCACTTTGATTATTCAGACTACAAAAATACTTTCTTTGCTCAATGGTGGAACAAGTTAATATAAGTCAGTCATAAACCCTGATCTTCAGGACGACAGATTTTATTTAACATTTTATTTAACAATTAGACAATGTACAGAGCTTGAAATCTTCAATAATAAATTAATGAGCAATCTCCCCAAAGTGCTTTTTCAAAAGGCAACTGGACTTTCTTTGTTTTTTCCTTTAAGACATTTCACTTCTCATCCAAGAATCATCCTCAGTTCTGACTGAATGCTGGGAAATGAAAGGATTTATATCCTTAATTTATATCATTGTTAGCAGTTGTCATTAACTCTCTGAGAGTCATTGAGGCTCCTTGGGGATTGATCTGTACCTCAGAGTCACCTGAATTAGAATGAAAATGGATGTGGAGTCTTCCTGGAACTGCTGGAAATACTGTATTGTAAACAGGAGATAAGTGGTGGCGTATCTCTCCCCTCTATTGACAGAGGACTGTTCAATTTTAATATAGATGGCCTTTTTACCCTTCTTTCAAACCAGTGATCCTCTCTGTCCAGAATGTGGACTTTGCTGTCTTAAAAAGACTGTCTTTCAAATGCAGATGGACTGTTGAGTCTTGTCTTGATGGGTTTGTTCTCCTGTGTTGTGCCATACATTTGTGAAATGGTTGTTTCATTTCTCCAATGTACAGATCTGCACACATCTCATTGCATTGTACTGCATAAACCACATTGCTCAGTTTGTGTCTGGGTGTTTTATCCTTGATTGGGGGGAAGAAGTGTACAAGCCTTTGCCTTAGTGTATTCTTGTGTTTAAAGTGTACATGTGTGTTGTATTGGTTGAGAATCCTCCTTAAGTTTTCAGATATTCCTGCAACATATGGAATAACAACATTGTTTCATGTGTTGTTCTCTTCTTTGTCTGTTATGGAAGAATTCATGCTGGGGCTTTTTTTTAGATTTGATGAAGGTCCATTTGGGATAGCTACAAGTCTGAGGGCTTCCTTGATAATGTGGCTATCCCAACTGAACTGTCATCAAATCCAAAAAAATAGGATACGAGTAAAAAAGTAAGCGGCTGATCTATTGTGAAGGGAAGAAAGGATGTTGATGATGAATTAAAAAAAATGCAACTCACATTTCCTTAGGGTTCAGACTCATCCCTGCAACTGAAACATAAAGATGCCCTACTGACCATTTATAAGGGACATGTTGTCATGATGTTGCTTTCATTTCATTCCCAGTCTGTGGATGAAGCCTAGGTTCATTCCGATTTTAAGGAAATATTTTCTTCTTTTTCTAATGAAATTTTGGCTATGCATTATATAATGCCTTCTCGTTAATATCACTGAGGATATAGAAAGCAAGGGTCAGACATACTTGACTTTAACATTATTCTGATAAAGCAATGGATTTGTGTTTTGTTTGTTTAAAAGACAAATGTCTTTTTAAGAGTATATAATTCCTGGGTTGCATAACAGCAGGCATAAATGATAGTTACTGAGATAATTTGTTTTATTTTTTGCTCAGCAGCTTCACTACCACCTGGAGCTAAACTTATTATGCTCTATTTCCCTTTTCTTGCATTCTACCTTCTTCTGGTACCCTTGGTGAATCATCATATACATCTCATTTTTCTCTCCAGTGTCTGTGTGCTTGAAAGCATCAGTAGGTAAAGATGCCAGATTTTTTCACCTTATTTGCCAGTTCCATGCCAAGATGCCTACAGCAAGACCAAGAATGATTTCTAGAATCTCTTTCCTTTGATTATCAAAGCAGCACAGGAAATAGCCTTGTGGAAGGGAATGTGAAGAAAAGAATACAGGAGATACAGAAAACCCACCGCACAACAATTTTGTTCTGCATGTATCTGGATTTTTTTTCCTTACAGAAAGTTAACTTCTTCACAATTTAAACAAAGCAGGATAGAGAAGAATAACATGTAATCCATGTTCTTAATAAGACAGGGTTAGTTTTTTCACACATCTTAAACCAAATACTAGTAATGAGCTACTCAGTCATATGTTTTATGATTTCGGTAAGGATGAAAATCCTCTTTATTTTATCACTACTACCTCTTCCACTGCAAGAGCCTTCTCAGACATTGTTGCCCTTATCCATATATTTTAATTCTATTTTAGAAGTATGAACTATGAATTATTGTGGTTAGAACTAAATTGTTTTCTACATTCCTTAGCCAATGCAATAATCTTGCATTTACTTATTATGTGAGAAGTAGGGACAGCACCTAAGATTAGAGTCAAAAGATAAATCAGCTTAGAATCTCTATGTAGCTACAAACAGACGAAATCCATTGATTCTTATCTAGAGTCAGGATAGTAGTAACCATTGTTTGAGTAGATTCCTGTACATAGGTATGATTAGTAATAAATCAGTTTAATTGGAACTTCATATGTGGTCCTTATCTTTCGCACCTGATGCTTATGTTTGATAAAGAAAGGCACACAGAACACACAGAGACAAACCACATGCGCTTTGGTCTTCTCTGTGGAATTGATTCTTACTTGAATGGATACAACTGACTTGAAAACTGAAACTTGAGTATAACAAAGTACTACATATTTGTGTCACATGTAGCTAATGTTACCTGGGTTCAGAAGCTAAGTAGTAGTGAACTGCTTGGTATCATGATGGGATATTTCCAGAATAGTAGCCAGTTAAAAAAAAAGAATCCTAGAAAAAAGGCAACTGCAAGTTCTTTCTCTATTATTAACACGATCACTAAATGAAAGTGTTTGTGAAGTCAACAGAAGTCAAAATTCACTTTGTTTTTAATGCCAACAATTGAATATCAAGCAGCACAGTTAGAAGAGAATTTGGCAGACGTCACATAATTGGTTAGAGTATATAATATCCTGTTAGTCAAAAATAAGATTCAATATTATTATGATTGAAAATAGTTGCAAATTACAGAGGAGAGTGCAAAGTTGCAAGTACAGATTCAAATGCCCAAGTTCTTCACCTAGGGTACAAAATCAAATTGATGGAAATAAGATGAAAACAAAACTTTGGAATAATGATTGATGGCAAACCAATGATGAGCTAACAAGGTGAAGTTGCACTAAAGAAAGCAATTTTAGGCTAAATAAACAGAAATATTGCTTTAACATCACTAAAATAGTAGTTCCACCTTATCTTCCTTTGTTCGTATTCCATTGCAAGCATTGCGTTCTCACCTTAACAATATACAAAAAAATTGAAGTAGATTCAGACAAGAGCAGTCAGGATAAACAAAGGACTAAAACTGAGTTTAGTAAAATGGGTCTCAAAGAAACTAGGTAGGCTTATTCTTGGGAAAAAATCAATGAGGAAAAGTATGGTAACAATTTTAAATATATGAATGAATATCAGGAATATAAGAAATGGTGATATTAAAAATTGTTCTTTTCAGTCTGTAAGATGTGAACTCATAGTTTTATAGTGGATATAAAAAGTCTACACAAAAGCCAGGTTTTTTGAGATGTAAAAAATTAGAACAAATTAAATCACTCCAGAATTTTTTCGACCTTTATATAAAATATAAGCTGTATAATTCAATTGAAAAACAAACTGAAATCTTTTAGAGGAAAAATAATAACGTGGCTGCATAAGTGTGCTCACCTTATAAGCAGGGATATGGCTGTGCTCAGAATATACTAATCATATTCAAACTGATTATAAATAGTAATAACAACCTGTCATCAATTAAAGTATTCAAGGCTATATAAAGTTGAGCTGTTCTTGTAGGAATTTTTTTATATATATTTGATCGGTCACCTCTTATACTAAAAGACATGATCTGCAGAAAATTTCCAAAGCATCAAAGGAATCTCATTGTTGGAAGATATCAATCATAAGAAGAGTATATATCCCCCACAAGCATTGGATATATCATAGAACACAGTGAAAACTATATCAACAAGTGGAGAAAATATGGCACAACAGTGACATTACCAAGAACTAGATGTCCCTCCAAAATTGATGAAAAAAGAAAAGACAATTCGTTTGAGATACTACCAAGATGGCTACAGCAACATTAAAGGAGCTGCAGTAATTTCAGGCAAGTAATGATTGTGTGCTACCTGTGACAATTATCTTCCATATTTTTCATATGTGTGGGCTGGTGGGGTAGGGTGCTGAGACAGAAATCTTTCCTTACAAAGAAAAGCATGTAGCCTAGCTACATTTATACTTACATCAAGTCTTACAAAAGCATGTGAGAAAATGACGAAGAGATGATGAAGGTCAAGAGATCTGAGAAAGTAATGCATGGATTGTCAAGTGGACTGATGGGAGCATGTCCTTACATTTGGGGAATGAAGTCTTTGATGTGTATAAAGCACTCCTTCAGCAGACCACAACCATCTCTTCATCAGACAAGGAACAGGACTTCAGAGACAGACAAAATTGATCTTCCGGACACACTCTACAGACAGTGCTATGCACAGAAAGATGACTCTCTCATTGGCAGACTGATATTCAAAGACACAGAAAATCCATATTCTGCCAATGGCTGGCCATGTTCCCAAGTCCCAGTGCACAGAAATGATTAAGAAAGAGGAGGAGAGGCTGCAAGCATCTATCCATAGGGAATCCCAGCAAAGAAGGATGCATGAGAAACAACACCAGTGGGGCCTGAGCACTAGTTACTTGGAGCCCACTGCTATGATGATGATGAAGAAGAGGAGGAGGCCATCAGCCTGGCAGCCATCAAGAACAGATACAAAGGCGGAATACGAGAGGAGTGCGCTTGGATTTATTCTTCAGACAGTTCTGGTGAAGAGAAAGCACAGAGGTTGCTCAAAGCAAAGAAACTCAACAGAGATGAGGAGAGTGAGCCTTCTGGTAAGAGAAAAGCTGAAGATGAAAGATGAAAGTCAGCAAGAAACAGAATAAATATGTGGTAAGTGATGATGAAGATGAGGATGTGTGAAGGGCATGGACACTGAACTTGGGTGATAGTTTTTTTTTTAAATATAGAGATTATATTGTTCTTTTCCAACCATGTGTAAGTAGATACTGTGAAGATTGGGGTAGGACCAGTCAAGATCCTCTTTCTAGTTCACCTGCAGATACAAGCAGCAATTATTCCAAACTCTTTGATGCATTAGACTTCAGCCTCCAACTTTAAGGGCTACAGTTCATGGTCATCAGTTTAAGGTATAACTCACCCAATGGGTGGCAGAGGAGGCCTGAGCAGAGGCAATATTAATTAAATACTGTCCAAATTTTTGAAGTGGTGTATACTGTTTAGTCTGCCTTTATTCTGCATTAGTAGAATAGCTGCTAAACTTAAAGCAGTGTGTTTTAAATGTTAAAAAAGATTGTTGTATGAACATTTGATCATCTTTTATTAATAAAAACTAGAGAAACTGTCCAAAAAAAAAGAGATAGAATACTTTAAAAAATACTGTACTTTAAATTGGATTCCTGCATTGAGCATAGAATTGGACTTGATATCCTACGTGGCTCCTTCCAATTCTATGATTCTGTCATTTCTTGCCAAATAAGTTATAAACTCCTATGCAGTAGATCAAGTTTCATTACAATTCGCTATAACAGTAATTTGTTCTTATTGCAGACATAACAAAACACTATATTTTCCATGTGCAGGGTCCCATTTGGGTACTGTTAGCTTGTGGATAAGGTAAAAGTTTGAATTTGTAAAACACTGGGATACTTTGGGGACAGCCAGGTGTGTACAAAATGAGGATGGTATCAGATTATGGCATGTACTATCATAAAGGTAGTAGGGAAGCTGATATCTATTCTAGGTGAAAAGCCAAGAAGAAATAAGGATTATCCACTATGGAAAAAAATCATCCTTAGAAAAAATAGTGTAAAAATGGGTAATTCTACAAAGAAAGACAAAGTAGATTTAGGAAATGAAATTTGTCCTTGAATAAAGACCACAGGGATTTTTGCATGTGGCACAGAAAAGGCAAGGATAAGATTGTATATGTAATTATATGCAAATTAACAAAGTTTTGATCCAGGTAGAAGAATCATATAGCATGATGTTAGAAGAAAAAGATACAACAGATTCATTGCTAAAGAAACCTGGCAGAAGTTACGGAACAAGGTTATGCTGACAAGATAAGGAAGGATGCACTGAAGTGAAGTTTGTATGTCAAGCACAGCGTACATTTGCATAAAGTAGAACTCATAAATGGAACAAGCTGCTTCTTTTGAGACACAGTGGAAGAGCAAGTTAGTTAACACAAAAGGCTGGCATTATCTTCTCATGATAAAAAACAAATGCTGATCAACAACTTGAAAATGAAATTAGAGTATCAATTTGAAAATAAACAATAACAGTAATTAGAGTTGTGCAAAGTTTTAAAGCAACATTTCACTTTATTTATTTGTTAAATTTTTATGCAGCCCATCTTCTTTATAAGGTGATTCTGAACAACAAAGAAAAACTCCATTTTTATGATTCGTGGTAGACTTGGGGTGACTGGAGGCCTAGGTAGAGTTTGCAGCAGATTGTTTTTTCTTTGTGCCCTAGGAGAGAAACCTTTGCTGCTATCTACGATAGAACTCTTAAGCTTCCAAGTGGGAGGTGAGCATATTTACCACTAAACCACCACATTCTATTCTGGGCAGCAAGACTTTTTAAAAACAAATTTTTGAACGAAGTGTTCTGTCAAAGTTGTTTCATAAAGCAAGCAAGTTCTAAGAGCAAGTTGTTGCCTTGTTTTTCACTATTTCATAGCACCTCTTTATAGAGGTAATGTTGGGAGGGAGGAGAGGAGCCTTATTCAACAAGTATCATGGGAAAATGCTGAATGGCACTCTTTCCCATGGCACTAACTAAAGTTCTTCCAGACTGGATGGCTTCAGCAAATGCTGTGACTTTTGCTGGTAAAAAATGGCAGAAAGCATTGTTAAAGGGAAAATAATTCTGTAGAAGAATGAATGTTGCTGAAAAGTGAGGTTCTAGAAAACATAAGTCTTGTCTCCCTAATCAAGACATATATCTTCTCTTGTTCCAATTTGTTTGTAGAAAAATAAAATAGGGAAACAGGGAAGGAGTTTAAAAGTATATGAAGTTCATTAAAAAGATATTGAAGATTTCTTGGGTAGGGTTACTTTCCTTAAATGATGTTTATTTAAACTTGTTATTTAAACTATTTATATAAAAGATATTTCATGAATGGAAATTCAGTGCATTTAATTTACATAGTGCCACCTGCTGGCCTGGATACAAAAAGAGCAACCATTTCAGTTAGCTGTGGCATTACCAACTTTAGAATGAAGAAGGCATGGCTTTAAAGCAGATGACCCAAATTTATGAAGAACTAAAGTGATATGGTTGGTGGCTAGAAATCCTAGAATATGACAACAAAATGGAGTCTTGCACATGGATTCCTTGTTCAGAGGAAATCATTTCTAAAGATCAGTGGGCAAATTTTTATCCATCAGCAAATAATGACAAATAACAATAGGTGGATGATTAGAGACTATAGAACAATTTACCATCATTCTGTTCTCTATCGTATATATGGCTGGAGCTATGATTTCAAATCTTCAATAATGTATTTTCTTGTGATTATATTGCTAAAGAGTTATTACTTAGAGGGAGAGTAATGGATTCTAATTGTACTTTATATGTTGCCCCGATAATGAAAAATATTAATTATATAGTTTCTTAAAGGTCAATTAATTTAAAAGATTTAATTAATGTCATTTCTTCTTCTTTTTCTTCCTTTCAATTTTTCTGTTTTTTTTTCATTATTTATTATTTTATATATTTATAAACAAACATGTAAGAATGTCAATGTTAAAAATATATATTTATTATTAAAATTGTTTTTATTAACATATGTTTTATATAACAACTAAATGGAAAAACAACTATTATTATCTCTTCTCCATCATATTGGAACCATTGATTCATATACTTATATTGTTCTTTAAATTTATAAGAAATCTTCAACAAAGATAGAAAATTTTAGTAGGGACAGGACTTTTTTTTTCCTCATGAAAGGAAAAATACCTCTATATATTTATACTTTATATGTTTATGAATGTGATAATTGAATTTCAGTAAGAGGTACAATGATACCTGCAGGTCAGAATCCAGGAATATTAAAGTACAGTGAATAAGTGTGTCTAATCAAAATATATTTTCTTAGTACTTGCCCTAGCATTCCAACTAGCCAGAAAAAGCACTGGATGTGACTAGTCCTGTCAAAATGAAAAGAACTACACATAGTGTCATATTCATGTTTGATCATGCTAAATTTTACAAGCTGCAAGGTCAAAACCCTTTGGAGTCAGTTGCTAAATTCCACTTCCTGAAAAACAATCTGATTACACTTTTATAGAACAATTTAGCCACGCTTTATCCAAATTACAAATAACAAAAATTTGTATTACTTAGTCTGAATTATCATTCAGTTGTTTTAATAACCTTGAGTGGTTTAGTTACTGATTACTAATCACATAAGTTTTTTTTTGTAAACAGTGCCAGTATGGATTTCTGTACCCTTCTGGAAAATTATATTTTGTTTTGTTTGACTGTTTTCTGTCAGAAATTGACAGAATAGCATGACAAGTTAAAACTAAATAAGAATGTTTAGTAAAATAAAATATGGATTATAACAGTTTGCCAAATTATGATGGATAAACAGGTATCTAAAGAACAAAGATTTGACTTCACTGAGCTGACCTTGGCTTGACTTAAGATAGCTTTATCCAATATTTGTGCAAGTTGAAACTCACTAATAACTTCCTCTAGATGTAAACTACAATGGTCTACAGAATTTCTAACATTACTCTTGCAAAGCATTTAGCATTTAATTGAGCCTTGGGATACCTGAAGGTTCATTGTCTTTGCTAGAGATTTATTTTATAAGATCCTAGAAGACACTCTATGGTTAAATGAACTTCTGCTTATAGTCCTTTCCCACCTCTATATTTTTCCAATTCCTAGTATCAGAACAGTCTCATTCCTGAGTGTTATGTATTATTAAGGTGCTGGATAAGTATATATGAATGCATGTCTACAACAAAAATGAAAGTGACTTGCTCACAATATAATTAAGAGGATTAAGAGGAGTCTAAGATCTTAATTTTCTTGAATTTAATATTACAAACTTAGCATAGAAGGAACATGAAATGAGTCTTAAACATTTATTTTATTTTAATGAAAATATGTAGAAAGCAATAGCAATAAATCATACAAATGGTGGTAATATGCCTAGCTTGGAAATACAGAACCAAGAGATCAGCTATACTAGTTTCCTTGGATTGTTAAATTGTAAAAAAATGGAAATATTGATGAGGCAAATATAGAAAAAGTATGGGTATCCTGTGTTCATTCACTGAACGACACAACATAAATTATATATTTCTCTAGCAGTCTACAATACATCATTCCTAACAGAGAAGTTATTTATCCTCTATGACCATATGTTTCCTCTTATTTTCAATGGTCATCAACTTCAGAAGGTGAGCACAACAATAATGCTGCATTTTACATGTGTAGAATACATATGACCCTTTTAATACATTAAAAAGGGTAAGGAATTTGATTGACTGATCACACCCACAATTTAAACTATATGCTTTGAGTTGTACATTATGAACGAATTTGTATTACACAGAGGTTAATGGAAGTACCATTCAAATTCATCAAACAAATTTTATAAGAACAAATACTTAACATTAGAAATTAGCCACCTAAGAAGAATAGCTATCTACTTGTGCCTAGTAAGGTTCCTATGATAGTCTATCAAAATTAATTTACAGAAAATAAGGATTATTAACCTAGAACAAACAACTGGCTAGTTCATGACAATAATATCTAATGGTTTTAAATATCTGGTAGTTTTCATGCTTCGTGCAAGAATAAAGCTCAGATTTATCATACAATATTGTGATAATGCTGCAGCAGTCCTAAAGTTCTTCTACTAAAAAAGAGTAGAGTTGTTCTTGCTATTTCAAAAAATTTGTGATTAAGTCATTTAAGATTCACAGATATTTTCTACATGCAGTTCTGCAACTGCAGGTTGTACTGACTAACATGAATATTTGAATAGCAATAGCAGTTTTCAATTCTGGCTAAGCAGAACTTTTGCCAATAGTCTCAATATCCTTTAGAATCTTTGATAAATATTAGATAAACTAAAAGAAAGCCTCATACGTAGTATCGTAATACTCTCTCATCAAAGCTTTTGACATTATGATATATGAACACAGTAGATCAACCTTTAAAGCACAAATGGCAAAACAATCTAAATCTAATTTTCTAATTAACTTAATTTGGAAACTGGATTTTAGTATAAAGTTGGCTAACTAGCTCACTATCTAGAGACTGCCAAGATATCTCAAAGGCTTCTCTTGGGTCCACTTTAATGCACTGCCATCTGCCTTGCTATAGAGCTGGTTTAATAAGATTCCTTATGAGGAGGAAAGATGCCTATGTAGGTCAAGTGTATTTAAAAAAGCTAGTCATGTCTTACTTTCCAGTGAGCATTATAGTGACGTATGTAGTAAGCTAATTTCACTCCTTATTGAATCAAATCTTCCAAGTTACCTGATTGCTGTGCTTCCTTTTTTACTATCTGATTGGCACTCAAGCATTCTACTCCACATAGTTATGTGGCTGAATTCTGTTTAGTAGCGTGTAAGCTCAACATGAAATAATACTGGACTTCGTATAATATTCTTATGAAATTAGTGAATGTTGGAACATGAAACCTTGATTTTGTTTTTCAAACATGCTATGTTTTGATGAGAATAATTAACTTCAGAAGGATATCTGGTATAATTACGGACAGAAACAAAATAATATTCTAACCAGTTTAGAACAATCCAGAGCTTGTTAAAGAAAAATAATAAAAGAAAAAAAATATTTTATTGTATTACTAATTGATTCTGCTCTGATATTAGACATTAAATATTAAAAACTGAACATAAAAGATGTTCAGTTTACATGGAATGGATCAATTTGTATTTAAGCCATACAGTTTTTTAAAATAAAGCTTTATTTCTAAATTAAGTATAAGAGATAGTGAATATTTATTTCTTTACATACAAATTGAAATAACTTAGTTATAGTTGCATGAAATTTGTAAGTGCTACAGGTGCTAAATCTTATTTGATCTTTATTATATTTCAGGATAATCTGTTTTGTGGCTTTCTGTATTGTTAGTATACAATGAAAACTTTTTTTATCTAGTTGCTCTCCTGTCTTTACATTTATAACTTATTTCCCCCTGACTATCTATGTCTATTTTTCATACTGTCCTTTTCAATCCTTGTCATTTTAAATAAGTATTTTGAGTCACATGGGTAGGTCAACAGCTTTAGTCATTCAAAAGAAATACGTTTACTGAGATTTGATATTGTGACTAGAACTCTGTAAAAGGAGAACACTAATGACTAGTCAGTTTTTAAAATGACAATAGAAAGAGCACTTAGACTTATGTACCACCCCATAGTGCTTTATAGCACACTCTGGGCAGTTTACAATGTCAGCATATTACTTCCAGCAATCTGGGTCCTTACCCACTTTGGAATGACGAAAGGCTGAGTCAACCTTGAGCTTGTCAGGATTGAACAATGCTGCATTCTAACCTCTGTGCCACCCAAGCTTTAATTAATTTAATTAAGCATAATTTAATTTAATTTTATTTATAAATAAGCAAGCAACAAGCAAGGCATCCAGAGTTGACTATGTGATATAATCTATAGATTATGTGACATATGACATATATATGACATATAGACATATAGACTATGTGACATAGTCAAGACAGTTCTTAACTATGTGTCAGAATGGTTGTTTCAATTGGCAATTCCAAATTTCAACTAACAAATGCTCTGTCCTACACACTGGCAAAAAAAATCAGAACACCAAATACAAGTTAGGAGGAAACAATCTTGTAAATGACCCTCACTCTGTCAAGGACCTAGGAGTACTTATCTCAAACAATCTAAGCCCCAGAGCTCACTGTAACAGCATTGCCAAAAAGGCTTTAACTTTATTTTGTGAAGCTTCTTCTCCAGCAACATTGAATTGTTAACTAGGGCATTCAAAACCTTTGCCAGACCAATTCTCAAATACAGCTCGTCTGCCTGGAATCCGCCTAGTATATCAGACATTAACAGAATTGAATGGGTTCAGAGGTATTTCTCAAGAGAAGTACTCCACTTCTCCACTCACAATAGAATTTCCTATGTCTCCAGGCTTGAAATTTTGTGCCTGGACAATCTAGAACTGCTCTGCCTGTGGTCCGATCTAAGCATAGTACACAAAATTGTCTCTTACAATGTCTTACATGTCAATGATTTCTTCAGCTTCAATCACAATAATACATGGGAAAACAACCGATATAAACTCAAGATAAACCGCTCCAAACTAGATTGCAGAAAATACAACTTCAGCAACAGAGTGGTCAACACCTGGAATGCCCTACCCGATTCCATTGTTACACTCTCAACCCCTCATAGTTTCAACCTCAAACTGTCTACCATGGACCTCACCCCATTCCTAAGAGGTCCTTAAAGGGGGCATGCACAAGCGCACCAGGGTGCCTACCGTCTCTGTCTTACTGTCCCCATTTATCTGTATTTACTCCCTTTGTTCTTGTTTATGTTCATACTTATACTTGTTATCTTGTACATGTTTGACAAAGAAATAAATAATAAATAAATAAAATAAAATAGAGTCAGGGGAGATGGGTGCCACAGAAATTTAATAAATAAAAAATATGGGGAAATGTTTTTAATCCTATTGAAAGATATATTTTTAGTTTCATATTCTACAGTGAGAAGTGATCTACTCTGGTTAAATATAAACTGTATTTTAATTGTACATATTAAGATAATATAATCACCACCATGCATGTTTTCATTTTTAATGTGTTCAAGTCAAAATCACTTCATTGGAAAACTTTAATGATATAACAGTTAGAGGTCTTCAGCCACCTACCCATATTGTGGGCATTCTCATTTGTTGCTTGGGTGGGGACAGTGACCAGTCACATTGAGATGAATCAGAGCCTCCTCTTTTAAAGTTCAGCTGGTTTAATCTATGTGAACCAAACCTAATTAACAAAAAAATGGTCTCACAATTAATTCTAATTATTTGGAGCATATTAAATCATATCATATTATTGCCAAACTCTCAACTGAGTAGGTTTTAAAAAACTCTTTTGTGTGCTGTTGGTTGCTATGTTGTAGTTGGGGATTTGATTTGTGTGTATCGCTTTCCTGTGAACTTCAGTTTCTAGTATGCCATTGTTTTCTCTGCTGATGAGGCTGTTAAAAAAGTTCAAAACTGGTATCATCTTCTTTTGTAAGAAGATGCCATAAAATGTGCAATTGATTAGTTCTTTTGTTCTTATTGTTCATTTGTTATGTGTGTTCTGATGGTTTTGTTAGCAAAAATGTCATTTAGTATGTCAATATTTATGACTATATTTTTGAAAGGTCTACACTTTTTGCCATTTCATTACTGCTTCTATGTCATGAGATAGTGAATTCCTCTGAACTATTGTTGATCATATTGAAAGTATATGGTGAGGTATAAATCAATTATAAACTACATAAGTTCGGATAGATGATTTTTGCGTTTCTAGGTTTAGCAAATTGGATAATTTCAATTGGTTATTTAGCTGAATTGGGACCAACTGATGTCAAGAAATCAGTGATAGGTAATAATATTTCATCATTTTATATTGTTAAGTCTTTATTTTCTCATAACATTGAAGCAATGAGCTGATGGAAAGTTTACAGCCATCTATCTGATTCTTTGGGTAAGAATATGTCAGAGTCTTTCTGAGTGACTTTTTTTTTAAATTACATTTATATGCCGCCCTTCTCCGAAGACTCAGGGCGGCTTACAATTTTTGGGATACAACCCAGTGTGCTCAGCAATAGCCTTCATTCCATTGTATATGCCTGATTATTACTAAGCGGCATTTTTACAAAGTCAGCTTATTGCCCCCAACAATCTTGGGTCCTCAATTTACCTACCCCGAGAGGATGGAAGGCTGAGTCAACCTTGAGCCTGGTGGGATTCGAGCCTACAGTAATTGTAGGCAGCTGGAACTTTAAATGCAGGCATTTAACAGCCTGAGCCACCAAGGCCCTTTTTGATAGATGTTCTCCTGATGTGCCAGAATGTCCTATAATAAGACTTACTTAATTCTATTGCACATAAGAAGACAGTCTTGTTTATAATATTATTAAGAGCTCGATGAATGACAAATCTACCAGTTTAAGGTATGGTATTGGATGGTATGGTATTAGATCAATTTTATTGCCAATAGATTGTACACCTGGCGTTCCCAATGTGTGAAAACTTTCAGTGAGGCTAGAAAAAGCTGGTTCAAAGTAGGTAAATACCAGTACATCTTTTTATGAATAATTGGTGTCGCTTGCTTTGCAGTAAGTAATGATGTGTGCTTTCTTTGTGAAACCATTACTCAACCTGGCAAATTTGAATTACTATTGGCCAGGCTTTAACCTTGACTTTAAGGGAACAGTTAACAGTTGTTGAAGTAGGGCTTGACACACTCCCCAGTCTTATTAAACATCTGTATAAGGTCATAGGCTGAGGCCATCAGTTGGCAAAAAGGAAAAAAAACAACTGCTAAATTGTTGTAAAACATAATTAGCAATTAACTTGTGATTACATTTTAAAACAACTGATTCATCTAGAGGTCACACCTAGAATTTGGTGGTGGGGAAGTTTTTTTCATGTTCTTTTCATTTTAAATTATCTTAATATTTTTAAATGGAATATATTACAAATTAGAATACTTCTATAATTCTTATAGAATACAATATCTCTTTTTTTCTCTTTCTCACACTCATACACTTTACAAACAAATACACACTTCACAGACAGATAAACTTTAAGCTCCCCAATAAGGTAACATCCTATAACCCTATCCATTTTTTCTATTTTATATCAATTGTGTCTTCTTAAAAGTTTTAATGCGTAGGCTAGGCATCAAGCTGTATTATAATTCTGCCTTAATTTAGATATCCACTGACTAGAAGTCAAGGTTTGCCATAGTATCTTATTAACATGACAACAGGTCTTAATGCATAATCTGAAATGATTTTATTTGTATTATTGTTTCAGATATTTCAATGTTTTACAACAGGTATAACTTAGTCTTCATAATGTTGTTTACTTTCAATATGTTTTAAAGAAAACAAAATGATGTCACACTTGCTTTTATGTTCTATTGAAAGTCTTTCCCCAAGCATGTTAAATGTTTCTCTACACCAGTAGACTACTTTTTAAATTGTTTATCCTTGAAAGTACTTGATCCAATTTTATGCCCATAGCTGCAATTGTGCTTTAGTCTCAACTCATCAGGCTAAAGTATTTTTTTTGTCCCAAGGTTATAAAATAGTTTAGCCTGGCTGAGGCACGTATGGTGTTTGAAATATCAGCATTTTATCTTTCATTACTGATCTCTCCAGTTTTTCTCATTCCAGAACATTTTTTCCTGCATTATTTTATTTATTACAAAATGATAGTCTTTGCAAGAAATATAATGAGAGGTTCCAGCCTTTAGCCAAAATTGCAGCTTTACTGTGTTCTGTACATTAAAAAGGACTGTGAAGTTCAGTCAGAATATTCTCATCTTTTCCCCTATGGGATTACTTTTCTCATATTAACTTTTATTATCTGACAGTAGAAGCAAAAAGAATATCAGTATTCTTGGAAGAAGATTCCAAATGGATTATCATTTTGTGAATTCTGGTAATAGTCATATTGATATGAATACTATTAATAATGTGAAATTTTACCAATTCCTTAGGCAAGAGAAAACATTCAAAGACCAAATAGTATATAGATAAATTAAATATTTTTATTTTTTTAAAAATGAAACTGTAAGTTCAGTCTGCTAAAAGTAGTTCTGAAAGTGTGCATTACTGAAATTTATTAGGCATTATATAAAGAAGCTGTTTGAAATAATCAGGTATAAATAATATGCAGCTGAGGTATACCCCAGGAACTCTATGAGTAAGTCATCTTTTCTGCTCCAGTTTGTCAAAATATTTCACCTATTTTGTTAATTTGTTATTGCAATATGAATATTGGAAATGTCTAGGGATCATTTTAAATTAAATAAAGTAGCAATTGGATGGCTAAAATGATTCATTGAAAAAATATTTAAAATATATGTATATGGGTGGCATTTTACCCATTAAAATCTCCATTGTACATCAATAGTTTGCCTAGACCTATTGTATTAGAAGTATTCATTGCAGCTATTTTGTTTAAAAAGTGTGGCTAACACCTGTTCTAAAATATGCTCAGAAGGAAATTGTATCAAGTCAATGGAAGGTTAATTCTAAATCTTCCATTATTTCAAGGTTCATATGATAAGTTGTTTCCAACTCTTGATTAAAAAAAAACCCTGAAGAGAACAATTTAATTAATCCAAACAGGAATAGGACTTAAATAAAATACTGTATTTAGGCATATATTCTGATAAGAGCAAAACTGTATATTGGTGGACTGGATTGATTGAAAAATGGGATATAAATCTTAAAAACAAAAAAGTAAAGTTACTGTTGTTTATTTGAAAGCTTATAAACTTTCTTGTTGTGAGGGTATCAATAAAGGAGAATATTGTAGCTCAGGATTGGAATTAGCTACAACCCTGACCTACCAATATTCTCATGGTTTCTAGTTCTATTATAAATTCCCCAACTCTTATATATATAAACATATATTCAAAGGAAATTTAAGCCTTGCAAGAAATAATAAGTAGAATAATACTATTCACATACTGATTTAGATGATCAAATACTTCAGTACTATAAACAGATATAGAGAAAATATCTGCTTGTCTTAGAAGATATAGAAAAAAAATCAGGTTTACTGAAAATATATGTCAATGGTATAGTTTTGAACCAGGTGCACATTTGTCCCCCCCCCAAGTTTCAGTAATAAAACTAATAAGTTTTTCTTTTTAGTATACTTAGAAATAAAATGACAAAATTCTGTGTATTCAGAAGTAAAGTGATAAAATTCAATTAAGCAATAAAATGTAATAAAAACACAAATCAAGGTATTCCAATTTTACAAGTGCACTCATATTAAATTTAGCAGTGACTAATAAACAATTGAACTGCATCTATATAAACTTATATTGGATTTAAGAAGCACAAATATGCAGTACTTACATTAACAATAAAAAAGGGATCTCAGTGGTATACTTTCGTAAAGAAGTAACAAGAAAGGTTCTGTTAGATTTGCATGAAGAGTCAGACGCGGAGTGCTTCAGTGAAGAGTTTATTAGTGACTACAGCTCATAACAGACCCGATTTGGCTGGACTGCGCTGCTACTTATAGCCAGCAGCCGCAGTTGCCAGCCAATCAGAGTGCAGGATTTTCCCGCACTTTTTAAACCAATCATTTCTGACATTTTACAAGAACAGTTCAAACTTAACCAATGACATTCAAACCTGCATACATAACACCTCTCCCCACTAGGTTCAGTCCATACTCAAATCCCAACCTATCTAATGTATTCTTTTAAATAGGTGGGGCTCTTATGTGTACGTTGAGACCTTCGTGGTTCAGAAATTTTAATGTTCTCACCCAGTGAGAGGGGAAATGTGTCTGTTGACATTTCCCTAGTTGGACTTCCTGTGAAAGAAGACCCTGTTTGATTGTTAGAATCTGGTCTCTCCTCCCAACCCATCTCCAGCCCAATGTCAGCACCCAAGTCAGGTAGTGATGTGCAATCTTCCACTTGTATGGATGGATTTTGGCATTGTGACAGGTTTTGGGATGGTTCCTGTCATAATGGCTCATTACACATGGGGTTGATTCTTGTTTGCTGATTATCCTCATGTTCCTCCCCTCCCCCTAGAAAAAGCATTAGGTATGGAAACTAGAGAGGAACAATTGCGATGTTCCTGAGGTAACCTGGATCTAAGCTGATCAATGTGCCTGCTCCAGAGGACTCCATCCTCTGTTTGTACCCTGTAAGAACGAGGGCCTGTGATTTGAGTTATTTCAGCAGGAATCCATGAAGGCTCACCCATAAGGTTCTTAGCATAAACAGAATCACCCACACTGAACGTGTGAACTTTGCTAGTGGAATCTAGTGGTGCGTTGGGTGCGTAAGTGGGATGAAGGCGGTCAAGGGGAGACCTAAGTTTCCTACCCATCAACAACTCTTCTAGGGATAAGTTAGTTGATGGGTTAGGAGTGATCTGCTGAACACTAAGAAGTTTTTCAACTTTCTCAGTGATGTCCCCAGGATCCAATTGCTAAAGCTTTTCCTTGGTAAAACGTACCATTCGTTCAGCCCGGCCGTTAGCCGAAGGGTGCCCAGGGGCTGTCAGGGCATGTCTGATACCCAGTTGTGCTAGATAGGATTCAAAAGGGTTGGATGTAAATTGAGGGCCACTGTCAGAGACAAGAACATCAGGTAACCCATGGGTTACAAAAAGCTTTTTAAGCTGCTTGATGACAGCATCCGTTGTGGTGGATGCCATAGGGATTACCTCTAGCCATTTGGAATATGCATCTACTATAATAAGGAAGGTGTGCCCTCTGGTAGGGCCAGCGAAATCGATGTGAATCCTAGACCATGGGCCCCTAGGACATTCCCATTCCTGTGGGGGGGCAAGAGGTGGGGCAGGCCTGACTACCTGACAGTTGGGACAAGATGCAACCCAGTTTTCAACCATTTTGTCAATACCTGATCACCATACATAACTCCTGGCCAATCCCTTCATCCTTACAATACCAAGATGACCCTCATGTAGCATTTCTAAAACCTCCCTTTGCAGTTTTGCAGGAATAACCACCCTGTTACCCCACAAAATACATCCTCTTAATACAGATAATTCAGTTTGCCTGGATTTAAAAGGTTGGGCAAGGTGAGGTAGATCTTGAAGAGGCCAACCTTTCTTAATCCAGCCTATAATAGGAGCCAATAAAGTGTCTTTGGCAGTCTCTCTGGCAATTTCAGCAGCGTGTACTGGAAGCTTGGCAACAGTTTCTAGGAAAAAGGTGTGTGCCTCAGGTTCAAAGTCCTCCTTGTGATAAGGAAGTGGGCAACGACTCAAGGCATCAGCATGTCCAATGTCCTTGCCAGGCTTGTGGATAAGGTTGTATGAATAAGCAGCAAGAAATTCAGTCCACCTCAGCATTCTTGGTGACAGGATAATGGGTGTACATTTGTCTCCTGCCACAATGCCTAACAAAGGTTTGTGATCTGTGACAATGGTAAATGTTCTCCCATATAAATACTCATGAAATTTCTTGACAGCTGCAACAATTGCCAATGCTTCCTTGTCCAATTGGCTGTAATTCCTCTCTGCTTTGGTCAAGATGCGAGAGTAAAATGTAATAGGGGCTTCCCACCCACTGGGAAGCCTGTGGCTCAAACCCCTCCCCACTCCAAAGGGGGATGCATCACAAGTCAGTACAACAGGTAAATTCTCAGAGAACTGTATGAGTACAGCATCAGATGTGATTAGTCTTTTAATACTGTTAAATGCTGATTGTTCTTTTCTGCCCCAGACCCACGCAGACTTTTTGTCAAGCAATCTGTGTAATGGTTCAGCAATGGTTGCCTTCTGAGGTAGGAACATGTGGTAAAAGTTAATAAGTCCAAGGAAGGCTTGCAAATCTGTTTTGCATTTTGGTCTAGGGGCTTCTTTGATTGCTTGAACCTTGGCATCTGTAGGGTGGATGCCATGCTTGTCAATCATATAGCCCAAGAACTCAACCTTGTCAGTTCTAAGAGTGCATTTTTCTTCCTTGACTTTTAACCCGCTTTCTTGAATCTGGTAAGGACTTCTCTGAGTCTCTCTTGTAATTGAGTGTCATTTTCAGCAGCGATTAACACATCATCAAAGTAAGGCACTACCCCTGGCAGTCCTTGGGGCATCCTTTCCATAAGGCTTTGGAAAATGCCTGGTGCCACGCTTACTCCAAACTGTAACCTTTTACATTTGAAGGCACCTCTATGAGTCACAATGGTTTGGGCCTCTGCAGTGGCATCATCAACTGTTAGTTGTTGATATGCCTGGGCCAGATCCAATTTGGCAAAGACTGTACCCCTGCCAAGTGAATGTAATAAATGATGCACCACTGGAACTGGATATGCACTCTGTTGAAGTGCATGGTTCAATGTCCGCTTATAGTCCCTACAGATTCTCACTGACCCATCAGTCTTGACTGGTGTGACTATGGGTGTCTCCCATCTGGAGTGGTCAGTGGGCTCTAAAACTCCTTGAGCTATTAGTTTATCTAATTGTGCATCAATTTTTTCCTTTAAGGCAAATGGGACCCTTCTGGGCTTTAAGCGAATTGGAGGCACCTTGGGATCTAGGTTGAAAGTGATAGGGGTCCCCATATACTTGCCCAATCTGTCGCTGAAGACCTCTGGAAACTCAGACTTCAAGGTTTCCTCCCATTCAGTGTTGCTCACGTGATTGATGCCAGTCACCTTGATGCCTAGTGGATTGAACCACTCAAGTCCCAGCAAGCTTGGGCGGTCCTTGTCCACGATGGTCAGGGGCAAACGTTTGGTGTGGCCTTTGAACTTCACAATGAATTCTCTTGTTCCAACTACTGGAATCTTGTTCCCTTGGTAGTCTTTAAGAGTCAGTGCTTGCTTCTGGAATTGCTTCTTCTTAATGTTTGGGAGTAGTCTGTGAATAGTGTCCCATGACACCATAGATAAATATGAGCCTGAGTCCACTTCCATTTGGCAAGGCCTTCCTTCAATTAGTACTTTGACATGCACTTTTCTGTTATTGATAGAAGAAGAATGACCAATAGTTACTGTCTGATGAGTTTCATTCTTCCCATTTGCTTCTGTGTTGCGCCCCATTTTCTCACTGAAGTTGTTGTGGCCTTGTTAATTTTCTTCATGGCTGCTGCTGAGGACTTGGTAGCTTCCACTGAAGAAGCTTCTTCTATGGCCTCCTTAAGCGTGATCTTAGGTTTCATTAATAATTTGCTCTGCAAAACCTTGTCTTTTAGGCCTAGAACAAATCGATCGCGCATGGCCTCTTCTAATTCACATGCACCCCCAAGGTCCCTTAAACTTGCCACAAAGTCATTAACGTTTTTGCTTTCCCCTTGATCCCGACGGTAGAATTCGTGTCTCTTAATGAGGCACGATACTTGTGGCGTGTAATGGGCTCTTAATAACTTTTCTAAATTGGGCCAGTCCATTACCTTCACATCTGCAGCTCCCGCCAATGCCTTCGCCATCTTGAAAATGGCCGGACCACAGTGGGTAAGAAAGACCTCCCTCTTCCGCTTGTCGGAAATGTTGGCGAGATCGTTTCCCTCCAAATACATTTGGAAATGATCTGCATACGAGTCCCAGTCTTCTGCCGTCAGATCGAACGGGGCTGGGGGGGTGTTCAGAACAGCCATCTCTCTCGGCTTCTTCTTCGCGTTGTCTTCTCTTCAGGAAGGATCCCACCTTCGTCGCCAGTGTTAGATTTGCATGAAGAGTCAGACGTGGAGTGCTTCAGTGAAGAGTTTATTAGTGACTACAGCTCATAACAGACCCGATTTGGCTGGACTGCGCTGCTACTTATAGCCAGCAGCCGCAGTTGCCAGCCAATCAGAGTGCAGGGTTTTCCTGCACTTTTTAAACCAATCATTTCTGAAGAACAGTTCAAACTTAACCAATGACATTCAAACCTGCATACATAACAGGTTCCATTTAACAATTTGGTAACTCAAAGCATAAACTATATTAGAACTCAAACAGTGCAGTAGAAATGACCAAAATGACAAAGGACTTAAGCCCTGTAGCAACAACAATGACACTTTATTATTAGGTGTTTCAAGTTTTACTATAAACAAAACATTAAATCTAAGTAATGTCTCTTATAGACATTAAATTGACTGGTGCGATATGTCTTTCTTCCTTTCACCTTCTCTGCCCTTCAACTCTCCTTTGATTCTTCCATTCTTACAATGTTTAATATTGTCATGATGCTCACAATGTGTTCCTCTCATTGTTGCTAAATGTTTTATGAATAATATGTTACAATTGAATACATTAAAATGTTTTGCGTCAAGAAAATATTCTAAATGCAAAACCATCTATTCAAAGATAACCATTGGTAGGTGCTTTTTCATTTGTTTGTTCTTTCAAGTTTCAATCCATTCAGCCAAACAACTTGGGGTTTAAACAGTTTATTGCGTACCTGCACAGCTTACTATTTTAGTTGAAGGAAGTTTTGGCATTTTAAGTCTGCCAGGCAATAATTATTTCAGCTTTATGTGTTCTGTTTGAGTATTATATGTGTCGTGAACTAGTCTTCTGTCTGGTCTGGAAAAAGAGAGGGAGGCAGCATGACAGCTGATTGGCTACCGTGTCTGACAGCATGCTATAAAAGGAGCACTGTCAGACATGATCAGCTGTCGCCTGTCAGCCGCTATGTTAGCATGCGGTTTGACATTTTACCCTGTTAGATTTTGAAATAAAAGGGTTACCCTGAATTCTCTGGTCTGTCTTAGTAATTCCTACTCTAACATAACACTGGCGATGAAGATGGGATAGAGAAAGGAGACAACCAGCTGGAATTCAGAATTTGTTAGCTGAAATCACTCAGAGCTGAAGTCACTGCTGAAGTCACTCAGAATTGTCCATTGCTGAAATGGCAACAGCACTTTCCTTTGCCCCATATCAGTTGGGAACTGATACTTGGAAACCTTACCTTGACAGATTCAAGTGTTTTATTAGAGCTAACAATCTATGTGATATTCCAGCGGAGAAAAAAAAATGATTTTTTTAAAAGCTGAAGTTTTGACATGGCTGCTAGGCTCCTGTCACCTCAGACAGTTCATGAGGTATCTTGGGAGACTATTTTAATAGTTCTAGGAAGCCATTATGCTCCAAAACCATCCAGAATAGCTTTTCATAGACACTATGAGGCTGAGGGTGAGAACATTAGTAAGTATATGGCCGCACTGAGAAAATCAGCTCAGTATTGTGGTTTTAGGGAACTAGATGGTATTTTGTTAGATCAATTAGTGTGCGGAGTGAGATCTCTGCCTCCAATGACAATTGCTCACAAAGCCAGGCCTATCATTGCAACAAGCTATTGATGAAGCTCAAGCAGCTGAGTTGTTCAACCAATCTGCAGCTGAAATACAGGGATCAGGTGAAGCTATTACCCCTAGAGGAAATCAGTCTGTTCATATGGAACAGACTGAAATTGGACAGGACATGGATCCTGACCAGGATATCTATCGCCTCAGAACACCAATGGCTAAAAAATGGTCTGGTGAGGTAAACCTCACCACACAAGACCTTTTTGCTTAGGCTGTGGGGGAAATCACCAGAGACAGGTTTGTAAATTTTAAAATGCAGTCTGTCTTCACTGTCAAAAGAAAGGGCACAGCTAAAGTAGGTAGGGCTCTTTTACCACCACTTCAGAGCTCAATTTTTCAGAATACCAGGGATAAAGTAACAGCCCATTATGAAGACTGCTTCACACTAGAGAGGCTGGATAGGAGTATCACAGCAGCGTTAGGGCAAACAAATAGACTAGGGGGAAAGAAAATGTTTGTAAATGTAAATATTGAGAATAGTTCCTGTAAAATGGAAATAGATACAAGGTACTCCCTATCTATTGTTTATTGGAGTATTAATAAACATCTGGTTCCACAAATGTCAAAGAGATGGTTACAACCCTGCAGCTTCCACTTCAGAGACTGCCAATCAAATCTGGTGCCGGTCTTTGGAATACACAAATTCTGGGTAAGTTTCCAAAATGTTGTGGAGAAAATTCCATTAGTTATTGTGGAGGGCTCCCTTCCAAGCTTACTGGGATTAGATTGGTTCAAGTCATTGGGATTGGAAATTAGTGGCATCAATTCCATACAGGAACCTGACTTAGAAAATCTGTTACATGAATTTAAGGATGTTTTTGATGGGACCCTAGAGAAATACACAGGCACCCCTATTTCCTTCAACCTGGATCCACAGGTTGCCCCCATCAGACTCAAGCCCAGAAGGGTTCCCTTTTCCCTTAAACCAAAGATTGATGCACAATTGGACAAATTAATATCACAAGGGGTATTGGAACCTGTTGATCACTCAAAATGGGAGACCCCAATAGTGACACCTGTCAAAGGTGATGATCAGTATGAATCTGTGCTGATTACAAATGTACAATTAACAGAGCATTACAGGCACGCTCTTATTCTATATCTGTGGTTCAACATTTAATACACTCCAAAGGCCACAGCACCATTTTCACAAAATTAGGCCTTTCACAGGCCTACCAACAGTTGCCTGTGGATGATATGACTGCAGAAGCACAAACCATCATTACACACAAAGGAACTTTTAGGTGCAGGTGCCTCAATTTGGAGTGAGTGTGGCCCCAGGCCTTTTTCAAAATTTAATGGAACACATATTGCAAGGCATACAAGGTGCAATACCATACCTTGATGATATATTGATAGCTGCCACATCTCAAAAACAACTTTTTGAGTGTTTACGCATAGTTCTCAAAAGATGACAAGAAGTAGGACTCAAAGTCAATAAAGATAAATGCAAGGTGGGGGGGTCACCAAGGTAGATTTCCTAGGCTACTCTGTTAATGCTGCTGGTCTCTATCCCACTGAATCTAAAATCACTGCCATTCAAAAGGCACCAATACCCCGAAACGAAACAGAGCTTCAAGTGTTTCTGGGGCTTTTAAAATTCTATGCAAACTTTTTACCTCACAAGGCTACTTTGGCAGAGCCTTTACATAGATTGCTTGATAAAGGTGCACCCTGGGTCTGGGGCAAGAGGCAGGCTGCAGTGTTTCAGGCTGTAAAATCTCTTCTGACCTCAGATACTGTATTAATTCAATTCAATGAGCAGTTACCTCTTGTATTAGCATGTGATGCATCCCAATATGGCATTGGGGCAGTTCTGAGCCATAAATTACCCACTGGCAGAGAAGCCCCAATAGCTTTCTTCTCCAGAACTTTTGCTGCTGAAGAACGTAACTATAGACAGACAGATAAGGGGGCTCTTGCTCTGGTGGCTAGTGTAAAGAAATTTCATTAGTATCTGTATGGCAGACATTTTCCTGGTGACTTGCACCTAATAGTGAACATAGCATTCATTTGTACGTATTTAAAACAGACACCTTTACCCAACATAACATAATGCCATGTTTAGCTACCAACTGATTCTGGATGTTCTGGTGTAACTGTCACCAACATTATAAAAACTTTAATTTATCTCCCTACTCTTTTTTCTTTTGAAAATATTTCATAGTCTGACTTTAGTAAGAGAAGGAAAACCAGAGACAAAATAATTAGGAACATTTAAGCTTAAAGCTGTGATTGCAACCCAGAGACCATCACAGTGGAAGATATCCTCTTAAAGATAATGAAATGTTGCCTAGTGGCAGATCAACAAACCAAGTATTCAGAAAATAATGAAGTACCAAAAATAGAAGAGCTCTGAACATTTTAGAAAATATTCTTTGTTGCCAACCAACCAACACACATACAAACACACACCAATATTCCTGCAGATTTTGAACTAGGTATAAAATAAGACTGCTTGTGGGAAATTGCACTTTAAGAATTCAAGGTGAAGAAATCACAGATGGAATTTTGGGTAATAGCTATGTTAGGTCATTGATCCCAAATACAGAGATAGAAGTCCACAAGCAGAATAAGTAAGAAGTGAATTTTCTGAATTTGTAACAAACTATTGCACTTTCTTTTTTCAATAATAAGAAGCAAGAATCGCTATTTGGCAAATGTTTGGCATAATAAGAATATCTGTTTTTATGGCTTTACTGGAAATATATTATTGTAAAAAGCAGCAGGCTTATTCTTAGACTTCAAAAAGGTGCCTGAAAAACATAAATTTTAATAAAAGGTTCACATAATTGTAAAAATTATATATGCAATAAGGAAATCTTTTTTTCAGATGGTTATTGTTATTTTTAAACTCTTCACCAAGAGTCCTTGGGGAAAGTCCCCCAATGGTTCATCTGCCTAATGGCCAAATATGAGAGTTATAACAACTAGGAGAGTTATGCTGGCTTGGACATTATCCAGAATAACAAGATTTGTATCAAATGTGAGAAAACCAGGACAATCTGATGATAAATGGACATTTGGAAGAAACCTTATGTGGACAAAGAAAGAAAACTGGAATTATCCAATGCTACTACAATAGTAGACATAATGAGATGTATGATGCATGAGGAAACTATCAGTCAAAGAAGACCTAAATCCACATTATCTGAGAAACAGCTGGTTACTCAACATTTCAACATGGTGAAGAGCAGGGATGGATTTCTACTGGTTCTGTCCGGTTCTGCAGAATGGGTAGCTCTGAAGAGCAGCAGACATAGAACCAGTTCTATGTCTGCTGCTGTTTTGGCCTACCTGCCCGCCCGGGCTCTTACCTGAACTTTATTTTTCTGCTTTTTCAACTTCAGCTGCCGTGCAAAGCACGGCTGCGGTGGAAAAGCAGGAAAAACGTGTTGTTTCAAACTCTGCTGATGAAGATTTACAGGTGCGCGCACGGCGTGCTAAGAAGCACATCGTAAATCACCAAACTTCGTAAATCACCAGGAACCAGTAATTAACCCTGTCGGATCCCACCCCTGGTGAAGAGGAAACTACTCTCACAATTTGAGATAGACCAATTATACATTACATCCTGGACTCAAGAAGACCCAGAAGAACAAGATCTGAAAATGGATCATCACTGCTATTCTCTCCATTACAATGCACAATAGCTGATATGAGGTATATACAAGGAAAGATCCCATCATCAAAAAAATGAGGTTAGAGAGTAAGATCAAAGAAACTTGGAGACACATTAGCCAGCTGGTGAAATTACAAATGAGTTTGAAGATTAAAAATAAGATTGGGCTACTAAAAAAATACAAGGTCCTCATTCAATTTGAAGCCTTAGAAATTGCTAAACAAAGGTTCGCAATGGATTACCAGTGGGCCACAATCTCCTACAAATACTTTTGTATCCCAAAGTCACATGGGAATCACAATGAGAAAACAAGGTATGCTAGAAGCTCCTCACAATGTGGGTATGTATCCATGCAGAGGCAGGGTATAAGATTTAGGCAACTTTCTACCCCAAGTCAATACTTAAAACTACAATCTCCTGACAAGCAAAGTCAATGTAGAAGCCAGATTCACTTAACAACTGTGTTACAAATTTAATAACTTCAATGATTCAGTTAACAAATGTGATAAGAAAAGGTAAAATGGGACAAAACTCACTTAATAAATTTCTCACTTAGCAACATAAATTTTAGGATCAATTGTGATCGTAAATCAAGGACTAGCTATAATCAATAAATATGTCCCAGAATATTTCATAGACAGTAGCCATGAAGGTCTTGAAACAAATTTCCAGAAGCTATGTTGTATCTCTATCTAGAAAGATCAGAATAGTGCAAATGATGATATTGGCTGTGAATGTGATAGCTGGATTTTAAAGGAGGAAGTTATAGAACAATATTGCAATATTTTTGAACTTTGGTATTTGAGAAGTCCCCTGAGAATACAATGGATATGAAATAAAGCAAACAAATCAATCCAGAGTTGTGATTCAAGGCACAAATGGCAGGGTCAAATTAAATTATTTTGGACATATTATGCAAAACCTACTGTAGCTGTTTTGAAAAATCTAATACTAGAAAGGAAAAAGAAGGATGACCAGCAGCAAGATGGATAGACTCAATTACATCAGTAATGGATTATCATTGGATAACCTAAATCAACACTGATTTAATGGCAGATAACAAATCAATCATGAGTGACTACTGTTGAGCCATGTTTTAATGGGAGTCCTGAAGATCCTGGAACCTGAACATCAGTTGCAGACCAGTGACAAGACTCTGCCTCCCTTACCAGTTAAACATGATAGAATTCAAGCCAGTTTATTACTTTATTGCCCAAAAATCTTTCTACAGGCAGAGACTTCCCTATAGATGAAACTAGGTACATTTTTGATAAGCCTTAGACTGAGAGGGCAGCAAAGTTAATAATTAACTTATTATTTTCATCTGTTTTAGCTAGCTACAAATCAGCAGAATTTGTATGCTTTACACATATGCTTTATTCTGTCAAACATTATCCATTCTTTTCTCATTGCAAGTCCAACAATGATAGATCCTTGTCTTCTTTTATGAATTATAGCAAAATTATTGCTATGAGTGAAAATTTTGTTCTGTGTATGTTCAGGTTTTATTATGACCTAAGCATTATGACCTAATGACTCAATGCACTTGATATAGGACTCAATAAGAAATTTTACTGCATTTTAGAATGAATCTACAATCAGTCATAATCATTGTTTGTTGTAAATATGAAAATGAAACTCTTTGATATATCTTTGGAATGTTAAATTTAGCAATACTTCTTCATTACCTTTTTCTCATGGATCTTGTTTATGTTTTTCATGCCTAATTGTAGGTAAGTTGATTGTTGAAATATTTGGTATTATTGTCCTTACCCTAGTTCTGAGTGCAACTACCACTATATTCATTTTGCTAAGAGTTGATTTCCAAATTTCTTCAGCATATCTTTTCCTCAAAAGTTTTAAAAACAGTATTTCCATAAAACAACAGTCCATTTATATTTTAGATAAGCAAATATGTCAGTTGGTACAATTTATAGTAATGTCAATGTTTACTGTATAATATGATATTGTATTTTCTCTAGAAGGAATGTCAACTTTTATTGTATTGATGTCAAAAAAATTGCTTGACTGTACCATGTAGTCACATGGATGTGTGAAATTATCTCAGTGTAAAGGCATTTTTACATTTCACCGATCGCAAAAGGGATGCTGCAAGTTTATTTTTGCTTTTCTACTGATAACAGATTTTCAACCAGTTATCTTTTTTCTCCCTAAGATTTATACTATATTTATACTTAATATTTATATTTATTTATATTTATATTTATATATTTATACTATATTTATATTTTACTATATTATACAGTATAGGTAAAGTACAACAATAATTTATTATTAATTACTCCATACAGCTCTGCTTTCCTTAATCAGTAGATTTTTAGGAGTGATACTTCATTTCTGAAGTTGATATTTTAGTTTATTTCATAAATTTTTCATATCAAAACTAATGTTAATGGTCTTTTATCATTCTCTTTATGACACAGAAATGATTAAATAAACCTTGTGAATAAGTTTGCCTCTTTTTTTGTTGTTGTTGTTGTTCATGCCTTACATTTAAGACTGTTTCCATCCCACCACAAACACTTGTTTTGTTTTTCATGGATTTTTTACAGGTCTAATGTTACTATTCATTTCTATAAATCCCATGCTAAAGCAAATGGGTAAGTGTTGCTATTATTTTCAAACAATATTTTGAAAAAAAGACCACCCTCTGCACTAAATTTGGCAAGTTTTACCTTGCTATAAAAGTATAAGTTTATTCTTCTTCTTCTTTATTCATATTTATATGCCGCCCTTCTCTGGAGACTCAGGGCGGCTTACAATTTTTGGAGTGCAACCCAATGTGCTCAGCAATAGCCTTCATTCCATTGTATTATTGAAAATTATCATTCCAGATTGCTATGTAAGTAAAAATAAAAGAATCTATTTTGTTTCTTCTAGGTTAGGCAGTGGATTAAGAAAGCTCTAACTTCAGTTGCTGGATTGGAAATATCCACCAATTCTCTATTGAGTAAATTAGACTACCTCTGATGATCACCTTATAACCTCTTGTCTCTCCACACCAGTGGTGGGATTCAAATTTTTTGACCAGCAGTTCTGTGGGCGTGGCTTGGTGAGCATGGCAGAGGAAGGATACAATAAAATCTCCAGACAGAGGTTGTGTTTGCTGGTTCTCTGAACTACTCAAAATTTCTGCTACCAGTTCTCCAGAACTGGTCAGAGGTGAATACCACCTCTGCTCCACACCCTTAGTAAGTATCTAGGGCCATGACCTTATATCTTCTAATCATCTTTGGTAATGTATGGGTTCTTGTATTCCATCAGTCTTTCAGTATACAGTGACAAACTTTGAACTGAAAGTATATCATTTCAAACACAGATGACTGAGATTCTAAGCAAAGGATGTAAAGTAATGCAGGAAAGAAAATATAAAAGAAAAATAATTTCTGCTGTGATAGCACTATGCTTGATGATTTCAGGCAAGCTCTAAAATCTGAATTCAAAAGCTATTTGCAGAGATAAAAGAGCTACATGTTTAATGTTGCACACTCAACACAATGGGATTTGAGTGACAAAGCCAGATGAACAAGTTCTTGGGAAGTGGTGATAAAGGTTACTGTGTTATCATCTTCTTAATTCTACTATGAAGCCTTCCTACTGAGATATTTATCTGTATAATTCTATTATTTTTTCCCTTTTCCCTTGTATTGGCTGCTTTATCAGTAACAGAAAAGGAAGAAGAGATAAAGAAAAACAAATCTAAAAATCAAATCCTTTGATTCCCAATATTTAATAAATATGTAATATTTAACAAATGTCATAAGGGTGAACAAAACAATAATAGTTCTATAATTGATAACTGATATTTTATTGCTAATGTGGAGTTTCAAAAGTTTTTAACCAGAGAAATTTTAATATATTTTATATGTCCAAAACTTTAAAGTTCACAATATTTTTTTTTATTTTCTTCACTGAAGCAATCAGTCCATCTGCCCAATTCCTTCTTGTATAGCATTATAATTTTGCTTTAGATTATCCAGAAAAACTCTTGGTTTAGAAAAAATATCTATTACTATTCTATGTCCAAGCTATTATTCACAGTGCTGATATTGTTTCTATGCTAGACTGTAATTCCTCAAATGGACAATTATCTGTGACAGTCCAAAATTTACATCTGGAGTGGTTCATAACAAGATCATGTATATCTCATTCTTAATTTACCATTTATTTCTCACAATGGATAAATAGGATACTTCACCTGAAAAGAAAGAGAGAGAGATGCTAATCTCTTATCATTATTCCCTATTTTTGGCATTCATTCATTCATTCATTTATTTATTTATTTATTTATTTATTTATGAGACTTATATGCCGCCCTATCTCCCGAAGGACTCAGGGTGGCTTACAAAATAAAATAATCCAGATACAAATATACAAATATTAAAAAGTTATTAAACCAAGGGTCTCATAAATACACCAATTAAAGCTATGCTAAAAACCCTCCCCCCATCAATCCCGGTAGGCCAGTTGGAACAGCCAGTTTTTTATTTGAAGCTTTCCCCAAACCCAAAGGGAAAAAAAATACTCTTTAATATTAATAGTGCCTAGCAGATCAATTTTCCATCCATTCCACTTTAGAACCCTTCAAGTTACTGATTGTCAACACATGTTATGGTAATAAATTCCACACATTTTCTATGTCCTGTATGAAAATGTGTTTGTTTATCTGCTTTAAGTCTTCCAACCAGCTTCAGAGAATAACTTTGAAGAGTTTGAGATAAAAATCTTTCCCTGTTTAGTTTTTCATACCATGTACAAGTTTATACATCTTGATGATATCCCACTCTAGTTCTTCTTTAAATTGAATAGTCCCAAAATACTATAATCTTTTTATTTATTTATTTATTTATTAGATTCATATGCTATAAATTAAAACTATAGTTCTAGGTTTTTTCATGTTCTGGTACTGGAAACTATTAATTCTTAAGAAAGTAGAAAATAGATGTATTTAATTATAACTTCCTGTAAGCCAATATTAGCTATTATGTTATATTATGTTGCTGAAGAACAAAGTATTGGGACAAATTATAAAACATAATTGAAATAAAATATATAAAAAGCATAATCTGAAATCAGAACTAAGAAATCAAAATCTAAAGTTTCTGGAGAAACAGGATGGGGAAATGTACTAGTGAACTCAGTTAGACTTATTTCTGAATAAAGATCTATAAAATTATGCTGTACAATAACAGAGAAAGTTATTGTACAGCTTCCTTTATTCAAGTTAGATATTGGCTTCTTACCACAAAAGTTTTTATGACTCAATGTTTAACATTTAAACTGTTGTGAGATTGGCAAGTTCAGAACTAACCATCAAGAAAGGCCATCAATTGATCTTCACTCCTGGCAACTTCATGAATATAGCCATGTATTTGTTGCACTATCAGTGTTGAAGCAGTTGACATTGGCACTTTCCAAAATGTGTGCCGACTTCCCAGTCAATGGGCATCCCAGCTCTAACTATTTTCATAAGACAGGATTGCACCACAAAGTCCTGTTTTGGACATAAAGGCAACATTGCAATGCATATTCAAAAGGGGATATATGTTTGCCCTGTTGAACAGTGTGATAATCCTGCTGTTCTTCCTACCATATATTTTCAGTAGAATCTAAAATTTCCTTGCAGATCCCAATCCAAATAAAATCAGGTCTGACTGCTTATGTTGCTGTCCTTCTTGCGTTCTGTTGACTATGTCAAAAAATCATTCCACTAACCATTCTTAAAAGATAAATTCTTGTGATACCATCATCACTAGTCTGCTGAGGAGACATCCTGTATTTGGACTTAGCTGTTCCAATGTTAAAATAATGTTGACCCTCTTTTCTTAACACATCTGCCAGATTAATGATCCATGATATCTCATTGACATGGTTGATAAAACAGTAAGGAACCAATTCCACTCACCTCCAATTCATTCAGACTATAGGCCACAGGTGCCAAACTCGATTGCATCATGTGACATATATCATGATGTATCATGACTTTTTTGCCTTTGTGGAGCTGGGGTGGACATGGCCTGCACGCGACACATCCAGCCCATGGGCTGCCAATTTGACAGGCCTGCCATAAGCAATTCTTTCAGGGACAAGGGAAGTACAGTTCTTTCAAATTTGGCTCCCCCATCCAAAAAAAGTGTCATTTGTTTTACTTTTCCTGACCTTTGTCAGAAGTGGTAAAAGTTTAAAGAATTCAGAGGAGTGGAAGAGCAGTGCCACACATTGTTGACATATTAAAGCAGAACAAATTCCAGTCAGTTCACGATTTCCCATACCACCTATCATGTGTTCTTCAAGCTACATTTTAACACAGATTTAATTTCAGAAATAGAAAAGCTTCTAAAGCAACAAAACACAATCCAAAACAACTCAGGAGCAGTGCTTAATTTGTAGTAGGCATTGAACTATACAGTAAAGCAGCTCCAACCAATCCATGGAGATCTGGTGCTGCAGCTGTCTGGCAAAGCAGCATACAGGTGTAGGGGACACAGTAGTTATGACATGAAATTGATGCTATTTCTTATATCACTTAGCAAACTACTACTGCCATCAGCTACCTTGGTGGCTACTTTTAACATGGTTTATCACTCTTTTAGAGGAGTAGTGTTTCAGAATAGTTGAAAACCTGTGTTCAGAAGGAACCCAGCTGTCAGCTATTAGCACCTGAGTGCATCTATGCAAAACATTTCTGCAAAACCATAGCCAATATTGACAGTTGAGTAAACCTTAGTAAACAAGCCACCTATCAAAATTCATCTCTTGTGCATTCATATCCCCATCATCTGTTAAGGGCAGGAATTGGTAGATATTTCTCCTGCCATCTGTTGAAATCTAAATCTACATTCATCTAAATAAAAGTAGGGGAATCCGCCAGTTGTTCCTTTGCTTCCTCATGATACACAATAGGACTAATGAGTGCAGTAAAATTGATGCCAACATTGTTTTCTATTGATTCAAAATTGTGAAAAATGCACATTAACATGGCTGTGAAAATTCTGAGACAGACAGAAATATCATATTTGCACTTTATTAAAAAGAAAACTTCTTAAATTTAGTGGGACGTAGTCCTGAATTGTAATATATAAGATTTGGTGATTATATTACTGTTTGCTTATATATGGGATTATATCCTCAAAATGTAAATTGTCCCTGAGTGACTTGTGCAAAGAAGAGGACTAGATATTCTAGTTTTCTTCCCTTTTAGGAGAGTGACTAAGGGAAGGAATCCCTACAAGAATTATTTAATTCTTTAAAAAAGAATTATTTTTACATTTATATTTTAAAAGGAGTGAAACAGCATGAGCCAGGAAATGCTGACTTTAGTCATTACAGCAAATCTAAAAATGAAGGAAATTAAAACTATTTCGGGAAAAGAGAAAGCAAGCCCACACACAGAGAGAAAAGGACCAGCAAACTGAATAATCATAAGAGAGTGAGGTGATGTGTCATTGTTTGTATGTGAATCATCCAGTATTGTTGTTCATTTGATCAAAAAATTAAGTGCATAGCCAAGGCAATTTTTCCTCCTTAGTATGCTAAGATATTTTAACCCTCATCAATGCTCAATTAAAGTACTACTTTGCCCATTGGTGGTCCTGGTTACACCAGGAGGCTGCCAACAGAAATGATGTGGCCTTAAGATTCAGGAAGCTATATTCATAATAATTTTCAAATATACATAAACTAGGACTTTCTCTTATGCACAAATTCATGCTTACCTTGAAAGAGCAATTTCAGTTTGTTGAATTTTGGCCACTTGGCATGATGTGCAGACCTAAACTCACCAGAACGTTTTGTTCTGAAAAAAAATTGTATACAGAATGATTTTTTTTCTTTTTCTTTTCCAATTTTTTTATTTGTTTTATTTATATAACATATAAAAATTCAATTTTAATTAAACTGTGTTTAATTAACTGTGGGTGCAGTAATTTTTAGGAAATCATAATAAAAATGTTTACAATAATATATGTCACATTGATATTAATTCAATAACAACAACAACAACAATAATAATAATAATAACTTATCTACTTTAACAAATTTCCTTTATAACATTAATCCTTTTTGTATCCCCATGTTTCTAACTTCTGAATGATTTTTTTTCTGAATTTTTTCTTTTTTTCTGAATTAGTGTGTGTAGATATCTGAATATATGTATTTTGATGATGATGGTGATCATATAGTGCAAAAATACATGCTCATATAACAAGAACAAAAATAATTTATATTAATTGTTCAGTTCTGCTGGAGCTTGCATTCTTAGAAGGAGGTGATTGATTGAAAAATGGATGGAGCCCATAGATAGAAAAATGGATGGAGCCCAAAATAGCAGAACAAATACAGATTGGATAAAAATCATACCTGTCCATCAATATTATTATTTGAATTTTCATTATTGGTCATTATTATTAGATTATACAAGCTGCAAGAATCTTATGAAATGTTAAATATGAATTAGACTGATTACACTGTTGGATTATTAATATATTTTAAATGTCTATTAATCCATAATTGTGCACAGTTGTAAAAGGGAAGTAATACCATTATTATTTCACAGACTACCATGCCAATTTTTAAAATTTCCATTTAACCTCTTTGGGAACAACTTCTACCTTCATTTCAGAGATTCCCAATTATGATTTCTTTGTGAATTCCACAAAGCTCTACTATCCCCTGTTTTTTCTTGGCATCTATTTTCATCTTATTTCCTCTTACTTACCAAAGTATCTAAGGATCCTCTTTCTTTTGTGTCAATTCTTTCCAATTACAACCTGTGTAAGTATATTTTTAGCACTCAAGTTAATTTCCTTGTTTCTCTTGTCAATGCTCATATGGTTTACACTATATTCCTTCATTTTTCACTTAAATATATTTAGCTCTTTTTTCATTGTTTTATGTCAAGAATATAACTGTATACAATCTGTATGATTGTGAATGGTGACATCATTTTTATGAATCATTTTTAACATAATTATTATTCTTATTATATTTTAAATAATCCTTCATTAAAAGCATGCATTTTGTAGGTTACATGGACATATTTTTTCAGTAGGGAAAAAAACAGATAAATTATATATCTAACGCAGTTGGCATTATTTCAGAATAAGAAACCTTCCTAAAGACATCAGCTTCATAGAAACTTTGGAATTCAGAACTGAATATTGGTATGTCCTACATAAAAAAAATATTTCTGTTTCCATTGATTTGGACAGGCGAATTATCTAAATTTGTATTTCTTCTGCCAAAATGATAATATTGCTCTCTGTAAATCAGCAGGCCACAGCGATACAATAACAAAGGCATTCCAGACACAGATTTTATAAACAGTAGATGATATGAAGTAGTAATAAAACTGCTGCTGGGCAGAGACAGATGGTGAAAATATCTATTTGGTCTTTAGTGCCTAGTGACAAGTGCTTTGTCCCAGTGTGACCTATGCAGATGCTGCATGCCATTCTTGGTAAGTCATGCTGAGTTGTCATGCTCCAAACATCTGTTCTTCATGTCCTAGTAAAGCCCTTAAAATTGTGTTTTTTAGCTTTCAGCTTTGAACGGTTCACAGAATCATGAAATTATAAGGGTGATTTATATATTTTGACAAATTTCATAGGTGGTAATGTGTCTTTTTTTCTATAATCTTATGTGAACACTGAAAGAAAAGTTTAACTAAATATGGCCAGTGTCATACATCAGTGTCATCAGCATTATAGATGAATAATTCGGCCAAGCAGCAGCAGTATCCTCAATCCTTTCCCAGAAATACTTGTCTATTATTACTATAGATTATGATAAAAATTAGGGATTTGCCGTGGAAGTAACAGAAACATATTTACTTCATTATTATAAGACATAGATTAAGCAGGTTACCAAACCTTAGGAGTAATTATACATTTTTGCTCTTATGTTATCTTCACCCCTTACTCCTTTAAAATATTAGGTTCTATATGTTTGATTTTTGGTATATTTGTGTGCACGTGTGTGTGTGTGTTTTACATTATTTGAATGGATACAGGGAAATGAGATAATAGTACAAAATAGAAATGACCCAGATTGGTAACTGCTAAGCATCTACTTAAAACTCTGCTTCAAATACATGTTTTAATAAGTCTATTCATTTACAGTACACACATTATAAAGAAATAAACATCTGAAAGCCTGAGCAATTGGATCATTTATGATGAAAGATTGAGAAAATGAAGAAAGCAAGATTGATAAGAGGTCCCAAGTTGTGCAGCAGGATGTAGATAGAATGCCTACAGAATATAAGAGAATTAAATATAGAAAGTAGAATTCTTATAGAAAGAAAAGGTATGCATTGTGTATAAAAAAGCATTAGGATTAAGATTAGATTAATATCCCAAAAGAATGACTAGAAAGTAAAATAATAAAGTGAATGTGAAAGCTGATTAGAACAGAATGAAATAAATTATATTACAAAGTGCCACAGAAGAGTGTGGAATTAGGCTGATGGATTTTTTTTAAAAAGGATTCTTAGTGAAATCATGATATAAAAGAGGTGATGACAGAAAAATAATGAAATTAAGATTACTGACAAATAAGGATAAGAACAGAGAATGATTAAAAGAAGCACAGATTTAAAAGTAAAGAATTGTTGTGGAAGTAGATGAAAATGCTATACCAGGGGTCGCCAACCTTTTGGACCTCAGGGACCACCAAACTCATAATTTTAAATCCCAGGGACCACTAACTGGTTCTGTAGGTGTGGCCTAATTTGTGGGTGTGGCTTGGTGGTCATGTGACTGGCTGGGCATGGCTTGTATGTAAATATTATAAATATTTATATGAATATTGAATTTTTTATTAAAAAATAACAACTTTTACCCAAAATCAGGCAAAGCAGGTAGGCAGTTTGAGTTGCTCACAGTCACAGATTCATTCAGAAATCTATCTATCTGCCACTGGCTAGCTCAGTCTGTCACATAAAATTTGCTAGCAAGCAAACTCACAAAATTAACTCACAACACACCATGTATGTAAATATTGAATATTTTATTAAAAAAGAGCAAATTTTACCCAAAATCAGGCAAAACAGGCAGGCAGATTGAGTTGCTTACAGAATCATACAGTGATCTATCTATCTGCCATTGGCTAGTTCAGTCTCTCAAATTTGCTTGCCGTGAGTCTGCACTGAATAATAGAACCTTCAGTCCTAAGGGAGGTTCGGCTGGCTTAAAAGCAGAGCCAAAGAACTAAAGACTAGCTAGAAAGCAAGAAATCCAACCATTTCCTGCTTCCTAGCTAATCTAAATCTCCCAGCACAGCAGAACAGATGATGGTCGGAAAAAGGAAAAATATCAATTTAGCAGGCAAGTTTGCCGGGTAAGGAGTGATTGGGTGGGGAGGGTTCCCATGGGCCATGTGGGTGGCGCAGCCTTGTGTTTCTGCACAGCCTGGATTAATTGCTTTGGGTGTGCTCTGGAGGTGAGATTTCTCTGCAGCCCACCAAAATTTTCTCACAGCCCACCAGTGGGCCGTGGCCCACCAGTTGGCAACCGCTGAGCTATACAACACATTTCCAGTAGAGTCAATGGAATCAAGAATATAAAAGATTAAATTTGGTATGAAATAAAATTTGAGTGTATATGATAACAATAATCCAAGAATCAAACCAAAATGAATGCAGCTGCATAAATATAATTTAACAGATATGTGGAAGAAGGAAAGCATATGTGCTCTGAGAATGTTGAAAAAAATAGCAAGATTGGAGGGGTCAGTGGTATATCTGGAAAACATTAAATATGGATGTATATATAAAAACTTCATCTTTACCTGTGAATTGAAAAAAAATGTTATTACTATTCTATTATACAAAGGGAAAGGTAACAAGACTGAAAGAAAAGATTACAGAGAGATTTATTTGTTAATTCTGCCTGGAGGCTGTTTTAAAGAATTTGATAGGAAGTATAAAGAACTGACAGTGAGTAAAACACTGAAAATGTTTAGGGAAGCACATATCAATATTTCCTCTTTACTAGGCCTTTGAAAAATGTATTAATGTCAGATAGTATATGATAAAATGTATATAGTAAAAGTAAATAAAACATTTAGCACAATATGGAAATGAAAGTTTTCTTCCTGATTGTGAAAGTGATATAAGATAGAAGCAAACCATAAATGATAGAACATAAATATTTTAGTCCATGGTTCAACAGTGAGCAGGGAATGAAACATAATGTGTGATGATCTTTAGTTGAATAAAAGTAGAAGAAATGCTTGTGATGCTATTAAAGGGTGTTGACTGGACCATGAATGTATGAATATTGTTACAGTCATACAAAACTGTTCTCTGAGAATCAAATGATTTGAAGCATACATTAAATAGATTGCAAGGAGTATGGTTTTGATTTTCATTTTCTTTTCCTTTTTTTTTTTTGTGAGGTGGGAGAAGGGGAGTTTGGTATTTTTAAGTCAGTCTTGACTTCTGGTAGCTTCCTGAGTTAATCCCTGAAGTTTTTTCAGCAAAGTTTTTCAGGAGTGCTTTGCTCCTTCCTAAAACCAGGTAGCTGTGTTTAATTGAGAAAGTGGAATGAATGATTCCAAGTTGTATATAGGAAAAGATGTTAGAGCTTATTTTGCTTAAGCATACTGTTTGGGTCTTGAAATATTTTATTTGCAAACAGATATACTGTAAACTTGGTTTAATCAAATACATTTATGGACCATAGATAAGTTTCATTGGTATAATTATCTTATGTTATCGCACTAATTTATTTTTCTGTAAACAAATTATAGGACTTAATTGTATAAATGGACAAGACTGAAAGTCTCATTCATAAATCTTGAGAATGGCTCCCATTTCCTAAGAGACCAGGCACCTCAAGGATATTAAATGGCCTGCACATTTTTTATCACTCAGACTCTCTAATGAAGGATAAAAATTATATACCAAAAGACTTTTTATTGTATCTTCATAGTCAGGATTTAGGGACTCATCAGGAAATAGCTATCTCATGGTTACCAAGCAACAACCTATGTCACTGTCAAAGGTGTTTCTGCAAATGTCTTACATGGTATATATATGTAATCTCTCTATCTCTATCTATCTATCTATCTATCTATCTATCTATCTATCTATCTATCTATCTATCTATCTATCTTTCAGTAGTATGATTGTTGGACCTTTTCCAATTGTTTTGGCAAATTATATTATTTCTGTTATGTATGTAGGTTTGAATGTTATTGGTTTATTTGAACTGTTCTTGTAAAATGTTAAATGGTATTGGTTTAAATAGTGCGGAAAGAAACCCTGCACTCCCATTGGCTGGCAACTACGGCTGCAGGCTATAAGAGGCAGCCATAGCCCAGCCAACTCGGGTCCATTCGAGCTGTAGTCACTGAATAAACTCCTCACTGAAGCTCTTCGCGTCTGACTCTTCATGCAAACTTAACACTGGCAATGAGGGTGGGATTCCCCTGAAGAGAAGACGATGCGGAAGACAAGCAGAAGAGTGAGACGGCTGCGCTGCGCACACCCCCAGCCCCATTCGATCTGGTGGCAGAAGACTGGGAATCGTATGCGGATCACTTCCAGATGTACCTGGAATGAAACGACCTCGCCGACATTCCCAAGAGACGGAAGAAGGCGGTATTTCTCACACACTGCGGTCCGGCAGTCTGTGATGCAAGGTTGGCTGGAGCTGCAGAACTGAAGGTAATGGAATGGCCTGATTTGGAGAAGCTTTTAAGAGCCCATTACGCCCCACAAGTATCGTGCCTCATTAAGAGACACGAATTTTACCGTCGGGATCAAGGAGAAAGAGAGAATGTTAATGATTTCGTGGCAAGTTTAAGGGACATTGGGGGTGCTTGTGACTTTACCAACTTAGAAGAGGCCATGCGTGATCAGTTTGTTTTAGGCCTCAAAGATAAGGTCTTACAAAGCAAACTGTTAATGAAACCTAAGATCACGTTTAAAGAGGCCATTGAAGAAGCTGTTTCAGCGGAAGCCACCAAGTCCTCAGCAGCAGCCATGAAAAAGATTAACAAGGCCTTAAGCCAGGCCTCAAGCCATTCTGATGTGGAAAAATTCACAACAGCCCATTACAAACATGATTCAGATTGCAGTAAAGTGGAGGAAGGGATTTTTAGACTCAGAATGGAGAAGAAAAGGAGAGACCCTGGGAGAAAGAGGCAAGAATATTATTGCAGAGGCTGTGGGGGGGGGGCATCCCCGCACTGATGCAAGTTCTTAGACACCATCTGCCTACGTTGTGAGAAAAGGGGTCACTTAGCCAGAGTCTGCAAATCATCCAGAACTCCACCTAGTAGGAAGAAATTTCCTGAAAAGGATTTTAAGCCCAACAACTTCATTGAAAAGATGGGGCAATTCAGAAGCAAATGGGAAGAATGAAACTCACCAAACAATCACCATTGGTCATTCTTCACCCTTGAGAAGCAGAAAAGTACACGTTAAGGTGTTCATTGAAGGAAGGCCTTGCCAAATGGAAGTGGACTCAGGCTCTTACTTATCTATGGTGTCATGGGACACTATTCACAGGCTACTTCCCAACATTCAGAAGAAACATTTCCAGAAGCAAGCACTGCCAAGATTCCAGTAGTTGGAGCAAGAGATTTCAATGTGCAGTTTAAAGGCCACACCAAACGTTTGCCCCTGACCATCGTGGACAAGGATCGCCCAAGCTTGCTGGGACTTGAGTGGTTCAAGCCACTAGGCATCGAGGTGACTGGCATCAATCACGTGAGCAACTCTGAATGGGAGGAGGCCTTGAAGTCTGAGTTTCCAGAGGTCTTCAGCGAAGGACTGGGCAAGTATATGGGGACCCCTATCACTTTCAACCTAGATCCCAAGGTGCCCCAATTCGTTTAAAGCCCAGGAGGGTTCCATTTGCTTTAAAGGAAAAAATTGATGCACAATTAGACAAATTAATTGCTCAAGGGGTTTTAGAGCCCACTGATCACTCCAGATGGGAAACACCCATAGTCACACCAGTCAAGGCTGATGGGTCAGTAAGAATTTGTGGAGACTATAAGGGGACACTGAACCATGCGCTGCAGCAGAGTGCATATCCAGTGCCAGTTGTGCATCATCTGTTACATTCACTTGGCAGGGGTACAGTCTTTGCCAAATTGGACTTGGCCCAGGCATATCAACAACTAACAGTTGATGATGCCACTGCAGAGGCCCAAACCATTGTGACTCACAGAGGTGCCTTCAAATGTAAAAGGTTACAATTTGGAGTAAGCGTGGCACCAGGCATTTTTCAAAGTCTTATGGAAAGAATGCTTCAAGGACTGCCAGGGGTAGTGCCTTACTTTGATGATGTGTTAATCTCTGCTGAAAATGACACTCAGCTTCAAGAAAGACTCAGAGAAGTCCTTACCAGATTCAGAAAAGCGGGGTTAAAAGTCAAGGAAGACAAATGCACACTTAAAACAGACAGGGTTGAGTTCCTGGGCTACATGATTGACAAGCATGGCATCCACCCTACTGATGCCAAGGTTAAAGCAATCAAAGAAGCCCCTAAACCTAAATGCAAAACAGATTTGCAAGCCTTCCTTGGACTCATTAACTTTTATCACATGTTTCTACCTCAAAAGGCATCCATTGCTGAACCTTTGCACAGATTGCTTGATAAAAAGCTGTTTGGATCTGGGGAGGAAGGAACAATCAGCATTTAACAGTATTAAGAGACTAATCACATCTGATGCTGTATTGATACAATTCTCTGAGAATTTGCCTGTTGTGCTGACTTGTGATGCATCCCCTTTGGAGTGGGGGGTTGAGTCACAGGCTTCCCAGTGGAAGGGAAGCCCCTATTGCATTTTACTCTCGCACTTTGACCAAAGCAGAGAGGAATTATAGCCAACTGGACAAAGAGGCATTGGCAGTTGTTGCAGCTGTCAAGAAATTTCATGAATATCTGTATGGCAGGACATTTACCATTATTACAGATCACAAACCTTTGTCAGGCATTGTGGCAGGAGACAAACCTACACCCATTATCCTGTCACCAAGAATGCTGAGGTGGACTGAATTTCTTGCAGCTTATTCATGCAAACTGATTCACAGGCCTGGCAAGGACATTGGACATGCTGATGCACTGAGTCGTTGCCCACTGCCTTGCCACAAGGAGGACTTTGAACCTGAAACACACACCTTTTTCCTAGAAACTGTTGCTAAGCTTCCAGTTCATGCTGCTGAAATTGCCAGAGAGACTGCCAAAGACACTGTGTTGGCTCCTGTTATAGGCTGGATTAAGAAAGGTTGGCCTCTTCAAGATCTACCTCACCTTGCCCAACCTTTTAAGTCCAGGCAAACTGAATTATCTGTATTAAGAGGATGTATTTTGTGGGGTAACAGGGTGGTTATTCCTGCAAAACTGCAAAGAGAGGTTTTGGAAATGTTACATGAGGGTCATCCTGGTATTGTAAGGATGAAGGGATTGGCCAGGAGTTATGTATGGTGGCCAGGTATTGACAAAATGGTTGAAAACTGGGTTGCATCTTGTCCCAATTGCCAGGTAGTCAGGCCTGCCCCACCTCACGCCCCCACACAGGAATGGGAATGTCCTAGGGGCCCGTGGTCTAGGATCCACATTGATTTTGCAGGTCCTACTAGAGGGCACACTTTTCTGGTTATAGTAGATGCATATTCCAAATGGCTCGAGGTATTTCCCATGACATCCACCACAACTGATGCTGTCATCAAGCAGCTCAGAAAATTGTTTGTAACCCATGGGTTACCTGATGTTCTTGTCTCTGACAATGGCCCTCAATTTACATCTAACATTTTTGAATCCTTTCTAGCACAACAGGGTATCAGACATGCCCTTACTGCCCCTGGGCACCCTTCAGCTAATGGCCGGGCTGAACACATGGTATGTTTTACCAAAGAGAAGCTTCAGCAACTGGGTCCTGGGGACATCACTGGTAAGCTTGAAAAACTTCTTAGTGTTCAGCACATCACTCCTAGCCCATCTACTAACTTATCCCCAGCAGAGTTGTTGATGGGTAGGAAACTTAGATCTTCCCTTGACCGCCTTCATCCCACTTACGCACCCAACGCACCACTGGATTCCACTTCCAAAGTTCGTACTTTCAGTGTGGGTGATTCTGTGTATGCTCAGAACCTTATAGGTGAGCCTTTGTGGATCCCTGCTGAAATAACTCAAATCACTGGCCCTCGTTCTTACAGGGTACAAACAGAGGATGGACTCCTCTGGAGCAGGCATATTTATCAACTTAGATCCAGGTTCCCTCAGGAACATCGCCCCTGTCTCTCTCTGGTTCCCTCACCTGATGTCACTTCTAGGGGAAGGGAGGAACAGGAGGAAAATCAGCAAGCAAGAATCAACCCCATGTGTAATGAGCCATTACGACAGGAACCATCCCAAAACCTGTCACAATGCCAAAATCCATCCTTACAAGTGGAAGATTGCACATCACTACCTGACTTGGGTGCTGACATTGGGCTGGAGATGGGTTGGGAGGAGAGACTAGATTCTAACAGTCTAGCAGGGTCTCCTTTCACAGGAAGTCCCAGCAGGGAAATGTCAGCAGACACATTTCCTCTCTCACTGGGTGAGAACGTTAAAACTTCTGAACCACGAAGGTCTCAACGTACACGTAAGAGCCCCACCTATTTAAAAGAATACATTAGATAGGTTGGGGTTTGGTATGGACTGAACCTAGTGGGGAGGGGTGTTATGTATGTAGGTTTGAATGTTATTGGTTTATTTGAACTGTTCTTGTAAAATGTCAAATAGTATTGGTTTAAATAGTACGGGAAGAAACCCTGAACTCCCACTGGCTGGCAACTATGGCTGCAGGCTATAAGAGGCAGCCGTAGCCCAGCCAACTCGGGCCCATTCGAGCTGTAGTCACTGAATAAACTCTTCACTGAAGCTCTTCGCGTCTGACTCTTCATGCAAACTTAACAATTTCCGCTATATAAAAATGGTGGGGAAAAACAGATATATTTTATAGAACATTTACTGATGATTAGAAAATGGATAGAGAAATTTAAAGATGTAAATGCTGGCAGAAAGATAGTGGCTATTATGTGGCTTGTGGTTTATCAAAAGAAGTAAAAATGTCATTGTTTAACGTGCTGTTGGGTAAAGTATGTCAGGAAACCCAAAAGTAAGCTGAATGCAGTGGGATGCTTAAAGAACCTTTGTGGTAAAATTAGAAAAGATAAATAAGACAGAATGAGTCACAGTGAATGTGAGTTAAATACAAAAATTAGTGATTATTAAACAATGATATTGAATTAGTTTGATCATAAATATAAGGATGTAAAGGTGAAATCACAAAAAACATAGAAATATAAAAAGAGAAAGGGAAAGTAAATGGAAACAGAGATAATGGATGGATGAATTGAAGAGAACCTGAAAAAAATGGGTGAAAAGTTTAATGAACAACGCATCAAGTGCTATATTGAAAAATAGCGGTAAGAACAGCTTGCAAGGATACAAAAAATGTGTAGCAATATAATGAATACTTTTGTGAAAATTCTATTCAGATTAATTTGCTTTTCTTTTTTTCTTTTCATTTACCTTTTAATTCTTCTCACTCCTCCTGTAACATTGCATACTTGCAAAGGAACAGTGAGTGAATGAGCCACATGTGCTTACAATATCTGAGCTTACAATATGAGCCACATGTGCTTACAATATCTGAGCTATCCTTTGCTTCTACTTCTGTTCATCATGTCAGCAACAGTGTAGAATCTCCTAGAAGCTCTTATCATTCAATAATAGCTAACAACAAGGGGAGTTGATCGGCATGGCAGATAGAAGCCTCATGCAGTATTTGTGAGAAATACAATCCAGATAACTGAATGACTCGAGTACAGAAGTTCATCATGCTAAATACTGCTTGGTTCACATAGCTTGGAGCAAGAGCAAGAGCTTTACTGAAAATCAGAGACTTGCGGACTTTTTTTCCCTTATATCCCTATAAATCTACCTGATCACCTGAAACAATAAAAACTTAGATTTTCATTTCATACAGTGGATGGGAGAACAGTTTATGGAGGGAAGGGGGTAATGCTCTAACTTTCATTCATATACCTTAAAGAACTAACTAAATTCTATAATTAAATAATATAATTAAAGAATTAACTAGCCCTGAAAATGGATGCCGCTGGAGTGTCAGGCCCATACCTGGCTGTTGCCGGCAGAGTGCACCCTGGGGGCTAGGCCATGACAAGTAGGAGGGCTGCCACAGTGGGCCTTGAAGCCTAGGGTGGTAGTAGCAAATATTCAAATGAGAACTTTGAAGGCCGAAGTGGAGAAGGGTTCCATGTGAACAGCAATTGAACTTGGGTCAGTCAGTCCTGAGAGATAGGCGAGCGCTGTTCCAAAGGGATGGGAGATGGGCTCCGTCACCCTCGGCCGAACTAACCCTAAATGAAAATACTTTTTGTTAGATTTGCATGAAGAGTCAGACGCGGAGTGCTTCAGTGAAGAGTTTATTAGTGACTACAGCTCATAACAGACCCCATTTGGCTGGACTGCGCTGCTACTTATAGCCAGCAGCTGCAGTTGCCAGCCAATCAGAGTGCAGGGTTTTCCCACACTTTTTAAACCAATCATTTCTGACATTTTACAAGAACAGTTCAAACTTAATCAATGACATTCAAACCTGCATACATAACACTTTTTGTGTTTGTAAGACATCTCTGAATACTCCAGCTCTAAAACTAATATGGTTATTCTCATTGTGAGCATTATTTGTAACTTCCTTTTGTCTCTTTTTCTGGCCAAGACATTTGGCTGAAAGATAGAATCAACTTATCTTAAAGAGCAAAAGGTGACTGCCTGAGTTAAAATTGCTTGTTATGAAAAAAGAAGCAAAGGAACAATTATTTGATTAATTAATGTTGAATTTTGTTGTTAGGATTGGGAGAAGCATTTGGGTTTTTTTTCCTCACATGTCAAAATAATTTGGAGAGATGAAAGTCCTTTGCTATTTGCTTCTTTACCTAAAACTTTTAAAATGCTCTTAAATGCAACATAAGGCAAGGCTTTCTCCCACTAAACTAAACTCCAGTCAATACCATTTTTTTCTTTAAAAAATGGGATTGTATCTAGGTCTGTGTTATATTACATATGCTTCTGTATTAATTCTCTAATATGGAACTGATATTTCACTATAACATGGAAAAGGAGTGTCTTTGTAAAGTATTTCTCTTGGTAATGCTAAAAGAAATTTAATAATTTGCAATAAAATGCAATAAAATGCAATAAATGTGGGAAATAGGACACTTCATGTAAAGAGCAGTCACTAATATTGTTTCATAGTATTTAGACTTAGATAGGCAATCATTCATAATGACATTGCCTTAATCAAATGCTATTTGTAAGGATCATATCACAGAAACATTGGCCAAAACATCAATATTCTTTTTCTTCCTGTAAACCATATTGATCATTCTTATGATTTAAATAGAAGATAAATACATTAGTGAAGAAGTGGTAAACAAATAAATTAATGTGCTGGGCCAACTTCAAAGGCATTTATGGAAGAGAACACAAAGACAATATATTTTTCATATTCTTTTAAGTAACATCAAATAATCTGATAGTACAATTTATAATCCTTGCTCAACAGTAGATAAAAATAATTATCTTTCAGAGTACTTATATTTTTACCATGGCATTTGCAAATGGTTAGCATTGTAGTGGTTTGTGTATAGCCCATGATATCAAGAAGTTACAACGTATATTCTTTGTTAACATTTAAAAAATATTTTTATAAAATAAATAAAATAAAACAAGTTTATTAAATGTTAAAGTATAAAAATAAAACTAAAACACTAATAATCAACACTGAACAGAAAATAAGAAAGAGTAGAGAAAGAAATAGAAGATAGAAATGCAGCTAAATAAAAAATATGTAGAAAGAAACAGAAAAACAAAAAATATTTCAAATTTTTTTTATGGCAGATATAAATAAAACTTGCAACTTTTGCTCTATGCTTACAATATAGCAACCGTTTTTATTAGTCCATCAATCCAGCTTTCATAGTTTTATTTGTGTGTGTGTGTGTGTGTGCAAAAATTTCAAAAGGTTCTTTCAGCTAGTATTAATGTTTTTTTTCTCTAATCAAAACCATCAGTTATCATCTCAGCCAGATCCATTAACTTTACCAACCATTTTTCCATTGCAGGTGTTACCCTGTCTTTTCACCATGGACATATAAAAGTTTTATTTTCATTCTTATCGGCTGGCGGTCCCCCGACGACGGGCCTACTCTGTCGCGGCCCCTGACCTCTGGAATCAACTTCCCCTGGAGCTCCGCCTGGCCCCTGACCTCCGCACTTCCCGTCACGACCTGAAGACCTGGTTGTTTAATCAACCCGGGCTGTGACCCTGGGGTGGGATGGTTTTTAGTGTTTTAATGCTGTGATTTTAGTATTAATTCGGCTTGATTTGTTTAATCTGGTTTTATTTAACTTATTGTTGTGTGGTTTTTTATTTTGTAAGCCGCCCCGAGTCCTTCGGGAGAGGGGGCAGCATATAAGTCGAATAAATAAATAAATAAATAAATAAAATATATAAGAACAGAATACTATGCAATTTTTCCAATTTTTTATCCATCAACCCTAGAAGAAATGTCTTGATTGTATATTGACCTTCAACTTTTTCTGAATATATATAGGAATAGCACTTATTTATTTTATTTATTTATTAATTCTACTTAGACTTTACAGCCCTCTCTAAGCAGTTTACAGAGTCAGCATATTGCCCCCAACAATCTGGGTCCTCATTTTACCAACCTCAGAAGGATGGAAGGCTGATTCAACTTTGAGCTGGTGAGACGCAAACTACCAAACTGCTGGCAGCTGGTGATCAGCAGAAGTAGCCTGCACTACTAAATTCTAATCATTGCATCAGCTATATATATTTTGTGTGTGTGTCAATCAAGTCAGAAAAAGTCACTTATATTAAGGCACATGTTGTGCTATACATAATATTAAAATACTAATTAATACTAAGCTTAAGAAAAAAAATTAATTACTAGTGCTAAAAAATTATCTAGCTGATTCATTGACTATTCTGATTAATTCTATTTCAATTGTTTATTTATTTATTTATTTATTATTGGGACTTGTATGCCGCCCCATTTCCGAAGACTCGGGGAGGCTCACAACTAAAACAGCAACAACAATAAATAGGTTAAGAAAGAATTAAACTAAACAAGCCCCAAAGAGAATATAATTACAAAGCATACAAAAAATAAAACCACCCCACCCAAAGGGTCACAGCCCGGATTGGTCGAACAACCAGGTCTTCAAGTCATGGCGGAAGGTGCGGAGGTCAGGGGCCAGGCGGACCCCCAAGGGAAGTTGGTTCCAGAGGTCGGGGGCCGCAACCGAATAGGCTCATCGTCGGGGGACCACCAGCCGGCATTGGCCGGCCGACGGGACCCCAAGGAGTCCTTGTCTATGTGCTCACACAGGGTGGTTAGTATTCGATGTCGGCAGGAGTCACTCCCTTAAATATTGAGGACCCAAGTCATGAAGGACTTTGTATGTTAAAGTTAAAACCTTGAATCTCACCCAGAGTGCAACCGGCAGCCAATGCAGGCAGCGCAGCAGGGAGGTAACATGGGAGAATCTGGAAACTCCCATCACCACCCGCGCCGCCGCATTCTGCACCAGCTGCAATCTCCGGATGGTATGCAAGGGCAGTCCTAAGTAGAAAGCATTGCAGTAGTCGAGTCTGGAGGTACCAAGAGCATGAGTAACTGTGCGCAGGGCATCCTGGTCCAGAAAAGGGCATAGTTGGCGAACTAGGCGGAGCTGGGCAAAGGCCCCCCTGGCGACAGCCCCCACCGGGTCCTCCAACCAAAGCCGTACATCCAGGAGGACCCCCAGATTCCGTGTCCTATCCACAGGGGGTAACACCACACCTGCTATGGTTAATGATGGACATTCCAGACTGGGCCGGTATGCCGATATGCACAGCCACTCAGTCTTGGCCGAGTTGAGATGAAGCATTGTTGAGCCTCCCCCAGAAAAAACAAGTTTAGTTTTAATCCAGTTTGTCTGATCTCTCTTTGTCCAGTCATAAGAAGGATGGCAAAAAACTTGAATAATATTGTCCCTCTGCATGAATTAAATAAAATGAAGCTTTTTCTGTTCTCAACTATTATTGATCAGTTATCAGCTTAGTTATATCATAATTGTTTAAAAGATGAATTATATGGTATTTTTTTCCCCTGACCATTGCTATAGGCAAGAGTTACCAAGTTTTCTGTTGAGATATATTGAATATGTTTCTTCCCAAATGACAGAAATTTTATGGTGGACTACTAGAATTGGCAGACCATGCAGAAGCATTTCCCTTAGAAATGCAACATGAGGTACAGAAGTACAGAAAAAAAAGCTTTGTTTAAACCAAACAGTCCTTACCAAAGATTTAGACTGCATGTTTGTAGGATCTTTCCTGAAAATCCAATTCCAAAGTTTTCTTTTCTTTTGTATATTAGGCAAAGTAAAACAAAATTGACTGTTACTAGCCCGGCTCATGCCTTTGTGGCAAGAAACAAAACTGAGAAATAAATACACACAAATACACACATGCACATAGAATTTGGGGTTAGAAAACCAATTCTTAATTGGCAAGGCTTGTGGCAGTTTCTTCTAGTGTAAAATTATAAAATGTACTTTAAAATCAAGTTCAAAGTCCACTTGACTATCCCCACCCCCCCATTAAAAATGTTATAACAATATAAGAAACAATAATAGGTGGGATGGTTAACACTTTCTTTTCACACAAATATTTTGCAATCCTTTTGTATTTCTTTCAGCTGTTAAATCAGCAGACTGCATAACCACATCACCTTAAACTTTTTAGAGTGCCCACAATAGTATTTCCACATAGCTATGCTACAAACATGTTGTCTGATAAGCTTAGGTTGCAGATGGATGCAGTTGGGCTGACACACACACAAATCCCTACTGTGCGTTGTACAGAAATGTGTATTCTGCATGCTGATTGGTTGATCTGACTTCCAGTTCTGTGCTTTGCTGTTTAAATGTCCCCCAGCCAGAATGTGATATTTGCAGAAATATAACACCTATGCAACTGGCCCTGAATGATAGATGCATATGTTCCCTGACTCAGTGCCAGAGAAGTCTGACTTTTATGTGATAATTATATATCATCTCTTAGAATTCTCAACAATATATGTACAGAGCACACGATAACTTAATAGCACTGTTTTGTCTAAGTATTATTTTATATGGATACAATAATGACAAATTATATTTTAATACTTCTCTCACACATATATTCACAGTTTAAAAAAACTAAATAAATCCACGCAGTTGTGTAACGCTGCCTTGCATGCAGTTTGTATGAAAAACTGTATGAATGATATTTTTTCTGAGTCTTTGCATTTTCTTGCACAATTCAGCGAACTGTGGATTATTCAATGAATGTCTGTATTTGTTTCCTCCACTCTTTTGATTACTTGGAGCCTTGTTGTAATACTGCTATCACAAGGGGTGAAGAGCTCTGCTTGTTGTATTATCCTTCTTTTGTGACAAAATTGCTGGTAATTGTGGTTATAGTTGTCAGCCATTGCTGGTTTTTACCTATCAGAAATCACTGAGCACATAGTAGATGTGCTAGTCTTTTGATAGTTTGAAACTGTTCCTTGCTTTCTCTACTGCACAACTCTTTTGTGGTCTGAAAACTGAATAGATACCTTCAGTTCATATAATCAGTCTTTTTCTGAATCAAAAAAGGAGAGAAAAATAAGCTTCACCTCAGACATTAGTACTTCAAAAAATTTTAAATGGGATTTGTTAGAAATAATTTGAAGTAGATGGGCTATTCAAAAATGTGATAAAAATAAATAAAAAATAAATATTACATCATAATGGAAGCCAATCAAACATGATTTTCGGATTACAAGTTCAACTATATTACTTCATACTTCAGGTATTCATTTAGTCATTTACAGGTGAAACTCGAAAAATTAGAATATTGTGCTAAAGTTCATTTATTTCAGTAATGCAACTTAAAAGGTGAAACTAATATATGAGATAGACTCCTTACATGTAAAGCAAGATAGTTCAAGCCGTGATTTGTCATAATTGTGATGATTATGGCTTACAGCTCATGAAAACAGCTCATGTAGGTGAGATGGACAGTGTAGAAATATGATGAATGAATGAATTCATTACATTTTATCTTTCTGTCTTTTAATATGGCATAAAAATAGCATAAAAATGTTTAAATATAGCACACCTTAAAGTTTTTTTCAATGCAGTAGCTATGAGTAAATAAAAACTATTTCTAAAATAATGTTGACATTATTTTTTGAAACTCCAAGACCTACTTACCTACCTACCTACCTACCTACCTACCTATGTGATCTAAAATATCACATTTTAAAATATTATTTTATTTAAAATAAAAATATTTTGTAATGGAAGCACATTTATAACAACTGATTTTAGTTTAACAAAAATATTTCAAGAAATGCTTACTTTATTTATGGTTTATTATATTTCAGCTTTATGTGGGTTATTTGTCCCATTCCTGAAATATTCTATAGATTAAAAAGAAAGTTATTTTTAACTTTGTTCTTTTTTGGGAGTGAAGGAGACTGGCACCCCAGTTTCTATATATGTTTATATGTTTGTTAATTGCATAGAGATTTGGCCTGGATTTGATATTTTAGGTGGTTATCTATCAAGATCTTCCCAATGCCTAGGATAAGCAGATATTTTATCATGTTAAAGGTATCATGCAGGATGTAAGCTGTTCCAAGTAAAGCTGCCTTTTGAAATTAATTGATGTGATTTTTAAAAAAATTCCAGTGGTGTTGAAATGGTTATTATTATTAAATGTATAGCTCAACTTTCTGACTTTGAAAATGCTGAAACCTACTTTGCATATTTTTATACTTGTCTGAAAAGGAATTATTGTTCAAGTGGTGCCTGGTGCTATGAGGGATGATTCATCATTTTATTTTTGCAAATAATTGCATTAAGATGCTCTATAGCTCTCACAAGGGGATGTAATGGGATGAGTTCCAGTTACCCTCCCCAGCTCCTGCCAAACTAGCAGTGAAAGCATGCAAATGTGAGATAAATAGGTATCACTTTGGTGGGAAGGTAAAGCATTCCACCAAAGCACCTCAGCATATAGTCATGCTGGTCACGTGACCACAGAAATGTTTTTGGACAATGCTGGTTTCTTCAGTTAAGAAATGGAGATGAACACACGCCCCCTAGACACTTGAAATGTTGCATCCAGTTTTGGTCACTACATTACAAAAAAGATGTTGACACTTTGAAAAAGTGCAAAGAAGAGCAGCTAAGATAATTGAAGGCCTGGAGACAAAAACATATGAAGAATGGTTGCAGGATTTGGGTTTGGCTAGTCTAGAGAAAAGAAGGACTGGGGAGGACGTAATAGCAGTATTCCAGTGTTGACAGAAAGAAGTTGACAGAAAGAGGAGGGGGGTTCAACATTTTCTAAAGCACCAGAGGGAAGGACAAGAAACAATGGATGGAAACTAATTAAGAAGAGAAGCAACTTCCAGTTGAGCTCCAAATCCAAGTGGTGCGGAGGAATGACTCTCCATTCTGTATGCCCAAAAGTTCGTATCTGGAAGCCTGTACAGGTGAAGTCAGACCCTGGAGGGGCTAACGATAGAGAGGAGAAGACCCAGGGTATTGGGGAGATCCGCAACTCCCAGATCCTGCAGGGAAAAGTCCTGAAAACCGACACAAAAGAGATTGGTCTTTATGACTTGATCCAGGGATCCTAGCAACTAATCTTGAATATCTATTGATAGTGAACACTGAACTGACTCAAATCTTAAATGTATATGTCTTAATCTGAGAGATATAATAGGAAAAGAGTAAAATTAGAGGTAGAATATAGAGCACAAGAAAAAGCAAGAGATAACTTTTAATGCATCTGTTAATGGTAGATTGGAAAGATCTCTTAAGAACATTGAGAATGACAACAACAACAACTACGAAAATTGCAAAAAAGATGACAACGGGTATACCCTCCCCCTCACGACAAAGAACTTTGGATACTAGGTTGGGGGCAGAAAAACCAGGACTTACCCAAACACTGCAAGCTGTTCAGTCATCTTTAGCGATGATGCAAGAAATGATGGTAAGAACAGAAGAACTCATAGCAAGAAGCCATGCAGATCTGAAAAGTGAAATGAAGAGTGATGTAGCAGAAATGAAAGCAGACATCCAGAAACTGGACGACAAATTTGGAACAATTCAAGAGGCAGTGGTGAGAAACGAACAGAAGCTGATGAAGATGGAACTGAGAACTGAGAACATAGAAAAGAAACTTGAAGATTGGAAAATTCTTTATTGTGAACTCCAAGAGGCAGTTGTCCATCTAGAACTAGAAAAAGCTGTGTTCTTCCTTAGATTCCAGAACATCATTGAGGAAGAAGATTTATGTTCCCTCATGGCAGAGCTAATAGCAGAGGCCCTTCAGAAAGACAAGATGGAGATTTTGAGTGACCTGGATGATGTCTACTGAGTACAAACGCACTGTGCACATAGACATTAGCTACCAAAAGAGGTCCATGTGTGCTTCGCAAAGAAAACTACCAGAGACCTGTTATATGGATGAAAGAGGGATGAGCCACTGGTATACAAAGGCCATGAAGTTGTGACCCTAAAACAGATACCGAGGAGGGTGAGAGAACAGAGGACAAATTATCAATTCCTGTCATCACAATTGATTAAAAACAACATATCATTTAGATGGCTAACTCCAGAAGGACTTCTGATATCATGGCAGGAGAAGAAGTTTAAAATCAATTCCCTCGACAAGACACGAGAGTTTTATGAACGCTATTTGGGAATGGTAGAGGAACAAGAAAGCAAGGAAGAAACAGAGAGCAGAAACCAAGAGGAAGTAATATCGGAGGATAAGGAAACAGAAAGGGAACTAAGAGAACAGAAGAACCAAGAGGAAGAAGAAAACAACCGACTGCAGAGAGAACTGAGAACAAGAAAAGAAACAAGAGTCATAGTGTACAAACAATAAAATGGATGGCAGGATTGCACTACTATCCCTTAACATAAATGGATTAAACACATTATCTAAAAGGAACCAAACACTCACAAAACTTCTTAAGCAAAACACAGACATTACATGTTTACAAGAAGTTTATATCCCGAAATAAAATGGACATTTATTAGATTCCCCAAATTGGGTAAATTACATCTGGCCCTGACATATAAAAAGAAGAGAGGTGTTGCGGTGTACGTTAAAGACTGGTTAAATCCAAAGTTAATATATAGCGATGAAGATGGAAAGATACTTCTTATAGAGATAATAATAGAGCTAAAAAAGACATTGCTGGCAGCAATTTATGCTCCAAATACTAACCAAAAGGAGTTCTATTAAAAGCTCTATAAGAAAATCATAGAGACTGAATTAACGAATGTATGCATAGTAGGGGACTACAATGCAGTGTCAAACATAGAAAAGGACTACAAAAGTCCCAAAAATAACCAAAAAAAAGAGGAGAATACTTCCAATAACATTTGATAGATTAGCTCAAGAATTGAATTTAAAAGATACCTGAAGGGAACTAAATTTATCTAAAAGACAATTTACCTTTTTCTCTAACCCACATAAATCGTGGTCCAGGATTGACAGGATCTAGATGGATTCAAATTATTGGAAAAAGTCAAAACAGTGGAAATCTTGCCAAACACCTGGGGTGACCACAATCCAATTAAAATGAAGTGGAGAGGAAAGAAAAAGACAGGTAGATGGAATTTTAACAAAAGCTTATTGAGAGACAAAGAATATACTCAAATGATAAAGAAGGAATTAGAGTTATTTCTTGAAATTAACTTGAATGAGCAGACAACAACCCAAAATTTGTGGGATACAACAAAGGCCTACTTGAGAGGTCTGACAATAGCTTATGCAGCAAAAAAGAAAGGAAAAAAAGGAAGAAACAGCAGACTGTAAGTCAGGAGAAATTGAAAAATTTGGAAGCCAAATTGCAAAAAGATCCGTGCAATGAATCAATTAAAAGAGAACTAAATTTGGTGAAACATGAAATAAGTTTAAACTCCCAAGAAGGAGGCCAGGAAACTTAAATTAGCTAAACAAAACTTTTTCAAGAATGCGAATAAGCCTGGGAGATGGCTTTCATATAAATTAAAGAAGGAGCAGGAGAAAAAAATAATATCGCTACAGGATCAATAATAAATGATAGCCCAAAATTTTTTATCTATATAAAAAGGAAGAAATCCCAGATGAGGATATTATACAATATTTTGAGGATAAAGACCTACCTATTATAACGGAAACTGCTCATGTTATGTTAAATGATAGAAGTAAAATATGCAATTGGAAGACAAAAAAACTAACAAAACTCAGGACCACATGGAATACCTGCGGAATTCTATGAAAAATTCCAAGATGTATTAGGGGAACTCTTGGTGGAGCTGTATAACGAGGCCCTAGAATAGGCAAAAATACCCCAGACTTGGACAGAAGCACTTATAACTCTCATTCCCAAAGAACAAACTGATACTTACCAAATTAAGAAGTACAGACCCATCTCACTCCTGAATGTGGATTATAAGATTTTAGATGCAATAATTTCTGAAAGACTTTAAAAAAATGCTAAATTATATTATTCACCCAGATCAGAATGGTTTTCTCCCAAACAGATATATTAAAAAAAAATCAAGAATAATAATAGATGTCCTAGAATATTATGAGACCTACTCTAACAAGCCAATAGCATTAATGTTTTTGGATGCCCAGAAGGTGTTTGATAATTTAAATTGGCAATTTTTTATTGAACAATTATCTAGGATGAAATTTGGTGAAAAATTTATAGGACTAATCAAAACAATATACACCACACAAAATGCAAAAGTAGTGATTAATGGACAATTTAAAAATAAACAAAGAAGTGAGACAGGGATGTCCCCTTGCCCCACTACTTTATATTCTATCGGCAGAGGTATTGTTGACTCAAATAAGGAAAAACCAAGACACTCAAGGATTGACCATTAAAAAAATGTACAAACTGCAAGCTTTCACCGACAGTATGGTCTTCATAATGGAAGACCCAAAAGAGTCAAGTAAAAATTTAATGCAGGAGATAGAGGCATTCGAAAAGGTGGTGGGACTTAAAATCAACAAAGAAAAGACTAAAATAATAACTGAAATTGTACTAAAAGGCAAAATGATGAATTAGCGAATGAATTAGGGATCCAGATAACGAAAAGAGAAAAATATTTGGGGACATTCACGGTGAAATGTTCTTCAATCAAGGAAGATAACTATGACAGATTGATTGCTCAGGTACAGAAAGACCTAGATAGATGGGTAAACATACAACTTTCATTGATGGGAAGGATAGCAACTATTAAAACAAATCTGCTTCCAAAACTGATTCCAAACAGTGCCAGTCAAAGTAGGAAAGAAATTCTTCAAAGACCTTAACAAAAGAATCGCCGAATTTATCTGGCAAAAGAAAAAAGCAGGAATAAAATACAAACTAATGCAGGATAATAGAAGTAAGGGAGGCTTTGCCCTCCCAGACTTGAGTTATACTATCAGGTTGCAGCTAGAACTTGGATTAAGGACTAGGTCAATCTGGCAGACAACAGAATACTGATGATAGAAGGCTTCGACTTACAGCTTGGCTGGCACACGTTCCTTTGGGATGGGAAAAGCAGATGTCATAATTAATTTCAAAGACACTGGGTAAGGAATGCCTTGTTACATGTCTGGGAAAAAATCAAAAGGAACCACTACATGAAAATACCTCTCTGTCCCCAATGGAGGCGGTAATATATCCCAATGCTATGGGTTTAAACAAAACAATAAAATGCAAAGAACTTATAACAGATGAAGGTGAACTAAAAACACAGATCCAATTAAAACTACAAGGAATTGAAATAGGATGGTGTCCCTACGTTCAAATTCAAACAAGACATAAAAAAGATAAGGAACAATTTGGATTTTACAACACATGTCAGGAATTAGATAAAATACTACAAGGGGGTGAAAAAAAGATGATTACTAAAATATGTAACTGCCTATTGGAATTTAAAATGGAAGAGGAGATGGTCAAAGAGAATATGATAACATGGGCCAAAAATTTTGGCCACAGTATTGATTTGGACCAATGGGAACTAATATGGCAAATAAATTATAAACTAATGTTGTCGGTCTCCTATAAGGAGAATATTTACAAAATGTTCTATCGGTGGCACCTACCACCAGTGAGATTAGCCAGAATTTTCTCCAACTTGTCAGTGAAATGTTGGAAGTGCAACCATAGTCAGGGAACATATTTTCACATGTGGTGGATGTGTCCCCAAATACAAAAGTACTGGCTCAAAATTCATGCATGGTTAGAGGAGTTAACAAAGCAAACGATCAAGTTTAAACCAGAGATCTTTCTTCTAGGTATGTTAGAACCAACATGGGATAAGAAACACCAACATCTAATATTACATATTATAACTGCTGCAAGAATTTCTATTGCTCAAAACTAGAAACTAACCATGACACCCACAGATCTAGCAGTAATTAATAAGATACATCAATGCGCAGAAATGATTAGACTAACAATTTTATTAAAAATAGGGAAGAAGAAGAATATTTTATGATATGGACATATGATATAAATTGTTAAAAAAAGGAGTAAAGATGTTTTTGAAAATGACTAAAGAAATCTCAAAGAAGAATATGATATATGTAGATATGTAAAGTAATGTAGATAAATAAGTATTCTATTTTAACAGTAGTATAGTAAGCAAGGAACTAGTAAATTAGCTACAGATATATTTATGGTAAATGAATCTAATTGTTACTAAAGGATATATACACTGCTATGATATTGCTGTAAAATGTGAGAACTCGTTTCTTTTTTAAATTTGCAAAACTTTGAATAAATAAATTTATTTTAAAAAAAAGAAGAGAAGCAACCTGGAATAGGGGATAAACAGTGAGAACAATTAACCAGTGGAACATGTTGCCATCAGAAGTTGTGTGTGCTTCATCACTGGAGGCTTTAAAGAAGAGACTGGACAGTCACTTGTCTGAAATTAATTAATTAATTTATTTATTTATTAGACTTGTATGCCGCCCTTCTCCCTAAGAACTCAGGGCGGCGAACATTAAAAAATATCATACAATTACAATAAAAATAAATTAAACAAATACAAGTCTAAACAGTCAGTTAAAAATTAAAACAATTAAAAATAACCCACCCATCCTGGGTCAGTCCAGACCGGCCTGTTGAAACAGCCAGGTCTTCAGGTCCCAGCAGAAGGAGCAGAGATCCATGGGGAGCTGGTTCCACAGGGCTGGCGCTCCCACAGAAAAGGCCCTAGCCCTGGGGACCGCCAGCCGACAATGCTTAACCGATGGTATCCCAAGGAAGCCCCTCCTATGGGAGCGTACAGGGCGATCGGAGCGTGATGCTGGCTGGAGGCGCTCCTGCAAGTACCCTGGCCCCAAGCCATTTAGGGCTTTATAAGTTGTTACTAGCACCTTGAAACTAACCCGGAAATGGTATAGGGTCAGGGGTGGGATTCTACCAGTTCAGACTGGTTCGGGCAAACTGGATGTTAAAGTTACATCTGGTTCACCGAACCAGTATTTTAACCAATTCGCTGGCCCCACCTATCCCAGCCCCCCATCCCAGGAGTCTCCACGCAGCCCATTTTCAATGGAGGTAAGTGCAGGGTCCATACAGAGGCTCTGGGAGGGAGAAAAATGGGCCTTCCAGAAGTCCAGAAATAGGCCTGTTTCCAGATTCTGGAGGGCCTCAAGAGCCCGGGAGGCCATTTTCACCCTCCCAGAGGCCTGGGAGACTCTGGACTCTTGTGAAGGTGAGCCTTGGTAGCTCAGGCTGTTAAATGCCTGCTCTTAAGATCCAGCTGCCTACAATTATTGTAGGCTCGAATCCCACCAGGCTCAAGGTTGACTCAGCCTTCCATCCTCTCGGGGTAGGTAAATTGAGGACCCAAGATTGTTGGGGGCAATTAGCTGACCTTGTAAAAATGCTGCTTAGTAATAAGCAGGCATATACAATGGAATGAAGGCTATTGCTGAGCACACTGGGTTGTATCCCAGAAATTGTAAGCCACCCTGAGTCTTCGGAGAAGGGCGGCATATAAATGTAATTTAAAAAAAAAAATGGCCCTCCTGGAAAAACAGGAAGTTGCAAAACGGGCCTGTTTCTGGCTTCCAGAGCCTGGGAGAGGCTGTTTTGCCCTCCCAGAGCCCCAGGGGAAGCCTCCAGACCCTTGGGAGGGCAAAAAAATGGCCCTCCAGGAAAAACTGGAAGTCGCAAAATGGGCCTGTTTCCAGCTTCCGGTGGGCTTCCAGAGCATGTGGGAGGCTGTTTCCACCCTCCCAGAGACCTGAGGGGAGCCCTCTGGATCCTTGGGAGGGCAAAAAATGACCCTCCCTGAAGTACCGAAAGTTCAGAAATGTGCCTGTTTCCGGGTTCCAGTGGGCATCCAGAGCTCAGGGGAGGCTGTTTTCGCTTTCCCAGAGGCCCGGGAAAGATTCTGCACCCTAGGAAGTTGAAAACAGCCTCCCCAGGGCTCTGGAGGCCCACCAGAAGCCAGAAACAGGAAGTTCTGGTAGGCCACACCCCTCAAAGGTGCCTTCCAGTTCTGTTTTGACTGATCTTTTTATAGCTTCCACACACTCATTCCTCCAGTTATCTTCCTTTTGTCAAATTTCAATTCTTCTGTCACTTACTGTACTGATCTGGAGATCTCTAAATGTCAGCTAAGAGACATTAAAATATGGTAAAGATTTTCTGCCATCCAGTGGTTCACAGTTCAAAGAGCTGATCCATATTTGCAAGCAATTATAATTTAAAAAGAGTTGAATTGAAGAGGATATTACAAAAAAAGAAGAAAAAAGCGATGCTTAGAATAATCCGTAGTATGCATGCTAATTGGAGAACACTTTTTACATCCTGGATGGCTATGGGCAGCACTGACATTTCCATTAATGTAACGTTCAATCATTGTACTTATGATGTTGGGTGTTATAATTGTACGAGTAGCAGTAGCACATCAGAGCTCTGTTCTCGGTACATAGGTAGTACTTAACCAGTAGCTGGCAAGTAATCATGCTAGTCTAAAACTTCATGTATACTGGTTGGGAGGAAAGCACAAGAATGTAGTTGTGTGGGTGTGACCAATGAAATAATGCATCACATAAAATTTCAACTAATGCTTAGTCTGTTATTAGGTCTAATAATATTGTCAATTCTTATGAAAACTATTGTCCTCTATATTCAGTGTATGGTAGGCAGGGACATTATTTTTAAGCCTGACAAAAAATGTTGGAAACAGAGTTTTATGTGTATCCATCAGAGCAATATGTATGCTTAGTAAAGAATGCTTTGAGCTTTAATTGGCAAAACACCAAGATAGCTGCGCAATTTAAGTTTATAACAAATTTTAAGACACAAATACGATTTACAATGTTTTCTTACTTCCTCTAAACTTTTAACCCATAAAATGTAAATAATTAATTCATTCTTCATGGGGTTTAAACATTCATTTGATGAGGCCCTTTTATTTAGTCCTTTGTTTTATAATTCCTGAACTATTATTGCATTACTTAAAGGAAAATAACTACCAATTTCAGTTTTCCTGTATTATTCACTAAATTTATTGATCTTTGTTCCCCTGAGGCATTTGGAGACTAAAAGCTGCTATCAGTTTCTTCAAAACCATAAGTGAAATTTAATTTCTTCAAACTGCTTCTGTGGTTCTATGAGACAAACTGGAATATCTGTGATAAAGCTCAAACTGCATTGAAACCATCAGGAAGCTTCAGATGAGTATTTATAAACATTCTGCAAGCATATCTATGTTTAGCATGAAATCTCAGGTTTTGTCAGTGGGAAAAATATCAAATGATATACAGTACATATATCTAAATATCTGTATAATGTCTAATAAAGATTATTTCTCTGGCATGAATTGATGTATTATCCATCAGGGAAATAACTGAAATATATATTTAACCTCCTATATGAAAATCATATTCATATATATAAATTTGATAAATATGTTAAGGGATGGGGTGACATCCATTTACTATGTGCTATTAAAATGTCTACTCTATACAAGTTTAGGACCACAATTCAGCCCAAAATTCTGTTGCTAAATGAGGCAGTTGTTAAGTGAGTTTTGCCCCATATCACAACATTTTTGCAACAGTTGTTAAGTGAGTCACTGCAGTTGTTAAATTAGTAACATGCTTGCTAAGTGAATCTGGCTTCCCCATTCACTTTGCTTGTTATAAGGTTGCAAAAGGTGACCACATAATTCCAGAACATGGCAACCATCATAAATAACTTTACCATATGAAAATCAGCTACTGCTTCCTTCATAATTTTGGGTTTAAATTTAAGGGGTTTTTCATATAATGTATGTATTTATAATTATGGTATAACTGCTTTATATTTTAATGGTTTTTGGTTTGTTCTTGGGTGGGTAAATTAGAACAACAACTTCTACAATGTTATTGCCATTGCCAAATATAATTGGTGCTATCTAGGTCAGGCCAGTGTGGTGGCTCAGTGGTTAAGATGCTCAACTTGTTGGCTGGAAACCTAGTAGCCCAGGTTCGAGACCTATGAGCCACATGATGGTGTGAGCTCTTGTCTTCATCCCAGCTCCTGCCAACCTAACAGAAAGTAGGTAAATAGGTACCGCTTCAATTGGAAGGTTATAGTACTCTATGAGATCATGCTGCCCACATGACCATAGATATGTTTTTGGACAGTGCTGGCTCAATGGCCTTGAAACAGAGATGAGCACTACGCCTTATAGTAAGAAATGACTAATGGAGTAAAATCCACAGGGACTCCTTTATTTTTATCTAGGTCATTGTAGGTGCCTATGAAAATAGGAATTCAGAGCTTGTGATTGTTACATTTATTGTTACCCTCTGCAGGGCAGGACTGAGGAATTTGGACAATATCTGTCGGATAAGATCGCTTGGATCCGGGAGGGGCTGATCTCTAATTTGCAGTGGTCTGAGGAGAGAGTCACAGAGAGTCTGGCTGATGTCATCTGGGCTGAGTTTGATCCTGTTTCTGAGGATGAAGTAGACAGGATTATGCGACTCCTGAGTTCCACCACTTGTTTATTGGACCCGTGTCCTTCCTGGATGGTATATGCCTCCAGGGAGACCATGTGTGGCTGGCTCCGGGCAGTTGTTAACGCCTCACTGAGGGAGGGGTCCTTTCCTGCTGCCTTGAAAGAGGCAGTGGTGAGACCCCTCCTGAAGAAGCCTGCTCTAGATCCAGCAGTTTTAAACAACTTCCACCCAGTCTCCAACCTTCGCTTTTTGGCGAAGGTTGTTGAGACCGTGGTGGCTTAGCAGTTTCCACTTTTCCTGGAGGAAGCGGACTATCTAGATCTGTATCAGTCGGGCTTCCGACCTGGGTTTAGCACGGAGACGGCATTGGTCGCGCTGATGGATGATCTCTGGAGGGCTTGGGACAGGGGACTTTCCTCTGTCCTAGTCCTGTTAGATCTCTCAGTGGCTTTCGATACCATCGACCATGGTATCCTATTGCGGTGCCTGGGGGGGTTGGGAGTGGGAGGCACTGTTTTGCAGTGGTTCTCCTCCTACCTCTCGGGGCGCTCGCAATCGGTGATGGCAGGAGGGCAGAGGTCAGCCCCGAGGGCACTCACATGTGGGGTTCCTCAGGGGTCAGTCCTCTCTCCCCTCCTGTTCAACATCTATATTAAGCCGCTGGGTGAGATCATCCGTGGTTTTGGGGTGAGGTATCATCAGTACGCTGATGATACCCAGTTGTATATCTCCACCCCAAACCAAATCAGTGATGCCCTCTCCGTGATGACCCAGTGTCTGGATGTGGTACGGATCTGGATGGGCAGGAACGGACTGCAGCTCAACCCAGCTAAGACTGAGTGGTTGTGCATACAGGTATCTCGGCCCAGTCAGTTGATTCCATCTTTGGTCATAGGGGGAGAGGTGTTGCCCCCTGTGGACAGGGCTCGGAACCTGGGAGACCTCCTGGATTCACGGTTTGGTTTGGAGGAGCAGGTGGGGGCCGTGACCAGGGGGGCTTTTGCCCAGGTCTGATTGGTTGACCAGTTGCGCCCGTATCTGGACCGAGATACCCTTCACACGATCACTCATGCACTTGTGACTTCCCGACTAGACTACTGCAACGCTCTCTTTTTAGGACTGCCCTTGCATACCATCCGGAGGCTTCAGCTGGTGCAGAATACGGCTGCGCGGGCTGTGATGGGAGTTTCCTGATACTCCCATGTTACACCCCTCCTGCGCGAGCTGCATTGGTTACCGGTTGCCCTCCAGGTGAGATTCAAGGTGTTGGTGTTAACATTCAAAGTCCTTTACGATATGGGTCTGGGGTACTTGTGGGAGCGTCTCCTGCCAATATCAAACACTGATCGCCCTGTGTGTGTGTGCACAGACGGGGACTCCTCGGGGTGCCATCGGCTAGACAATGTTGGCTGGCAGTGCCCCGGGGAAGGGCCTATTCTGTTGCAGCCCCCACCTTGTGGAACCAGCTCCCTCTGGAGCTCTGTTTGGCTCCTGATCTTCGCTCCTTCCACTGCGATCTGAAGACCTGGTTGTTTGAACAGGCCGGGCTGGACTGACCTCCGGGAGTTTTTTAAATTATTTTAATTGGGTTTTAAAGATTGGGCTTGTTTGATTTAATTTTCTTTTAAATATTTATTGTTTGTACTACTGTGTTTTAGCTGTGAGCCACCCCAAGTCCTCGCGGAGAGGGGGCGGCATACAAGTCCAATTAATAAATTTATTTATTTATTTATTTATTTATTTATTTATTTATAGAATTTGTCTGCTGCTATAGTAATAATTATTAGTAGTAATTGTAATAATTACAACAAATTATGTTAATGAAAGAAACAGGGATGAGTTTTGTGAACAGTATGGATAATGGTAATAGTAATAGCACTTAGATTTATATACTGCTTTATAGCCCTAAGTAGTTTACAGAGTCAGCATATTGCCCCCAATGATCTGGGTCCTCATTTTACTTACCTCAGGAGGATGGAAGGCTGAGTCAATCTTGAGCTGTTCAAAACTGAATTCCTGGCCTGAGCAATAAGTTAGCTTGCAGTAGTGCATTCTAACCACTGTGCCACCATAGATAAATGTGTTCTGGGACAATTGCTTTCTTCAATGAAAAATGGGTAAGTGAAAATAAGACCAGTTAAAGTATTTGAAAACCAGAAATAGTATGATATTAGTATCTTTTTAGAAAAAATACTTTGAATATATGATTTAAATATATGTAATGTCATGTAAAAACATAACTGTTGATCTTCTTAGATGACCCAGACAGGAAACCCAATGAGATGAGCTCTCATTCCTTTCATGTCAGAGGCACCATTTAAGATGCTTTTGAGTTAAAAGATAGAATTCTTTATTGGCCAAGTGTGATTGGACACACAAGGAATTTGTCTTGGTGCAAATGCTCTCAGTATACATAAAAGAAAAGATACATTCGTCAAGAGTCAAGAATCATAAGGTACAACACTTAATGATAGTCATCGGGTACAATAAGCAATAAATCATACTAGGAAACAGTGAATATAAATCGTAAGGATACAAGCGACAAAGTTACAGTCATACAGTCACAAGTGGGAGGGGATGGGTGAAAAGGAGTGATGAGAAGATTAATAGTAATAATAGTGCAGACTTTGTAAATAGTTGAACAGTGTTAAAAGAATTATTTGTTTAGCAGAGTGATGGCTTTCAAGAAAAAACTGTTCCTGTGTCTAGTTGTTCTGGTATGCAGTGCTCTATAGTGTCGTTTTGAGGGAAGGAGTTTATGTCCGGGATGTGGGGGGTCTGTAAATATTTTCACAGCCCTCTTTTTGACTCATGCAGTATACAGGTCCTTGACTGAAGGCAGATTGGTAGTAATTGTTTTTTCTGCAGTCCTAATTATCCTCTGAAATCTGCGTCTGTCCTGTTGGGTTGCAGAACCAAACCAGACAATTATAGAGGTGCAGATGATAGACTGAGTAATTCCTCTGTAGAACCATATCAGCAGCTCCTTGGGCAGTTTGAACTTTCTGAGTTGGTGCAGAAAGAACATTGTTGTGCTTTTTTTTATTTTTATATTTGAACTTGTATGCCGCCCCATCTCCGAAGACTCGGGGCGGCTCACAACTAAAAACACAGAACAATAAATATTTAAAAAGACATTAAACCAAACAAGCCCAAATATAAAACACGACAATAAAAAATACATTAAAAACCCATCCCTTGATGATGTTTTTGATGTTAGATGTCCATTTTAGGTCATGTGATATAAAAGAACCTGGAAATTTGAAGGTCTCTACTCTACTCAACTAAAAGGATTAGTTGGTGACATTATCATTGCCTGGGCAATGCCTTTGGGGGCTCCTTTCATATCCCCATAAAGGAGACACGATGGGACCTCATTCTGCCATGCTGCAGCACTCAAGTCTCAAATGCAGGCTTGCTAATCTCCAAGCCAGCATCCTAACTATGTGAGCCACCATGCTTCTTAAAGAGATAAGCTAAAACTATTTTATTGCAAAGTTATATTAAGAGAATCTTTCAAGTCTGAAAATACAAGCTTTCTATCTTCTACTTTTAACTGCTTGCTCCATTAGAACAGGCCCCTTTTCAATTTCTTTCTCTGTTTAGTGATGATGGACTCTTGCCTTTCTTGTCTGATTGCTTCCCAGACAGCATTTCTTCTCTTCTTTCCTCAAGGTCACATATGATTCCATTACAATAAATTAATATAAAATATTTTATTTGTTGTTATAATTTGGAGGTTCTTATGAGAGGTGCTGAAAGTCCTAGAGAAATGTAGGCTAATGAGAAATATGAGAGGAAGCTTGGTGGAATGTAAGCAACTGTAGATTGTGGATCAAAAATAAAAGACAATTGTTGAAAAAGTAATGAGACAGAGAAATATGTATAGTTCAAATGACAATGTAACTGGATAAATGGAAGATGTGGATCTGGTTTGTTTATGGCATAGCTGAATTGCTTGTTCAACATGTGTGAAGAAAGCATTCATTCTCATGCTTGACACAAATGATCATTACATTGATTGATACAAAGGGATAGACAACAACAACAATTTCAAAACTAAAAGGGGATTGTCAAATGTGCTTAGAATTCCCAGTGAAAAGGTACTAATGGTGACAATTAGGAATGTTTAGCAAAGCATACTGGCAAAGTGCCCACTAGCTGTTTGCAATTCCACAAGTCATTGAAAAATGTACAAATATAGAAAGGTAAATGTATTGTATCTTGTTCATTAAAAATATAATGAAGTGAATGGAAATGGAAATGGCTATATATTAGGGCATACTTCTATCCACTTTCTCATATGGAAATAAAAGTGGATATGTCAGAAATAACATACAAATAAATAATTATATGTTGTACAGCAAAAAGAGGTAGAGTCATGAACAAACAGGTTCAGAATGAATGTAAACTGAATGCAAACATGAGCAACAACCATGGAAATATTCAATTGAGGTGGATGTCCCTGTATAGAGAGAATGAATAATCAACTCCCAGAGTAAATAGAATGTACAAATCAAGAGTAAGACATTCCATATAGTCATATTTACATGGAGTTGAAGTTAACCTGAAAAACATAATAACTTTATTTATTTATTTATTTATTTATTGATTATATGCCCCATCTCAAGACTCACAGTTAAAACACATAATACAATAATTATTTAAAAGAATTAAACAATTTAAGCCCGATAAAACCAAATTAAAATAATTAAAATTATCCCATGGCCCAGGTGAGGTAATCACAGCCCGATTTGGTCAAACAACCAGGTCTTTAAGTCGCGGCGGAACTTTAAAGGACAAGTTACAATGCATGAATTGATATATGTATAAGATAGAAACAAAGACAATTTGCAATGATGGAAAAGTATCATTAAATGTAATGTATGTTACTAATGTAGGGTTTATTTAGATTTCCTTTGTTTTCTATCATTTCTTTTGTCCATTACTGTTATAAAAATAAAATGCTGGGAGAAATAAATGAATGAAATTTGAATTTGAGAAATAATACAGATATACAAAGGAAGATGAAAAGCAAGGAAACCATAATGCCAGCTGTCTGGAATGACAGCAATAGCAATGGCACTTAGACTTATATACTGATTCACAATGCTTTACAACCCTCTCTTAAGAGGTTTACAGTGTCAGCATATTGCCACCAACAATCTGGGTCCTATTTTACTGACTTTGGAAAGATGGAAGGCTGAGTCAACCTTGAGCCAGTGAGACTCGAACTGCCAAACAGTTGGCACCTGGTAGTCAGCCGAAGTAGCTTCTAGTGCTGCATTCTAACCACTGCACCACCACAGTTACCACAGATAAGAAGATTAACTGCCATGCAGTAAGTCAAGTATGACCCAGAACCCTCACATTTCAGTAAAAGAATTGATAAGGTGATAGGTGATGAAATGCAACCAACAAAGGATAAAAGGACAAGTTGTACAGGTCTCTGTTGAAAGACCCCAATAGTATCATCTATGGCATGTCTTCCCCAGTATTTACTTGCCTCTACAGTTTTGTAATAAAAAAGATGTGTATTTGTGTAATGCATTTGTGCGCGCGCGCACACACACACACACATATGCAATGCTTACACAATAATTTTTTAAAACAAAGATTGTCTTGTCTGCTTTTGTTTGTTTAAATTCGTTGTAATTACCTCATAATAATCTGAATTCCTTCATTTCATTTGAAAATATATTAGTGTATCCACTAACAAATTCACTCCCCCCCAAACCACGGGTTTGCATCATTAAGCTTCACAAAGGATGTGTGACCAAGAGTTATATCTGAAAGTAAAAGTAAATAAATTGTAAATGGAGGAAATTGCAGCAGTACTTGTTGTTCTTTCTCTGTCCTTTGTATAATGTTTGTACTCCTGAAAAGGAATAGTATAATTGTCTATAGTTATACATGCTTTCACTATAAAAACCTCTTCACCTTTCTGTATGTGACATTTAGCAGGTTATTCCCACAAGAAAAGAATAAAAACAATTTAGATTCAACCTTCTCCCCTCTTCTTTTTAAAAACTGAATTTAAAGAACTCATACGGATCCTTACAACCTAGTGGTATATTTACTTGAGAAAAAACATTATAGTATTTTTTAATAATTTGTTAGTTTACTATAGAGACCAATGGCAGGCAGAAATATAATTTTGATTCAAGCTCTAAATCAAATCAGCCAGCTCCTGAACTTGTCCAAGTCAGATCAGCCTATTTTCTGAAGCGACAATTCAGGCTTGAACTGAGTTAAGTGCACATCTGAAGTACAGATTCATGTTCATAGCCACCCATTCAAAAACAAATGCATGAAAATATTTGCATGTGCATACGGCCTAAGATATATTTTCACAACTAGTGGCTGTTCTACATGGGTGTCAGGTTCTGGGGTTTGGAAACAATGAACTTGCAAATGTGTTGAAAGTAAAAAGCAATTTGCTGAATAATAAAGGCAAATAAACATTATTTAAAATTAATTATTATTATTATTATTATTATTTATTTAGACTTGTATGCCGCCCTACTCCCAAAGGACTCAGGGCGGCGAACATACAAAAGGATATACAGTAACACAACTAAAAACAAGTCCAAATTACCAAGAGTGTTAAAAGAAAACGATACAGAGCAACAGATGAAATCTTATGTTTCATCATCTGTCAGAAATCCCTTATTCTGTAATTCAAAGAATGATCCTATAATACTATTTGGTATTGTAGAAATATTCTAGGTTCCACTCTACAGTGAGGTTTTGCTTCTGAGACAACATTTACAGTGTACCATTTCAAAATCTTAATTAGGCATTGGGTTAGAGTTTACTTTTACATACCCATACTCCTTCTCTCTAATGGAATGTTCCAAGACATTTAACAATAAATTAAATGTTTGAGAAATAGAAAGGTACTTGATAACCAATTAATAAGTAAAAGTGAGGAGTCCTTGGTGCTCTCTGAGCATGGTTATTTTCTTTCAGAAGTTTCATTACCTAAACTAGGTAACAACATTAGTGCTACCTATGCTGCTACAAGAAAAAAAGTATATTATATATCTACTTATTTAATTTCTATATCCATCAACTTGCCAAGCCATTCTGGGAGGTTGACAGAAGATTCAAAATATCAAAATACATATAAGAATAACAGAGAGAGAGAGAGAGAGAGAGAGATAATTCATATATTACTACTATCCTAATACAAGAAAAAAGACCCACATCTCAGGGCCTTCTAAAGACTGACAGGGTCATAATCTTGGGAAGGAGAGATAGGGTTCTGATTGTACATGAGTACAAGAAACACATTTCTTGAGATCCGTAAAATAGGATTGAAAGAGTGCAGAGAAGATCAATAAAAACGATAAGTCTGGAAACTAAACCATACAGTAAGGGAACAAGGTTTGTCTAGCCTAAAGAAGACAAGGAATGGTATAAGGAATCTTGCCTTGAGCAGGTGATTGAACTAGAACACGTCCAAGATTCCTTTCAGCCTTATGGTTTTATGTTTGATCTGGCTGGATATAATAGAGATAACAATGCTGTAAATATCCAGGCCCTGTGCCATAATATAACAATAGTATTTTTTATGAATTGCAAATTATAAATTATATCATTTAGCCTAAATTTCTCTATTATACTGCAGAAGAGGGTTGTTGGCATTATACGTTGCACTCATTCATCTACTTTCAGTTCATTTTTAAACTTATCAAGGTTGTTTTGAATTTGTTTTTACTTATACCAACAAATTTTATGTGATCTACACATTTCATAAGCACTCTTCTACTTCTTCATACAAGTAATTTATCTAAAGTTATTCAAAAGTCCAGAGTTTAGAACTGAATCTTGTTTCATTCCAATACTACCACTCTCCAGTTTGATGAGGAACAATTATCATTTTGATTGTTTTCTTTCCCATGGGGCCTACTGATAACTGAGTATAATAGAACAAAATTAGGGTATTTTTTAAAAAAAAACAGTCATAAACTGTTGTTTTTGGAAAATTAATGGGTTTTCTAGCAGAAAATTAAGGTATTTAAATACCTAGGTAGTTCCTTTGAAATCTTGGCAAGTGGGAAACAAAATGTTTGCTTATGTTCAGATCCACAAACTTGGAAACGTTGTTTTGCATTTTGTCAGTTGTAATGGTAGCAATTAGCACCCACTGCAATAAAAATCTTCAGAGCAAAAGTAATTAGCCACCTGCTATACAGCAACAGATTTGTAATCATCATGATTCAATAATCTAGAATCACTTCTAGAAGTAGTCCAGTCTACTTCTACATTTTTAAAATCTTGGTTTCAGTTCCTGGTGTGTCTCAAAACTTTTTGCTATGTATTGGGTAATACATGCTAACTTTTGTGGCTATCAGTTAAATATTTGACCTTGCACCTCTTAAGCTGAAGTAATAAGTTTTTAATATCAATCTCCAGATAAACATCAGCAAAAATCAGTCTGTGTGGGATAAGCTTGATAAAAATACTGTTCTCCTATGCTAAAGTTGTGTCCATCTAGATTTCACACTTTTTCAGAATCAGTGGTCTGACTATATAATTGAAGATACATTTATAATGCTTTTGTAGAAGAAGCAGTATAAAATATATCATTTCTGTCTGAAAGGTACAAAGGAAAAGTTAAGTGTTCTGCAGTACCCTTTTTATTTGGCAATTCTAATATTACTCCTTCTAACACTACCAACATTCTGGAGAAAACAATGTAGATCTCCTCTTATCTTCAATTATCTCTGAAAAGACGGTCTCAAGGATATCCAGCTCAAAGCCATGTAGCAACTAGCATTTTAAATTGCACTTGGAAACACTAACAACCAGGCACCTATAGCTGTAGCGTCAACACACACACGTTTTCCAGCTGAGCTTTTTAAGGATAGTCCCATATAGAGAAAATTAAAATAAATTTAAGATTATCCTCAGGGCTTGCAACTGCAGCAAAAGCTGAACAAATTGAAACTGGTAAAAGCTGTCTCGGCCAGCACTATAATTTGATCCACAATAAGAATATTGCATTCAGGAACACATGTAGCTGAGCCTATGCTTTCTTGGAAGCAGATGCCTGTTGAGAATCAAAATTGGTATCATCTCAGAAACATTTTTTTTTCTGAAATAAAAACCACACTGCTATAGTTGAGTTAGAGATGTTTTTCCATGTCAAAAGTCCTGGCAGATGACAACATTTAACCTGGGGTAAAGATATATAGCTGCTACATTTTTCATTTTGGTAATAACTTACCCATAACTGGTAGATTACTTCACCCCGTGGTTTCTTTGGATGTAAATAAGATGGGAGAGAGGGATGAGCCTTACTTATGTTGAAATATATTTGATGTTCCACTGCAAATAATGACTATATTCTTGATGAGACTTATATACACTTTTTGTGATTCTCTTCAGCCATATGATCTGGAAGGTAGCATGATGCTTTCAGCTTTTTCTACCAATGTAATAATTCTATCACAAGTTGATTTTCCTATTCTAGAATACATATAAGAATGTTGAAGCATATAAAAAACAAATTCAGCCTAAATTGCTTTGTATTGTATTATATACCTATGCTTAAATATCTTTTTGATTTGTGTTAAGTTTGCATGAAGAGGCAGACACGGAGTGCTTCAGGTCTTAAGTTTTATTGTGACCTCAGCTCAGAACGGACCCAATTTGGCTTAGCTGAGGCAGCTATATATAGCCGGCTGCCTCGGCTGACAGCCAATCAGAGTGCAGGGTTTTCCCGCACTTTTTAACCAATGATTTCAAACACTTTACAAGAACAACCAATCAATTCAAACTCTGCATACATAACAATTTGGATACCCCATTTTATTAAAGGTGTGTTTTTGCTACAGCAGTAATTCAGTCATAACAAAACAGCATGCAAAATTGTTGAGACTTAGCTAGTGACTGGAAATAGCAAAATGGTAAAATTCAATGCTAATATCAAACTTAACAAAAGGAAAATGTGCAGCTAATTTGAAAAGTGGAAGCTAAAACAATTTATGTGCCTGCATATATTTTATTGCAATTTACTCTGCTATTTCATACTATCTTAGATATTCATAAGTAGATTTGATGTTGTAAAAATGCTATTTTTGTAACATTTACTATTCTTTACTTTCCCTAGACTCAGCATTAAAAAATTGTTCTGTCAAAAGTCTGCTGATTATGAAGCTTATATACAAACTCATAACAAAATTATCTGTATGGTTTACACTTATTAAAATAAGAACAGTACACATGTGAAGCAAATCTTCTGCTCAAAATAATATAAATAGCAAATAATAACAAATACCTTTCCCAACAATCCAGATATTGAAAGGTATCAGTATGGAAAAGAAAGTGACACAATTCTTTTATTGAGTCATCATATAAGTTGCAAATTACTAACCCATCTAAATATAGTAATGAGTAATTTGTCAGTTGACAGTTGCACATATTTTAGGACAGACAAAAGGGGTTTTTTTGGACTGATGAACACTGAAGACTCAAGAAGTAATTATGCATAACATAGAAACTCTAAAATAGTCACAAAAATATGCACATTGCCTATGTGACTTTTGTTTACGATAATAGCCATTACCATCAAATGCAATGCTCTTGATGTCTCTTCAGAGATAATGATTGAATGAAACAAGACCTCTTCTTTAACTTTATGTTCATATTTGCAGAGGCTAACAGAGAAAAATAAGAAGTGGCAAAAATTGAATTGATAATCTTCTACAATATGAAGTTATTCTACTAACTAATGCAAGATAGTGTCTTTGTCTTCACAGACATAGATGGGGGACAGGGGGAGATCAAAATGAGTATCAAAGATACTGTGTTCACTGACTGGAACTTAAAATTCAGAAAAACTACAAACTAAAGTGAAGAAAAGAACAGGGAAGAATTGTGTAACTGTGTGTAAAGCCATGTTTTAGTGAGCATATCTGGAAAAATAATAGTGCTAAAGGGGTGGAAAGCTAAACTGCTGAACCATTGTCTGCTACACTATTATCAAAAGTTACACAGACCCTTTCCTCTGTTATAACCAGTCATTCTTGAATGCATGCTGGTGGGTATATCCTCCCTCAGGATACTGCCTTTAAAACACTGCTATATGAGGTAGCTGGAATATGAATTAGCCAGCACTGCTGTTAACTCACTTGGATCATGCTGTTTTCAGAAAGTTTGATCAGCCACAGGAGAAGTTCACTGATGCTCCAGGCCAAGTTATTTACTGAGTAGCCATACTTAATTTGGTGTGAAGCTTTTTAAGACCAGTTTTTATGTTACAAATTCATCTTAATGCTGCTGTTTTACAATTATTTAGTATCATATTAGGAGGCAAATTGGTTGGGGTCCAACTAAAGGCAGAATAGTCCTGGAATTTTAATCTACTTGGAATAAAATACATGGGAAGGAAAGCTGCAGAAAGTTAAAATAAGATATTAATCCTTCTTCAAAATCTAAATAAGAAAAAGACCCCACAACATATTACTCCCTGTACCTATTTTGATCATATTCTTCTCCCTACCTGTTTTTTTATTTGCAACTACTATTATGAAGATATACATTTTTTCATACGTAAACCTAATTTTTCCTATAATTTAACATATTTTCACTACTTCTGTATCTATTCAATAAATGTGGGACCTATTGAAATAATAATACCATAAGTCACACAGTGCTGATCAAATATTTTAATCAAAGTTCATTTGATAATACTGCTAATCTTTCATTCATCTACCAATTTTATTACTCTTTTTGTAAACCTGATAATTTGCATAGCACATGCTTCTGATAGTTAAACAGATAAATAAATATGCTTATTTCTTTCTATCCTTATTCATTTGTACTTTTAGGTTTTATCTGTTTTTTCTGGAAAAGAAGTGCAGCCAATCATTCCAGTTCTTCTTCCATCCAGTTTTTGGTTATGCTTTAGAATATTTACTAAAAATCTGAGAATATGCATTAGAGTATAAACAAATCTGTTTATAAACATGGTTTTTAAAAGAACACTGAATTTTACTTATAGAGAATGGAAAATTCAGACTTCCTTCAGAAAGGTGATGAATTTTCAAGAAGTTCCCAGAACATGCATTAAAGCTTATTCTAAGAAACAGTTAGCACAAGCATTAAAACATGGCAACAATGCAATATCAAGTTCACTGCAAGAAACAAACCAAGTAAGATATAGAACAGCTGCAATTATAACTGAATATCTAGGAGGAAAAATCAACAACAACAACAAAAATCAAACAGTGCATTACCAAAATGGAAAATAAGTTTGGAAAGTAAGCAAGATAAGATCAGACACAAGTAAGCTAGAACAGATGAAAGAAGAAGCTAAGTACTAGAAGACCAAAGAATACCTAATAAAGAAATATCACCTTAGAAACAAGGAAGACCAAGGAAGCACTGGTAATAATAAAGCAGCAAAAATAGCTATAGCCAAGAAGATCAGCAGACACTAAGCTCAAATTGGAAATAGAATAGAATAGAATAAAAGAGTTGGAGGGGACCTTGGAGGTCTTCAAGTCCAACCCCTTTAGGCAGGAAACCCTACACACTTCAGGCAAATTGTTATCTAATCTCTTCTTAAGAACTTCCAGGGTTGGACCATTTAAAACTTCTGGAGGCAAGTTGTCCCACTGATTAATTGTTCTAACTGTCAGGAAATTTCTCCTTAGTTCTAAGTTGCTTCTGTCCTTGATTAGTTTTCACCCATTGCTTCTTGTTTTACCTTCAGGTGCCTTGGAGAATAGTCTGAATTCCTCTTCTTTGTGGCAGCCCCTGAGATATTGGAACGCTGCTATCGTGTCACCTCTTCTCCTTCTTTTCATTAAACTGGACATAACCAATCCAGCAACTATTCTTTATTATGTTTTAGTCTCCAGTCTCTTAATCATCTTTGATGCTCTTCTCTGCACTCTTTATAGCAGGGGTCGCCAACATTTTGGACCTCAGGGACCACCAATCTCATAATTTTAAATCCCAGGGACCACTAACTAGTTCTGTAGGCATGGCCTAATATGTGGGTGTGGCTTGGTGGTCATGTGACTGGCTGGGCATGGCTTGTATGTAAATATTATAAATAATTATATAAATATTGGATTTTTATAAAAAAGAGCAACTTTTACCCAAAATCAGGCAAAGCAGTCAGGCAGATTGAGTTGCTCACAGAATCACAGATTCATTCAGAGATCTATCTATCTGCCATTGGCTAGCTCAGTCACATAAAATTTACTTGCAAGCATACTCATAAAATTTGCTAGCAAGCAAACTCACAAAATTAACTCACAACACACCATGTATGTAAATATTGAATTTTTATAAAAAGAGCAATTTTACCCAAAATCAGGCAAAGCAGGCAAGCAGATTGAGTTGCTCACAGAATCATTCAGTGATCTATCTATCTGCCATCAGCTAGCTCAGTCTCTCAAATTTGCTTGCTGTGAGTCTGCACAAATAACAGAACCTTCAGTCCTAAGGGAGGTTTGGCTGTGCTTAAAAGCAGAGCCGAAGATCTAAAGACTAGTTAGAAGTATGCTCTGGGGGTGAGATTTCTCTGCGCCCACCAAAATTTTCTCATGGCCCACCAGTGGGCCATGGCCCACCGGTTGGCAACCACTGCTTTATAGAGTCTCAACATATTTTTTACATTGTGGCAACCAAAACTGAATCAATATTCCAAGTGTGGCCTTACCAAGGCATTATAATGTGCTATTAATACGTCACATGATCTTGATTCTATCCCTCTGTTTATGCAGCCTAGAACTGTGTAGGCTTTTTGGCAGCTGCAACACATTGCTGGCTCATATTTAAGTGATTGTCCACTAGGACTCCAAGATCCCTCTCACAGTAACCACTATTGATCAAGGTACCACATACTATACCTGTGCATTTTGTTTTTCTTGCCTAAATGTAGAACCTTACTTTTTGAATTTCATTTTGTTAGATAGCACCAATGTTCAAGTCTGTCAAGATCCTTCTATATCTTAAGCCTATCTTCCGAGTGTTGGCTATTCCTGCTAGCTTGGTGTCATCTGCAAATTTGATGAATTCCCCACCTATCCCCTCATCCAAATCATTGAAGAGTACTGGGCCTAAAAGAGAGCCCTGGGGTACCCCATGTATACCCTCTTCCATATAGATACGGTTCCATTGAGGAGTACACTTTGAGTGTGGTTGGTTAGCCATCTGGTGGTGATGCTGTCTAACCCACATTTTCTGTTTTATCAAGTAATAGGTCATGGTCTACTTTGTCAAATGCCTTACTGAAGTCCAGGTAAATGATATAGACAGAATTCCCCTGGTCAACTAATTTTGTCACTTTGTCAAAGAATGCAACAAGATTAGTCTGGCATGATCTGTTTTTATAGGCAGAATTCCAAATTTCAATCCATCCAATCAGAAACATTTCTACAAATCCATCAATGGAGAGATTAGAGTAAATCAGTGAACAACCGACAAAAAGAAACAGTTTTGAAGTTTTGGGGTCAGATACAAGATAATCCAAAAAAATGCAACAAGAATGCAGCTTGGTTAAAGGCTATCTTTGGGTATGTGGTGGTTGATGGGCAATACTAAAGCCTACAATTATGCAGTTAGGATTATTGTAGATATCTAGTAATAATAATATATGATAAGTGGCCTAACCAGGCTTTTTGGGATTCACCTAAAATATTATTTGGGGAATAATTGTGTTTTAATTCTGGCAAAAATAGCAATGACTATAATTTGAGCCAAAGCAGTGAATCCGGTGCTCCTGGCAAACTGACTAAGAGATATGAATATAGATTTGCAACCAACCAATCTTAGAATTGTTAATGAAAATAAAGTAAAAATAATAGCTTTTAGGATAAACCATCAATATTAAAGGAACAAGTAGCCAAGAAATATGCTACAAACTATTGCTTAGTAGAGCACTCATGGAAGATTTAGAAAAGATATTCAGATGCCTTGATATGTCTATGCCTGTAAAAATGAGAATAAAAAAAGTAATGTCATACGGGATGGAAGTGAAAGTTGGAGTTGAGGAAACAGGATAGAAAGAGTATTGACACTTTTGAACTTTGGTGTTGAAGATGACTCTTCAGAATATCATAGATAGCCAAGAAAACAAATTATAAAGTGATCTTACTTTGAACTCATGTGAAAACCTAATGCTGGCAGAGATGAAGGAAAAGAATTAGAGGATGACCAACAGCAAGGCGGATGGACTAAGTTACAGTTGTGATAAGAAGTCAGTTGGAAGAAGTGAAATAGGAATATTATTAGAGATATTATTAGGGATGCTATTAGGGATAGATCATCATGGAGAAAACCTATCCATGTGGTCAGTAATAGTCAACACGGACTTGATAGTACATCATATCTAAAATAAAATGTGAATCAAAATACAGGAACAGTTAATTACATTTGCATAGGTAGGCAATATACAACTATAAAGTAGCCAACTGTATATAGCTTTGAGGATGGCGCCTAGGTTTTTCATTAGTTTGGTATACATTACTTTCTATTTTATGATAAAAAAATAGAAAGACTCTTTCTGGACTTGTCCTGAAAATATAAATATGTGCCGTGTTATCTGCCCCCTACTTTTTTTCATGGTCAAGGTCACTTTAAGTTACAGCATTAAATGATATTTTGAATCCCAGCAATTTTCTTAGTTGTATGCAATTTTCTACTGACATAGTGAAACAAAATGATTTAAACGTAAAATTAAAATCTTAATTAAAAAAAATAATTTAAAAGAATGTTAACTTTGAACTTTACAGTTCACGAATGCAACACACACACACACACACACACACACGTACACAAGAAATCTTAAACGCTGAAACATCCTGTGATCTGTTCATGTGTGGAAAAACAACTGTACAGCTAGAAAGTATGGAGTTTATTTCTAATATCTATACTAGGTTTTTAAAAGCTTTTTAAATATAAAAACAAATAAACAACTCAGAACATTCCCTTGATATTCTATTTTTCCAGCTGCAAAGCAATGATTAGACAGCTTCTTGGTTATGTATATAGAAAAGAAATGATGGACTGGTAGATAAACTGAAAGTCTTGTTAGCTCTGGAGACCTGGGTTCAGTATCTTTTTCTGATACCAATGAATCATGTGTTGAGTGGAAGATTATTACTTATGAATTTTAAAAAGCAACATAAATGTCAAATGCCAGTTCTTAAGACTGTACATCAATTAAACACAGGTTCTCTCATGGTTGGTACCCAGCTGAAGTATAGTTGCATCTAACCAGCAACTTATTTTTAGACTGTTTTAGAGCAAGCCCTATAAAATGCCTTAGAAGGCTGTCATTTTCCCCAAAATATGTCAGAAATGAATATTATCTTTTCTCCTAAAAGAGTATACAAAGAATGAATAAATATATTATACATATATACACTCACACAAAGATTGCAGTCTTTATTGCCTTTATTTTCATTGGCTATATTCTGACTGATATTATGTGAACATGACATTTCCCAAAAGGTTATGAAGTTCTCAGAACTCTGACATCCCCAAAGCTTCAGCTGATCAAAATATCAAACTTCAAATATATTATTTCACAGTTTCTAAGACTAAGTTTCTAAGTCTTCAATGTCACACCATCCCACACAAGAGTAATGCTTTACTTTTAAACAGTTTCTTTTAATTTACTTATAAATTGGAATATGACAGTTTTGCAATCAGTTCAATACATACACACACAGAAAAAGCATAAATACATATGGGAAAATCTCTGATCTACAAATTCATCTATTGAAATTGTTAAAACAATTTTCTGAAATCTGGATGAGTTAATGAATCCATTCCTACAATTTCATCCCATTTGCCAGAAACTGGAACAGCTGTTAAGTATTCTGGTGCTTCTCCATATTGAAACCATGAATGAAACCTATTTTTAAACTGAACCTCCAATAATTTGATACATGAAGCTCATTTTCTAATCATTAACTGAATTATGCCCAGTTGACTTTAATGTGTAACCAGAATCGATTCACATGTTGAAAAGATATTTTTTCAGCTTCAGAAGAAACAGTCTTGTGAAGCCTTTATCTATCTATCTATCTATCTATCTATCTATCTATCTATCTATCTATCTATCTATCTATCTATCTATCTATCTATCTATCTATCTATCTATCTATCTATCATCTATCTATCTATCATCTATCTAAAAAAAGCTGACAAATGTTCCTAATACTCATTTGTCTACCTATTTTCCCCACAACAAACAACCCTTTAAGGAGTTGGCTGAGAGCAACTGGCACAAAGTCACCTAACCAGCTTTCATGGCTAAGAACTCACAGTCTCCCAGTTTCTAAGCCAACACCTTAACAACATACAACTGTGTGTATGTACCTCTGTGTGTGTCTGTATGTATCTGCATGCGCTTTAACAGTTGTCATATTTCTAAAGCAGAATTTATATTTCCTTAATTCAAAACTCAGATAAACTATGATTTCTGTATACTTTCAATTCCCTTTCACCCATATCAAATTGGGACTGATTGTCAAAGTCAGTAAACAAAAAGATTCAGGTAGAACGGATGTTCTATGTTTTTTAAACTTAAAACCTGTTAAGTTCCTTTCCAGTGTTTTTATGAGTTAATCACTGTCCAAAAGTTTGAAGACAAAATTTTAAGAGTGTAAAAAAATTAAAATGAATTTTCTGTGCTGCATCCTGAAGGTAACTGAATATTATAGCATTCATCAAAATGCCACCCATATTACTAGAAAATGGTATAATCTTAAAGCAGCAAAAACTGCAATAGCTTTGTTGATACCAGTACTCTTGGCAGTTTCATGATCCAAGGCCAACTGCAGGTGATCACTTAAACATCTATCACACATGATTCTTACAGTCTATAATCCCAACTCATTTTTCCACAAAAAGTATTTCATTTGATGGTGCTGAAACTTGTAAAATTAATGTAATAACTGTTACTGACATCGCAGATGTCAAATAAAACTAAAATTTTATTTGAAACTTGTATTTAATTATATTAAAACAATATTAAAATTCCTTGGCTTGGTCTTGCTTTTTCATACTGTGGTTTTAAATTTATATATCTGGAAGTTAACCCAATGAAATTTGTGAGGCTTATTTCTGAGTAAACTAATATAGAATTATGTTGTAAATAGTCAATTTTACTTGTTCTCCTTAAAAAATATTGAGAATTAGCAATTTGGGGAAAGGAATACACCCAACTATTTCAAACAAAAGTACTCTGCATTAAGAAACTTCACATTGAGAAAGGTATAAATTTATAAAGTACAGTTACAACCTCCCAATCTAATTTTTATCCAGTGAAATTTATACAGGTAGATATTCTAATCACATTGTATTCATATTTAAACATTGCATTTATACATGCCAGCTAATTATCTAATAGATAATTGATGCCCCATTCAATTAAAATATTTGGTTTTCAGCCACTTCATTGCTACAGTTAAGATTAACTGCTTTAACTCAAATTGGATTACATATATGTAGATGTAAGGAAGGCAAAATATTTTATCTATTAAGTTAATTATCACGATTACATCTAAGCATCTCCCATGTCAAGTTCATTAGCCATAGCAAATTATACCAGTGAACCTTGTGGTGTTTCTTACTGTATTCTCTTTTCAGATATAAAGAACTGTCTGATTCTTTTATAATTTCACAGTACAAGTTTTTTATATATATTATAAACATTTAATGAAGAAAAACTGACCCCACTAGTGATGGGGGCATTGCTGAGCCCAGCCATGCCGGGCACGTCGCTAGTTCAAGCCGCCTGGACCCATGACCATTGTCAGAAAGTAGAACTTTCTGGTGTTGCTATGCAGTTTACAACTTTATGGATTTGATGGGGTGATCAAATCCACCAATGAGAGGGTGACACTGAGCACCCTACTCTAACATTCTGAGACACGCCCCCTCAGTATAAAAGGGACTGTCAACTGACATTTTCTCTGAGGAGATCTACAACTCACGAAAGAGATTTTCAACGTGAGGTTTGTTCTATCTAGACAGAGGGAAAAGAGATAGAAAGAGATTTAAAGGTTTCTAAAAAGGGTTACTCTAAGGCATTGCTTAAGAGAATGTATTCAGCATAGGCAAATACTTCTCTCAAACAACTACCTCAGTTTCTGGAAGGGAAGAAGGAAACAGTGAAGAAAAGTTGCTAGGCCAAAAGACTTTAACACCTAAGCTGAAAGGAACTAAAAGTGAACCTATAACTATAGACAGTTATAAGAAACAAGAATAACCTGGAATAAGGAGAAAGACTCTGTAAATAATTTCTTATACTTATTTATTAATTGTTCTGCCTGTTACAAATAAAAGACTTTTACTTTGAAACAACTTGGACTCAGTATTTCTTTGAATGACTTTAGGGATAGGCAAGGCTTAACGATCCAGAACTTACAAAAACAAAGTTCAAACAATCAAATATTAACAATTGGTAGCAGAGGGCGGCTGGTTAAACTTGTCTATATTTTAAATAATAAAAGATTCCTACTATAAAACCAAAAAGAAAAAGCAGCAGAGTGATGGCCAGAGCCAAAGCTAGGCTCATGGCATCACAAAAGAAAGATGCAGAACCAGAGCCTGGAATGGCTTCAGCTGAAGCATTCCAAGCGCCGGCTGAGAGAAAAGAAAGTGGCGCGGCTAAACGTTTGACAGCTGTCATCCCCTCTCATTCACTCGCGGCTCCGAGTGAACGCTTCGCACCTACTGAAAGTGTAAAAGCCTCATCCAACCCGGCCATGGACGAAGGAGAAGAAGAAGAAGCAGATGTGAGAAGAAACCCCCTTTCTATCTCACCTGGAAGCCTAACTGAAGAGGAAATCCGGTCCATTTTCCTCGTGGCTTTCGGCTTACTCTTGGTAAGCAGTGATCTGACTATAGACCCCGGCAATCAAATACAGAAGATTGCGTCGGAAGAAGTGGTCAGGGACAGGACTGGGGCCCATGAATTGCATTTGAGGACCTATAGGCTACTTGCAGTGTGTGATCCAGGTGTGCCCCCCATGTCCCGTGTGAGTGGAAAACTACCCCAAGATATCTGAATGTCCCGATCTGTTCTAGACTATACCCTTCTATTTTCCAGGAGTATTGTCTAGGTCTTTTAGCAAAAACTAAAACTTTTGATTTATCAAAGTTAAGGACCAGGTTATTCTGTTTACAAAATTCAAGTGTTGCCATAATTGCTCCCTTCAGACCTATTGGAGTCTGTGAGATTATAGGACTGGGGCCCATGAAGGCAAAAGGCCAGTAAGGGTCACCCAGTCCTGCCCTGAGACCCCTTTAGTTAAAAATGCGTGCATGGGAAAACAAGAAAAAATTCCCTCAGTTTTCCTGGCAAACAAAATGGCATCTCAAAGGTGGGAAATTCAAAGAACCCATCTAAACATGGCTCCTGCTGCCTCCCTGCCTACCTCAGAGACACTGACTAGCCAAGATGGCGACAACCTGAAGGCTGGTCTTCTAACAGCACCTGATGCTGCAGCAGCCCAATGTGGCCAGCCTGTGCAGGGACAGGCTATGCTGGTGATAGCGGCATTGCTGGACCCAACCATGCCGAGCATGTCACCAGCCCTAACCACTAGGACCCACGCCCAGGCTCCCAGTCCGGTCACGGTGGTCCTACAACAAAGCCCAGCCAGCTCACCTACAGAACTGGACATTAAAAAGGCAATAGAAATGCTAGCTGAGGCATTTGGGACTGGTCTACTGATTCCTCCCAGTACCCGGTCTACTACAGCCCTCCCGGACGGTCCCCAGTCTACCACTAACTACCAAGAAGGGGCCTGGTCTACCAAGACAGCACCCGGTCTACCACTACACTGACCGAAGGTCCCCAGTCTACTGCGGCCTACCAGGAAGGTTCCCGATCTACTGCGACCTATGCAGACAACCCCCGGTCTACCTACGGCTACGCGGAAACCTCCCGGTCTACCTACGGCTATGCAGACACCTCCCGGACTACCCAGGCCTACGCAGATGCATCCCTGCCCACGACGGCCTATCCAGATGCCACCCGAATGGCAGCGGCCCTCCCCAACACCCTCCAGTCGACCGTGGCCTGATACCTACCGTTCCCGATGGCGACCTCAGCTCCCACGCCGTCTTCGCCCTACGAGGGCCTTCCTGGGAGCTCAATGGCACAGGCCGGAGCTCAGGAGGTCGGCCCGAGGCATTGCAGAGGAGCCCCAGTGAAGGGCTCCTTCTCCGGCAACGTCCCACGACAAATGGCCTTCCATAAGGAAAAGAGGGTGGCTAGAGGGACTGGAAGTCCCAATAGGGTAAACACAATTGGTGAGTGTTATAGATGTGGATCAATGGGACATTTTAGGAGAGACTGTCCTAAATATGTAGGCCCAAGGACAGATCAAAGGGGACGCTCTAATGGTAAATGTAGAAAGAGGTCACCCACTCCTAAAGGAAGGCCCCAGGTAAAACCTGTAAACCAGAGAAAGGGCAGAAAGGGCAGAAGGTGCAATGAATTTTATAGGTGGGAAGGATTTAACTCAACAGGTAATTTTACCAATGTGACTCAGTCAAACTATTCATGGGCAGATAAAGGGGGTAACAGTAGAAAACAAAAAAGATTACCTACACCTCAATGGAGGCTCCAAGAGAACCCAGCAAACTCAAGAAGGGGTAGAAGGGGCAGAGGTAATAATAAAGGAGGTAACTTTAAAAACATGACTGAGGTCAGATACCCAGGGACTGCTGAATATCAGCACAAGGATTTATGGCTGCTTGATAGTGGTGCCAGCAGACATATGGCGAGTAACAGGAAGTTGTTTACTGATCTAAAGGAACACTGCTATAAGGTAACAGTAGCCAATGGGTATAAAACCAAGGCCACAGGCATTGGCACCGTATATATACCTGGGTTTGGAAGGATAAATGATGTTTTGTATGTTCCAAAACTGGAACACAACCTCCTTAGTACTCTCAAGTTGAGTGAGAAAAATAACATAGAGATACTTTTCTCTAAAGGAGGTGCAAAGGTGACCAGGAACGGTCACATGATGGGAGAGGTTCAAAGAATAGATAACCTGCCATACTATTCTCCCATTAAAAGGGTTAAGGAGTCTGAGGCCACCCACCAAGCCGGTGCTGTTGACCCAATTAATGACTCCCAGCAAAAGCCTGAGATTAAACCCTGGGAATGCAGACAAAAGAAGGGGTATAACCATAATGGTGCAAATAAAAATAAAGGTAACAGGTCTGCAACAATTGGTTCAGAGCACCATGACAAGTTGACAAAAGGGTACAATTGTAATTGTATGAATGAATCAAAAGGTATAAAGTCTATGGGATTGAATTCAGAGCACAAAGATAAGAGGGCAAGGAATGTCAGTATTGTGCAAATTAGTAAACCCCAGCATGATGGAAGTGCCCACAGTATTCATAGGAATATGGGTCACTCATATTTACCTACCATGCAAAAAGTACCTGAGTGCTCTGAGGAACCATATAAGAAGAATTGTACTGGGCTAATAAATACACACTGCTGGAAGGATAAGAACAGATATAGATAGATCTAGCTTCCAATATCCTATCCAAGCATTCTGAGAACCCCACTCACTAACCCTGGGATGGGAATAAAAGAATTCTCATTATAGTGTATTGTATAAAATGAATTCTGGTAATTGTACATAATGTAAATATATATATAGCCGAATATATATATATATGTAAAGTTTGTAAACGCATAGAGAAGGGGATTGTCAGAAAGTGGAACTTTCTGGTGTTGCTATGCAGTTTACAACTTGTGGGGATTTGGAGGCAAACCAAATCCACCAATGACAGGGTAACAGCAGATACCCTGGAGTGGCATCACAAGCCACGCCCCTTAGTATATAAGGGGCAGCCCAACAGGCAATTTACCTAAAGGGGATGTCAGAGGCCTAAAGGGATGTCAGAGGCCTAAACAGAGGTTAGAGGCCTAAACAGAGGCCTAAACAGTTCTCTGTGGAGATCTATCTGAGGAGAAGTTTCTGAGAGAAACTTTCTACTGGGGTCCATTGCTCTCCTTGCCTGCTCTTGCTGATATTATTCTAAGATCAGCTTGAGTATCTCAGTAGCTTGAGGTGGAGGAACCTCTTGCCAGAAGAGAAAGGAGACAGAGAGAGGGAAAAGCCTTGAAACAGTTTAAGTTCTTTAAAGAGGTCTAAGTTTCTTTAGGGTTTATCCTTAATTTAAAGGTGAGAAGAAATCCTAACTACATAGGTAGATAGAGAAACCAAGTAAGACCTAAGAGAAGAGAAACTTAAAGAAGGCATAAGAAACTGGTAAATGTCTTTCTGTAACTTTATTTGAATTAAGCTGCTTGTACAATAAAAGATTTGGTTTGAAGATCAAACTGGACTCAGCATCTTTGTACAATTTAAATATATAGAGAGATTAACAAGATCCTCTAAACAATAAGTCTATCATAGGATTGATTTATAAACATAAATTTTTTTTGCAACGAACAGGAAGACTAAAACAGTCAGTAGCATTACTGCTTTATTATGTTTAATGCTGGAGGATTAACCTGGGCCGAAAAGAACTTTTTAAATATAGTTTGCTGAGTATTGCTTTAATAGCTAGATAACCACAGCATGTTAAGCCAAACAAATTACCTAACACCATTTAAATTTTGGGAATAACTTCTATATTGTTGAGTGCAGTGAGGCTTGGAGGCACTCAGCAGCACATCTTTTGGGTGGCAGCAGCAGTGAATGTATTAACTTTTTTAAAAAGTCAGTAGGCTTTGCAAGCATGTTATGAGGTTATACGTAGTCCTTGGGCTATATGATATACAGGCCTGTTTTAGTATGTTGCGCATTCTGTTAAGTTTGCATGAAGAGTCAAACGCGGGGAACTTCAGTAAAGAGTTTATTCAGTGACTACAGCTCGAATGGACCCGAGTTGGCTGGGCTACGGCTGCCTCTTATAGCCTGCAGCCGTAGTTGCCAGCCAATGGGAGTGCAGGGTTTCTTCCCGCACTATTTAAACCAATACCATTTAACTTTTTACAAGAACAGTTCAAATAAACCAATAACATTCAAACCTACATACATAACACCCCTCCCCACTAGGTTCAGTCCATACCAAACCCCAACCTATCTAATGTATTCCTTTAAATAGGTGGGGCTCTTATGTGTACGTTGAGACCTTCGTGGTTCAGAAATTTTAACGTTCTCACCCAGTGAGAGGGGAAATGTGTCTGCTGACATTTCCCCGCTGGGACTTCCTGTGAAAGGAGACCCTGTTAGACTGTTAGAATATGGTCTCTCCTTCCAACCCATCTCCATTCCAATGTCAGCACCCAAGTCAGGTAGTGATGTGCAATCTTCCACTTCTAAGGATGGATCTTGGCATTGTGACAGGGTTCGGAATGGTTGCTGTCATAATGGCTCGTTACACATGGGGTTGATTCTTGCTTGCTGATTTTCCTCCTGTTCCTCCCCTTCCCCCCTAGAAGTGACATCAGGTGAGGGAACCAGAGAGAGACAGGGGCGATGTTCCTGAGGGAACCTGGATCTAAGTTGATCAATGTGCCTGCTCCAGAGGAGTCCATCCTCTGTTTATACCCTGTAACAACGAGGGCCAGTGATGTGAGTTATTTCAGCAGGAATCCACAGAGGCTCACCTATAAGATTCTTGGCATACACAGAATCACCCACACTGAAAGTACAAACTTTGGAAGTGGAATCCAGTGGTGCGTTGGGTGCGTAAGTGGGATGAAGGCGGTCAAGGGAAGACCTAAGTTTCCTACCCATCAACAACTCTGCTGGGGATAAGTTAGTAGATGGGCTAGGAGTGATGTGCTGAACACTAAGAAGTTTTTCAAGCTTCTCAGTGATGTCCCCAGGACCCAGTTGCTGGAGCTTCTCTTTGGTAAAGCATACCATGCGTTCAGCCCGGCCATTAGCCGAAGGGTGCCCAGGGGCAGTAAGGGCATGTCTGATACCCTGTTGTGCTAGAAAGGATTCAAAAATGTTAGATGTGAATTGAGGGCCATTGTCAGAGACAAGAACATCAGGTAACCCATGGGTTACAAACAGTTTTCTGAGCTGCTTGATGACAGCATCAGTTGTGGTGGATGTCATGGGAAATACCTCGAGCCATTTGGAATATGCATCTACTATAACCAGAAAAGTGTGCCCTCTAGTAGGACCTGCGAAATCAATGTGGATCCTAGACCACGGGCCCCTAGGACATTCCCATTCCTGTGGGGGCGTGAGGTGGGGCAGGCCTGACTACCTGGCAATTGGGACAAGATGCAACCCAGTTTTCAACCATTTTGTCAATACCTGGCCACCATACATAACTCCTGGCCAATCCCTTCATCCTTACAATCCCAGGATGACCCTCATGTAACATTTCCAAAACCTCTCTTTGCAGTTTTGCAGGAATAACCACCCTGTTACCCACAAAATACATCCTCTTAATACAGATAATTCCGTTTGCCTGGACTTAAAAGGTTGGGCAAGGTGAGGTAGAACTTGAAGAGGCCAACCTTTCTTAATCCAGCCTATAACAGGAGCCAACACAGTGTCTTTGGCAGTCTCTCTGGCAATTTCAGCAGCATAACTGGAAGCTTAGCAACAGTTTCTAGGAAAAAGGTGTGTGTTTCAGGTTCAAAGTCCTCCTTGTGGCAAGGCAGTGGGCAACGACTCAGTGCATCAGCATGTCCAATGTCCTTGCCAGGCCTGTGAATCAGTTTGTATGAATAAGCTGCAAGAAATTCAGTCCATCTCAGCATTCTTGGTGACAGGATAGTAGGTGTAGGTTTGTCTCCTGCCACAATGCCTAATAAAGGTTTGTGATCTGTAATAATGGTAAATGTCCTGCCATACAGATATTCATGAAATTTCTTGACAGCTGCAACAACTGCCAATGCCTCTTTGTCCAGTTGGCTATAATTCCTCTCTGCTTTGGTCAAAGTGCGAGAGTAAAATGCAATGGGGGCTTCCCTTCCACTGGGAAGTGACTCAAACCCCCCCACTCCAAAGGGGGATGCATCACAAGTCAGTACAACAGGCAAATTCTCAGAGAATTGTATCAATACAGCATCAGATGTGATTAGTCTCTTAATACTGTTAAATGCTGATTGTTCCTTCCTCCCCCAGATCCAAACAGCTTTTTTATCAAGCAATCTGTGCAAAGGTTCAGCAATGGATGCCTTTTGAGGTAGAAACATGTGATAAAAGTTAATGAGTCCAAGGAAGGCTTGCAAATCTGTTTTGCATTTAGGTTTAGGGGCTTCTTTGATTGCTTTAACCTTGGCATCAGTAGGGTGGATGCCATGCTTGTCAATCATGTAGCCCAGGAACTCAACCCTGTCTGTTTTAAGTGTGCATTTTCTTCCTTGACTTTTAACCCCGCTTTTCTGAATCTGGTAAGGACTTCTCTGAGTCTTTCTTGAAGCTGAGTGTCATTTTCAGCAGAGATTAACACATCATCAAAGTAAGGCACTACCCCTGGCAGTCCTTGAAGCATTCTTTCCATAAGACTTTGAAAAATGCCACGCTTACTCCAAATTGTAACCTTTTACATTTGAAGGCACCTCTGTGAGTCACAATGGTTTGGGCCTCTGCAGTGGCATCATCAACTGTTAGTTGTTGATATGCCTGGGCCAAGTCCAATTTGGCAAAGACTGTACCCCTGCCAAGTGAATGTAGCAGATGATGCACAACTGGCACTGGATATGCGCTCTGCTGCAGTGCATGGTTCAGTGTCCCCTTATAGTCTCCACAAATTCTTACTGACCCATCAGCCTTGACTGGTGTGACTATGGGTGTTTCCCATCTGGAGTGATCAGTGGGCTCTAAAACCCCTTGAGCAATTAATTTGTCTAATTGTGCATCAATTTTTTCCTTTAAAGCAAATGGAACCCTCCTGGGCTTTAAACGAATTGGGGGCACCTTGGGATCTAGGTTGAAAGTGATAGGGGTTCCCATATACTTGCCCAGTCCTTCGCTGAAGACCTCTGGAAACTCAGACTTCAAGGCCTCCTCCCATTCAGAGTTGCTCACGTGATTGATGCCAGTCCCCTCGATGCCTAGTGGCTTGAACCACTCAAGTCCCAGCAAGCTTGGGCGATCCTTGTCCATGATGGTCAGGGGGAAACGTTTGGTGTGGCCTTTAAACTGCACGTTGAATTCTCTTGCTCCAACTACTGGAATCTTGTTCCCTTGGTAGTCTTTAAGAGTCAGTGCTTGCTTCTGGAAATGTTTCTTCTGAATGTTGGGAAGTAGCCTGTGAATAGTGTTCCATGACACCATAGATAAGTAAGAGCCTGAGTCCACTTCCATTTGGCAAGCCCTTCCTTCAATGAACACCTTCACGTGTACTTTTCTGCTTCTCAAGGGTGAAGAATGACCGATGGTGATTGTTTGGTGAGTTTCATTCTTCCCATTTGCTTCTGAATTGTGCCCCATCTTTTCAATGAAGTTGTTGGGCTTAAAATCCTTTTCAGGAAATTTCTTCCTACTAGGTGGAGTTCTGGATGATTTGCAGACTCTGGCTAGGTGACCCCTTTTCTCACAACGTAGGCAGATGGTGTCTAAGAACTTGCATTCAGTGCGTGGATGCCCCCCCCACAGCCTCTGCAATAAAATTCTTGCCTCTTTCTCCCAGGGTCTTTCCTTTTCTTCTCCATTCTGAGTCTAAAAATCCCTTCCTCCACCTCACTGCAATCTGAATCAGAGTCTATTTGTTCCCAATGGATTGTTGTGGATTTTTCCACATCAGAATGGCTTGAGGCCTGGCTTGAGGCCTTGTTAATCTTTTTCATGGCCTCTGCTGAGGACTTGGTGGCTTCCACTGAAACAGCTTCTTCAATGGCCTCCTTAAACGTGATCTTAGGTTTCATTAACAGTTTGCTTTGTAAGACCTTATCTTTGAGGCCTAAAACAAACCGATCACGCATGGCCTCTTCTAAGTTGGTAAAGTCACAAGCACCCCCAATGTCCCTTAAACTTGCCACAAAGTCATTAACATTCTCGCTTTCCCCTTGATCCCGACGGTAAAACTCGTGTCTCTTAATGAGGCACGATACTTGTGGCGTAATGGGCTCTTAAAGCTTCTCCAAATCAGGCCATTCCATTACCTTCAGTTCTGCAGCTCCCGCCAACGCCTTCGCCATCTTGAAGACTGCCGGACCGCAGTGCATGAGAAATACCGCCCTCTTCCGTCTCTCGGGAATATCGGTGAGGTCGTTTCCTTCCAGGTACATCTGGAAGCGATCCGCATACGATTCCCAGTCTTCTGCCGCCGGATCGAACGGGGCTGGGGGGATGTTCAGCGCAGCCATCTCGCTCTTCTGTTCACCTTCCGCGTTGTCTCTTCTTCAGGGAAATCCCATCCTTGTCGCCAGTGTTAAGTTTGCATGAAGAGTCAAATGCGGGGAACTTCAGTAAAGAGTTTATTCAGTGACTACAGCTCGAATGGACCCGAGTTGGCTGGGCTACGGCTGCCTCTTATAGCCTGCAGCCATAGTTGCCAGCCAATGGGAGTGCAGGGTTTCTTCCCACACTATTTAAACCAATACCATTTAACATTTTACAAGAACAGTTCAAATAAACCAATAACATTCAAACCTACATACATAACACATTCCTTTTTAACACTTTAATTGCTTCATGAAACATTGATGCACCCAACTGAAAATGCAAATACTGCATGATTAAAACTCCATAAAGATTGGATAGATGTAATTTAAAGGAAATATGATCAGTACATTGTCTTCACTCATACTAATCTTTTTGAACTCTGAGATAAACATTAACACATCAACCTATATTCCACTCCTTATGATGATGACTACGAAAGAGAGAACTTTGATAGTGTCTTCCATTTTAATATGACCATGTTGTAACTGATACCCATTAGATCTCCAGGTGAGCTTCAAAGGCCTATCTTATTCAATTGACCTTAATTGAGCTATTCAGCCAGCATCACTGACTAAAATATTATACAATCTTTGAGTTTAACTGCTGCTTGATTAATTAATGATTTTGTATCTTCTGTCTGTTTCATGGCATTTCTTGATTTTAATTTTAAGAATATATGTGGCCTCAGAGGACTTATCCATAAGATAGCCATGTGTGCTGTATCTTCAGATACAGTAAACTCAAAAAGAGCACCTTAGAAATTATTTATGAAAAATCAACTTTTTTTTTCCTTCTGGAGATGAACTGATTAGTCTTTAAGGTTTTTCAAAATTCACCATGGCAGCATGTTATATGTTACAGTTGCAACATCACTATGATGCTGTACATATTTCACATATTGTACAGTCATTTTTATTTTATAAAATATGACACATATCCTTATTTGTACTAAGTGACTGCAATAAACTCCAATATGCCACCATTAGAATCATCTGCCATGGAAAGCTCTCATTCATTAGTTTCTCATACCATTTGGTAATCTAGCTTCAAAATACTTGTTTTCCATCTGCTAGTTTTTTGCAGACATGCTGTTGATAAATCACACCTGTCTAAGTAAAAAGATAGTATTTCTTGTGCAAAATTCCAGGTTATATGAAATTACATCTTGGGATGGGAAAATATTTACTGTGTGTTACAAATATTAAAGTATTTTTATATATAGTTTCTGGGGCTAGGGGAAAGAAAATTTGTACTCATACACAACCATACTACTGTTTTGCATTTTGAAAAATTGATAGGGGAATGGAGATACATTATATATGTCAACAATGAGTATGTGTCTGTATACACACAGAGTAAATATATGCTTGTAGAGAATTAGTGCTTCTGCAGACAAAAAAGAAAGCAATTGCAAAGAATATTTTGTTTTGAATGACTAAAGAAAAATAATTAGTCTAGGAGGGAATGTTAATATATAGGCATTGTTGACAGTTGGGAGTTATGAATCAATAAAGGAATTACTATTGCCAACACAGCAGTGGTCAAAACTACTTCCACAGTGTAGTGAAGGTCTACAAATAAATATCAAAGAATTAAGGTGGGTCATTCTAATAATCTCTGAAGTTTTCGCTTATCTTTACTTGCATACTTACAAGAGTCTGCAAGAATTATATTGTTTACAATATAATTTATGACAGTATTATTCTTGCACCTATGTCCAGAGTATGTAACATTTAGCTGATGATATAGCCTGTATAATGAGTTATTAGGGATTTATGACTTATTATATTCCAGTCTCATATTTAACTTTGAACGTGAGTTGTAAGTAGGTATAAAATTAGTGATCAACTTCTAGCTCAACCTCCAATCTGGTTCTCTCAAGATGTATAATTTCTTATTTTCTGTAGTCAGCAAGGCTAAGTGAGTTCAAACCAATACTCTCACAAAATTGAGAAAGGTTACTGTAGACCAAATTTTTCAGTAGGCCAATCTTGATATTTTATTTATTCATTCATTAAATTTGTTTGCTGCCCAGTGCCCAACTCACCATGAAATGGGTTGCTTACAATGTTAAAAAGAATAAAATACAAAAACATGTATATAATAAAATAAAACACTATAAAATACCAATTATCAATTATAATTAAAAGATGGAGAGGGAGGGATTAGGATGAATATGGGACAGGAGGGATCTGTTATTAATCTACCAACCACCTCCAGCTCCCAATTGGAGTAAGATGATTCCTATTGGAGCCAGAGGTGGATGGGGTAGTGCTACCAGAACTAAAAATGACAAAATCCCAGATTTTGAAGTTCCATGCACCAAAGCCATTGGGTCTTGCCAGGGTTCAGCTGAAGTTGGTTTTCCCCTATCCCTCTCTCACCAGAGATAATCAAGTGCTGCCTATCACATGTGGTCCAGATAGTCAATTTCATTCAGCACCCTCTGACACTGACAGGAAATTACCTTTTCCACCACCTTCACTAGGGAAGATGAGAAACAGGCAGGTGGATCAAGTGATTTTTTTAAGGTTGGGGCAAACCAAGACCTCCTTAAAAGGCATGGAAATGTCCCTTTCTGCAGTGATGAATTAATCACTGCCTGAACCTACATGATAGAAACAGATTCTGTAAAAGAAATAATCACTTTCCCAAACTCTTAATGTTTAAATTCAAGGATAGATCAAGTCTTCACATAATTTTTGCCATGAATGGGAAAAATGCTTTCCTAAGAGAAAGAAATAAGGATCCAAAAATTATATATCAACTTATTTTGTGTTTGTGTGGAGGGTGGTTTTTTTTTTTGGTGTATTTTAAATTGTAACAGTTTAGTTTAATTTCCCTTTTCTTCTCATAATGTTTATGTGAGTGCGGTAAAGAATATTTCATGAATGATATATAAAATAAAATGTATTTTAAAGGCTCAATATGGAAAGCCAGATAAGACTGGTAAATCTGGATAGAACAAAGGGGCAATCTCATCAGAATTTTCATCATGTGCATTCAAATGACTGCAAACTGCCTTAGAAATAATGTCATTTAAGCACAGCTCCCAAAGAAAACACATCAGTACAGCACGATTGTTGTTCCCAACATTTGCTATTACTTCTAGGAAAAGATATATATAGCTTCATAGCACAATAAATACTTCCTTTCCTCCGTTGAGCAAGCTGAATATTATGATAGATGGCTTATTCTTTTCGCCCTACATTCCAAACAGATCAGAATCCACTTGAAAAAAACAATGTGATCATTATACTAGTCACTACTCAGCATGAATAAAATTAAAATAGACTACAGGTTTCACATTCTAAGTTTATTGAAAGAAATCCAGTAGGTTCTCCATAAAGCAGTAAGCTAGAGCTATTACCTCAAATATTTATTTCTTGGCAGTGAAACTGAAAGAAGTCACAACTCATTTATAATTATATAATAATGTGTTACAGTAGCAATATAGAGGAATAAAATCGTGAATGGTAACAGAACTGAAATCCCAATTGGCCAAATTATCAGGCACACCAAGAAAAAGCCTACAAGTATCCAGCATTTTCAATTGGGTAACATCAAGCATAGATAAGTTAAAAAGAAGATTATTAAAGAAGATTACATTCAAAGAATGAGAAAAGGACTAAATAGACTGGTGGTAAAACCATCAGAGCCTTCAGTGTCTGGGCCATGCCTATAAGATACACTGATGAAATTATTAATTGGTCACAAACTGGCAGTTTGGACCAAACTCCTCCCCTCAGCTAGTGACCATTCACTATGCATTACATCCCTGTAATGATATTGATAAATTAAACCTGCCCCACAGAAATGGAGACATTTACTTCAGGTTATGTAAAAGAACAAGCTTTGATGAAAGTTAAAAATTAAAACTTACTGTACAGGAAACAAAACATCAATTATCAAAATGAAATAAAAGCATGAATAGTATGCTGGCAAGGAAACATTAGAGTCAATTTGTACACAAGATTAAGGGAAAAGTGGATAAAAATAAAAACTGGCAATACAACTGGAATATTAAAAAAGAAGCTGAAGGCTTGATTTTGGCTGCTTAACAGCAAGCTATTCAAACTAATGCAATGAAAGCCAGAAGTGCAAAACAAGCCTTAGTAATCTATTTCTAGAGATACGTATGTATTTTGCAAGCAATTAATAGCTATGCAATATTTTTATGGTCATAAACTATGTATGTGCTGGACATAATTTCAGTATTATTTTAAGTTTTGATTGTATTAAATCACTGTGTACATAACCACCAGTGGTTTTAGTTCTCAAAATATTGTACCAAGTGTTAGAAATGTTTTGGCTCTGAATGATCCATGAAACCTGACAACTATATTTATGCTATATTCAGCTGTGTGTTCCAAGATAATCTGGGATTCCTTTGGCTGCAGAACTCTGAAAAAAATAGTTTGGGTGCTATCTAGATTGTTGTTCTGGTTCAGGTTTCAAACTCACACATAACAATTTACTTAAAGCTTAATACTTAACTTTTATACAAGAAAAGTAATGTCACTCAAAACAGTCTCTGAAAAAGATACTTGCTTGAGAAGTTTTGCTTAAAGCTGGAACACTATCAAGGGGTTCTTTTTTAAAAAAAAATTAAGATTGACCCAGATTTAAAGGAGTCACAAAAGCACTGAACTCTGGACAACTTTTTTTTTACATCTCTATATAAGAACTGGAAAGATGTTTTAGACTGAAAACAAAATATAAAAGCGAAATGTGAAACTTCTAAAACTGTATGGCAACGAATTTATTTTCTTGATTCTATTTTACTATTACTTCTACATTACTATACTATTTACTACCACAATTACTATATTATACTACTATTCAATTACTATATTTCCTCTATACTATATAGTATATAGTATAATTATTATATTATTACATTTCCTATTTACTATTATATACTGTAGTATAATATTATATAACTATCTTTTCTTCTTACAAATCCTGTTCCACCTTCTGCTTTAATCCCTTTCTGGGATTTCTTCTGCTTTTATCTTCTGTTAATGGCCACTATGTAGAGTACTTGCACCTTTCCACGTGCCTCTGCTGTGCCAACCCTTTGCTGTGCCTCTTCTTTTCTCTCTGGACTGTCACTCCCTTTGAAGGAAAAATAACCTTTTATTTGGCTGCAGAGCCTCTGAAACTTGCATCACTGCTCACACTTATTTCAAAATTGAAGCTTTATAATCAACTTTGCTGTAGTGATGAAAGGCTCAAATACATGGTGGAGGAGAAAAATGCAGCACAGTTGCCTACAATTTTTCTAAGCATTCTCACCTTCCATAAATGCACAGAAAAGAAGTCAAAATTCAGTTCAAAGAACCAAAGCAGGTTTATTAGCCAGTCTTAAGGTCAAAGGTTCAGACTTTTTTATATATGAACAGGATATAAGACAATAGTTTCCAATGAAGAAACACCCAGTTGGATTGCCTCTTAAATCATGATTCAGTCAGCTGTCTTAAACTAAGATAGTTATACCTTGCTTGTCAAGAAACCTCATTGAACATCTTTGCTTTGCTTTCTGCTCCACTAATCATGTACAAGGTCCTAGAAGCTATACCTCATTATCTGACTGGTTCAGATAATATATATATGTATACCCGAATACACCAAGACACTACACTACATATATATACACTACATACTACATACACTACATAATACACTACATATATATACCAAGACCTATATATACCAAGACCTATATATATATATATATATATATATATATATATATATATATATATTCGTTTTCGTAGATTTTCACGGGTAAAGGTATGTAGGTCTTGGTGTATTCGGTCTTGTCCTTAAGATTGAGAATACCTTGGCACGTTTAAAGATGGGATGAATTTTTCGAAAATTCTCAATCTTATAATCCCCAAGACCTACATATATATATATATATATATATATATATATATATATATATATATGTGTGTGTGTGTGTGTGTGTGTGTGTGTATATATATATATATATATATATATATATATATATATATATATACACTGAAGAAGGCAAGGCAGGTGCCAGGTATGCAAGACCTGCTTTTTACCTGTGTGCCTCACCCCATCCCTGCACCCTGGGGTGGGCGGGTCTTAATCAGAGCTAATTTTGTGGGTGGGTTTTAAAAACATGATAGGGCTTCTTTTCAAAGTGGGTTGTCTTTTTGGAGAAACACGGTATATGTTTGTGTGTGTGTGCGTGCATGTGTGCATGTGTAGGATACAGTATCAAAAGAATGTAGATAATATTCAACTTTATAGCACCAGAGTAGCCAGTATATTCTATGTCATCAACCTCTTATTGCACTTGTGAAGGCTGAAACATTTGGATAAAACATTAGCTGAAACCATACAGAATTGTTTTTTGTATGTTGTGGTTCTCATTTTTTACCAGTGTTATCTCTGAATGAACAAGTACTATCCATGAAGGAATTGGTTCATGATTTAGGGCAGGGCTGTTAAATTTGCGGGCCATGGGCCAGATGTTTCACATGCTGGCCATGCCCTCGCCTGGTTTAGTGAAGGAGAAAAAAGTCCTGATATATCACATGATGCTGCTGTGACAAAACTAGTTTGACATCCCGGATTTAGCGTCCTTTGGATTCACAGCCTCTTGCATGGAAAGCAGGTAGACCATGGTTAAAGAGGTCTCTGCTGAGCTTTTATTGATGGGTTAATTGCGACATTAGCTGATGGAAGGAGCTATAATAACTCACAATGACATTAGCTTGTATTATTATATTGCACTTTATGTAGGACTGCTCTTAAAATCTACTCAGAAACTGCAATTGATCTAAAACATAGCCACCCAGATATTGACCTGCTCCTGGTACTGTTACCAAAACCACTGAATTGTCAGGCTCTGCATTGGATGCCAGTTGGTTTCCTTGTACAACATAACATGTTGCTGTTTATGCCTTAGCACCTGGGAACCTACAGAATAGCCTGCTCCAACTGGAATCAATCCAGCCCACTGGATTTTGTAGATTGAAGCTGCTAATAGTTTCACACTTCTGTGCAAAAGAAGGTGCTTCTTCTTTGGCAGCCAGTCAATGATTTTGAATGGACACTTAACTGGAATCAGACTATCTCCTGCTGTTTGGTTTCTGGAAGATATTCTTTTTTACTTAAGCAATTGTTTTGTAATGCTGTTGTTGTTTTTATACTTCTATTGTAGATATTTGAACTTTAGTTATATACTTTGTAAACCACTAAAAATCATTGGATTATAACAAGTTATACATTTAATAAATGAACAAGTCTAGGATGAACATGACATGAAATGTACATTAAAGCAACCAGGACTAGAGCATACAACTCCCCAGCACACAGTTTTGATCTTCTCTATCATAACCCTATATCTATTCACACCTATATTTATTGCTACTCTCTGGACATAGTGAGCTACTTTTGTTTGCTATTGATTCTCCCATCATAACAGGCAAAGGGTGAATGTAGCTTTTGGAAGCTACTTTTTCAAAATACCAGACACACCCTGAAGTATCCCTGACTGGGCTGTTACTAGTATGCCAGGATTTGTGAAGATTATTCTTGTTCACCCTTTGAAGTCAGAAGCTACCACTTCAAGGCACTCGTGAAAATCTGAAGCAATGTCTCCTGATTAATCTCTTCAGCCATTGCTATTCTTATGGCATATGTGAGAAGCAAGAAAATACACATTTAGAAGTCATTCTCCTGCAATTTTCCTTCATTAAGAGAGTGGATCTCAACGTGGCCTTTTTGTATCTGGAGACTCCAAAAAAGTCATATTTAACTGAGCATCTTGTATAGATATAGTTAGTGTGGCAGGTTGAAGTGAATATTTAGTCATCAAAAAGGAGATCAATCAAGAAAAAGACATTATTTGTACGTTATTTATTAATTAAAAATTAAAATTTTGGATTTAATCAGATTGTTCTCCAGGACTAGACAACTGTGTCATTTTTTGATTTCCTACTTCCAGCTTTATTACAATGAAAACCTGGAAATAATTCAAAATCAAATAGATTTTGGAAGCATAATACTTTTTTAAAAGGCCTTTATTGTTATTTTTAAATTTTTAGATTTGTGATATTCCCTTAATATTATTTATATATATTTAACAGAACAGATGCTTAAAACAATGGTATATGAAAAATAATTTATTTTTATTCATATTTTAATCTGTTATTTGTATACATAATTCAAAATGGTAAACATATTTAATACTCCTTCTTCCTCCTTCATTCCCCACAGCTTTGTGAAGGAAGTTGGGGCTGAAAGAAAGAAAGTGACTGTCCCAAAGTTACTCAGATGGCTTCTGTACCTAAGGAATGGACTAGAAGTCACAGACTCTTGATTTCTAGCCTGGTTCCTAAACTGGCAGGTTGTTTGATAGAAAAAGACAATATATACCATTTGTATGTTACTAAAGTAATACAAGAAAAATGAAGCATCCCAGTCATTCTTAAACAGATTATAAATTCAGTTGTTATGTATATTGCTTTAGCTAACATTCAGCTGCATATCATCATGAAGGAACAGGGAGAAAAGGATTTAATCAAGACAAAGAAACTGCCAGAGTGTTACAAGGAATAGCACATAGACTTATATACCACTTCATGGTGCTTTACTCTCAAAGCAGTTTTTACAGAGTCAGCATATTGCCCTCACCAATCTAGGTCCTTATTTTCCCAACTTCAGAAGGATGGAAGGTTGAGTCAACATTGAGCCAGTGAGATTTGAACCGCTGAACTGCTGGCAGTCAGCAAAAGTAGCCTGCAGTACTGCACTCTAACCACTACTCTACCACAGCTCTTAATAAGTGTTATTTGCTGTAATGATTGATTTTTTCTTTTAAATGTTTACTGCCTGGAAGGTCTTGGAAAATATTATTTAATAGTTGAAAAATATCAATATAATTTTGGTTTACTATTTCACATTTCACAAAATACAAACACTGGAATTTCAGTTTAGAAATCTTTAGGTTTATTATTCTCAACATCATCCTTTTTTTATCTAGACATGTTCAGATCACTTTTCATTTCTTTTTCTATGATAAATACCAGCATGTTATAAGATCCCAGGTTTTGTTTTGGTTATGCACTCCAATATTAGAGAAAGTATATGCTTTAAATAGAGATGTATCTTTAAATAAAGACATATCTTTAAATCATCTGTCACTAAGCACCAAGAATACAAAATATTTTCAGCATCTTATTCAACTAATGACATTATAGGATATATCTAGAAATCTGTTTCAAGGCAATGGCCTTTTGAGTTCACTGTAATTCATTCAGCAAGGCAATGAGTCTGCACTTCTACTGATACTTCCCATATTATTCTACTACATGAATTGCTTTCTAATTATTTGATAATGTATATTAAAACTAAAACCAAATCCAGGGAGTGAATCAGATCAGAAAATATGTGAACATGTCATATTATGAATATGGAATAAACTCAGACTGTGCCAAAAAGCGCCTTCATGATTGTCAGCACAAAAAACATTTTAAAAGAAGAAACAGCAGTAAAGATGTATGATTAACTCACTGAGGTTTGCTAGAAGAGCACGGGAGTTATACAATGAAATGAAAAAGACAACTGTGTTTTCAATAGTTTTCATATGTGCAGTTAAGGAAGATATAAGGCATATAAGATACAAATGTCCACCGTATAAATATATAAACTCTAGCTAAAACACAATATGGAAGATGAGCACATGAAAGAGTGTATGGTAAAATAACCTAAATTTTTGGAATATGATAAATTGTTGGAACAGGGGGAAACATAACTAAACTTCACATTATATTATAATCTAAAAGTTTTTTTTAATAAAATGATGTACCATTGTTATATAACTCCAGAAAAATTATCTAGAATGTATAAAGATTAAAAATGTGGACCACATGAAAGGTCATTTTATTGTGCTTGGTAGATTTGTAAAAAAGCCAGAAAAATTTGAGTTCAAATATATATATACTGATATAAGGAAAAATTCAAATACTAAGATTCAAATGAAACTAGTACTTTTTGTTGGCATTAATGGACAGACAACTAGGAAAACATCATGGCAGATTATTCCCATATATAATCACTCCTGTAAAATTAACATACCTGTATGTAAAAAAATGGAAAGATTCTGAAATAGCCACAGAGGAGAAATGGTTGAGAAGGATGACAAATCTAACAAATATAGCAAAATTAACTTGTTTGCTTAGGGAAATATCAGCTGCTACATTTATTATAGATTCTTGCTGAAAAAATAAGATGATTTATACATTTTATGATTAGAAAGGTGTTAGATTTGCATGAAGAGTCAGACGCGGAGTGCTTCAGTGAAGAGTTTATTAGTGACTACAGCTCATAACCGACCCAATTTGGCTGGTCTGCAGCTGCTACTTATAGCCAGCAGCCGCAGTTGCCAGCCAATCAGAGTGCAGGGTTTTCCTGCACTTTTTAAACCAATCATTTCTGACATTTTACAAGAACAGTTCAAACTTAACCAATGACATTCAAACCTGCATACATAACACCCCTCCCCACTAGGTTCAGACCATACTCAAACCCCAACCTGGCATTGTGACAGGTTTTGGGATGGTTCCTGTTGTAATGGCTTGTTACACATGGGGTTGATTCTTGTTTGCTGATTATCCTCATGTTCCTCCCCTCCCCTAGAAAAGCATTAGGTATGGGAACTAGAGAGGAACAATTGCGATGTTCCTGAGGTAACCTGGATCTAAGCTGATCAATGTGCCTGCTCCAGAGGACTCCATCCTCTGTTTGTACCCTGTAAGAACGAGGGCCTCTGATTTGAGTTATTTCAGCAGGAATCCATGAAGGCTCACCCATAAGGTTCTTAGCATAAACAGAATCACCCACACTGAACGTGCGAACTTTGCTAGTGGAATCTAGTGCTGCATTAGGTGCGTAAGTGGGATGAAGGCGGTCAAGGAGAGACCTAAGTTTCCTACCCATCAACAACTTTGCTGGGGATAAGTTAGTTGATGGGTTAGGAGTGATGTGCTGAACACTAAGAAGTTTTTCAACTTTCTCAGCGATGTCCCCAGGACCCAATTGCTGAAGCTTTTCCTTGGTAAAACGTACCATGCGTTCAGCCCGGCCGTTAGCCGAAGGGTGCCCAGGGGCTCTCAGGGCATGTCTGATACCCAGTTGTGCTAGATAGGATTCAAAAGGGTTGGATGTAAATTGAGGGCCATTGTCAGAGACAAGAACATCAGGTAACCCGTGGGTTACAAAAAGCTTTTTAAGCTGCTTGATGACAGCATCAGTTGTGGTGGATGCCATAGGGATTACCTCTAGCCATTTGGAATATGTATCTACTATAATAAGGAAAGTGTGCCCTCTAGTAGGACCTGCGAAATCAATGTGGATCCTAGACCACAGGCCTCTAGGACATTCCCATTCCTGTGTGGGGGCGTGAGGTGGGGCAGGCCTGACTACCTGGCAATTGGGACAAGATGCAACCCAGTTTTCAACCATTTTGTCAATACCTGGCCACCATACATAACTCCTGGCCAATCCCTTCATCCTTACAATACCAGGATGACCCTCATGTAGCATTTCCAAAACCTCCCTTTGCAGTTTTGCAGGAATAACCACCCTGTTACCTCACAAAATACATCCTCTTAATACAGATAATTCAGTTTGCCTGGACTTAAAAGGTTGGGCAAGGTGAGGTAGATCTTGAAGAGGCCAACCTTTCTTAATCCAGCCTATAATAGGAGCCAATAAAGTGTCTTTGGCAGTCTCTCTGGCAATTTCAGCAGCGTGTACTGGAAGCTTGGCAACAGTTTCTAGGAAAAAGGTGTGTGCCTCAGGTTCAAAGTCCTCCTTGTGATAAGGAAGTGGGCAACGACTCAAGGCATCAGCATGTCCAATGTCCTTGCCAGGCCTGTGGATAAGATTGTATGAATAAGCAGCAAGAAATTCAGTCCACCTCAGCATTCTTGGTGACAGGTTAATGGGTGTACGTTTGTCTCCTGCCACAATGCCTAACAAAGGTTTGTGATCTGTGACAATGGTAAATGTTCTCCATATAAATACTCATGAAATTTCTTGATAGCTGTAACAATTGCCAAAGCTTCCTTGTCCAATTGGCTGTAATTCCTCTCTGCTTTGGTCAAGATGCGAGAGTAAAATGCAATAGGGGCTTCCCTCCCGCTGGGAAGCCTGTGGCTCAAACCCCCCCCCCACTCCAAAGCGGGATGCATCACAAGTCAGTACAACAGGTAAATTCTCAGAGAGCTGTATGAGCACAGCATCAGACGTGATTAGTCTTTTAATACTGTTAAATGCTGATTGTTCTTTCCTGCCCCAGACCCAAACAGACTTTTTGTCAAGCAATCTGTGTAATGGTTCTGCAATGGTTGCCTTCTGAGGTAGGAACCTGTGGTAAAAGTTAATAAGTCCAAGGAAGGCTTGCAAATCTGTTTTGCATTTTGGTCTAGGGGCTTCTTTGATTGCTTGAACCTTGGCATCTGTAGGGTGGATGCCATGCTTGTCAATCATATAGCCCAAGAACTCAACCTTGTCAGTTCTAAGAGTGCATTTTTCTTCCTTGACTTTTAACCCCGCTTTCTTGAATCTGGTAAGGACTTCTCTGAGTCTCTCTTGTAATTGAGTGTCATTTTCAGCAGAGATTAACACATCATCAAAGTAAGGCACTACCCCTGGCAGTCCTTGGAGCATCCTTTCCATAAGGCTTTGGAAGATGCCTGGTGCCACGCTTACTCCAAACTGTAACCTTTTACATTTGAAGGCACCTCTATGAGTCACAATGGTTTGGGCCTCTGCTAGTTGTTGATATGCCTGGGCCAGATCCAATTTGGCAAAGACTGCCAAGTGAATGTAATAAATGATGCACCACTGGAACTGGATATGTGCTCCGTTGAAGTGCATGGTTCAATGTCCCCTTATAGTCCCCACAGATTCTCACTGACCCATCAGTCTTGACTGGTGTGACTATGGGTGTCTCCCATCTGGAGTGGTCAGTGGGCTCTAAAACTCCTTGAGCTATTAGTTTATCTAATTGTGCATCAATTTTTTCCTTTAAGGCAAATGGGACCCTTCTGGGCTTTAAGCGAATTGGGGCACCTTGGGATCTAGGTTGAAAGTGATAGGGGTCCCCATATACTTGCCCAATCCGTCGCTGAAGACCTCTGGAAACTCAGACTTCAGGGCCTCCTCCCATTCAGTGTTGCTCACGTGATTGATGCCAGTCACCTCGATGCCTAGTGGATTGAAGCACTCAAGTCCCAGCAAGCTTGGGCGGTCCTTGTCCACGATGGTCAGGGGCAAATGTTTGGTGTGGCCTTTGAACTTCACGTTGAATTCTCTTGTTCCAACTACTGGAATCTTGTTCCCTTGGTAGTCTTTAAAAGTCAGTGGTTGCTTTTGGACTTGCTTCTTCTGAATGTTGGGGAGTAGCCTGTGAATAGTGTCCCATGACACCATAGATAAATAGGAGCCTGAGTCCACTTCCATTTGGCAAGGCCTTCCTTCAATGAGTACCTTCACATTACTTTTCTGCTTCTTAAGGGTGAAGAATGACCAATGGTGACTATTTGATGAGTTCCATTCTTCCCATTTGCTTCTGTGTTGCCCCATTTTCTCACTGAAGTTGTTAGGCTTGAAATCTTTGTCAGGAAACTTCTTTCTGCTTGGTGGAGTTCTGGATGATTTGCAGACTCTTGCTAGGTGACCTCTTTTTCACAACGGAGACAGATGGTATCAAAAACTTGCATTCAGTGCGGGGTGCCCCCAACCTCTGCAATAAAAGTCTTGCCTCTTTCTTCCAAGGTCTTTCTTTTCTTCTCCATTCTGAGTCTATAAATTCCTTCCTCCACCTCACTACAGTCTGAATCAGAATCTATTTGCTCGCAATGGGTTGTTGTGGATTTTTCCACATCAGGATGGCTTGCTTGTTAATTTTCTTCATGGCTGCTGCTGAGGACTTGGTAGCTTCCTGAAGAAGCTTCTTCTATGGCCTCCTTAAGCGTGATCTTAGGTTTCATTAATAATTTGCTCTGCAAAACCTTGTCTTTAGGCCTAGAACAAATCGATCGTGCATGGCCTCTTCTAAGTTGATAAATTCACATGCACCCCAATGTCCCTTAAACTTGCCATGAAGTCATTAACGTTTTCTTTCCCCTTGATCCTGACGGTAGAATTCGTGTTCTTAATGAGGCATGATACTTGTGGCGTAATGGGCTCTTAATAACTTTTCTAAATCGGGCCAGTCCATTACCTTCACGTCTGCAGCTCCCGCCAATGCCTTCGCCATCTTGAAAATGGCCGGACCGCAGTGGTGAGAAAGACCGCCCTCTTCCGCTTGTCAGAAATGTCGGCGAGATCGTTTCCCTCAAATACATTTGGAAATGATCTGCATACGAGTCCCAGTCTTCTGCCGTCGGATCGAACGGGCTGGGGGTGTTCAGCACAGCCATCTCTCTCGGCTTCTTCTCCGCGTTGTCTTCTTCTTGGAAGGATCCCACCTCGCCAGTGTTAGATTTGCATGAAGAGTCAGACGCGAGTGCTTCAGTGAAGAGTTTATTAGTGACTACAGCTCATAACAGACCCAATTTGGCTGGTCTGCGGCTGCTACTTATAGCCAGCAGCCACAGTTGCCAGCCAATCAGAGTGCAGGGTTTCCCCGCACTTTTTAAACCAATCATTTCTGACATTTTACAAGAACAGTTCAAACTTAACCAATGACATTCAAACCTGCATACATAACAAAAGGGTAGATTATAGAAAAAAAGAGACAGATATAACTTTTGAGACAGAGTGCAACATATAAATGTACTTATAATTGCTATTAAGAAAACTGAAAGCTACTTCATTATTATTTTTCTTCATTTTTTTTCTTTATTCCACCCCCCTTATTTTGAATTCCTTTTTCAGCCATTCCTTTTTTTTTACTTTCCCCCATTTTTCTTATCTTTAATTCAAAATTTAAATTGTTTTTATTCCATGGAAAACATTTTTAATAAAATGTGTGTGTGCGTGTGTGTGCGTGTAATATAAGGAGAGAGAAAACAGTTTTTAATAATATATATTAATGCTGATGGCCTTATTTACAGTTTTCTTTTTCGTCAGTTCTAAGCAACTGACCCTGATAGTTTCCATTCAAATGAATCTCTAATCCAATCTGTGGAATCATTGAATCTTGAATGAACAAGAATAGGCTAAGTTTGTAATAAGACAGAATCAAATAAAATATGTAGTGTATTAGGATAGTTTCTCTACAAGTTTGTTCTTTAATCCCTAAAATTCTCAGCTATCATCATGCTGGCTGGGACTTTTATAAATTGGAGGCTCACATGGGTAGAAGGTATCCTGGTTGGGGAAATTCTGGCTTTGCATCATATGTGAACTCAACAAGTCTTCTAACCAATCTTTTCTCATTGACTAATTTTCAAACTTATACTCAGTTGTTCTATAGTCACTGCCAATCATTATTTTCACTATTCTGTTATATCTTAGATACAACTATTGGTTTATTGGTTTATTATTTAGCTTTGAGAAGAAATAGAAATCTTTCTTTTTGCAAGCTTATAAAATGACACTTCTTGGTAAAATGAATACATGTGTAATCTACTAATAAGTGCAAAATTTTATCAGATAATTCTAGACCAACTTTGTTGAATATTAAATCCAATTAGGTATTTGGCAAAAATCTGTAAGCCTAATGCAAATACTTTGTCATCTTATATTTTATTTTTAATTTATGCACTTTTTCAGAAATCCTTTCATAACCTGAGTATAGTATAACATTCTTCTATTTTTCACCATCTGACTATAAAATAAAAAGTAAGTAATATCACTAACAACTTTCAAAGACACATTGGAACAGAGCAAGCAAACAGACCCAACAACAACCTTGTTTCTCATTAGAAGCATTTAAAACACCTGTTAATTTGTTTAGGACAACTGATCTGTACCCCAAGCATTATACAAACACTCTTTAATCACTTATTGATTATCTTAGCCAGACAACTGATTGATTAGTTTACAGAATGTACTATTAGTATTATTTTTGCTAATTAGTTTGTTTTAATGATGTTCCTTTCCAACAGACTATTGCATGTGCTTGTTTATTCTTTCCAGTTTCAGAACAAATTTTCCTAATTTACTATTTTTTCACCTCCAATGTGAAAAATGCAATGGAATGTTGTCCAGTGCAAACCACATAGAACTTTAAACTTGTCATTGAAATAAAACGCTTTTGCCCTGCATTAATTAAATAATGCACTGTACCATGAAGCAAAGCAATATTTATGAAAAGGAAAATATATTTGTGGGTTGTTAACTTTGAAGAAATGTCAGGGTTTTTTTTAAATGACTCACAATTTTGGCATGCTGAAAATAGATCTGACAGATGAATTAGTGAGCAGACTGAGGTGCTCAAAGATGCATGGTAAGTGTGATTTATTATATACTTTTAACTCTGTAATTCATTTGTCCTGAAGTTTATCAAGTTATATTATGCTTTCCAAATCTATGCATGGCTTTGCTTTATCAAGTTTAAAAGATATAAGTATTTTAAGAAGGCTAGCACAATGATTTACAATTGCATTACATTTAAATATTGCAGCAACCTGCAGATATATAGGAACAATTCAAAACTGGATATTGGGTTATTTAAGCATCTGATATATTAGAGAACAGATATATTACAGAACAGATATTAGGAATGTATATTGTAGATTGTGTTTTATAATTAATAGTTTCCTCATAGATTAGCCTAGAAAATTTAGCATGAATAGCATGTATTTCCACATCAGCTATTATGAAACAAATAATAAATAAACTTTTAGCTTTGTTTCAGGTAATTGTATATTAATTCTCACACTGACAAACAAAAGTATTATTTCGTAATTTCTGTGCAGAAAAAATACTTCTTCAAATTTACTAAGATTTTAGGTAAAGAAAGTAGAATTTTCACACAGTTGGGTGCCCTATACATTAAATAAAAAAATAAAAAATGGAGTTTAATAATTAAATTAGAATTAATTTAAACATTATGCGGTCAGTGACAAAAAGAAGAAAACAAAGAAATCCATTCAGATAAGTTGTTTTTCTCTTTTGAAGATAAGCTTTAAAGGAAAACTTTTTACTCATGGAAGACATTGATTGAACCTCTATCACCTGTTATTGTAAAACAAGAAATAAATTACAATTTATTAAATTACAATATGGACAGTTCATGGGAAAAATCAATTATTTGGCCAGTCACAAGGTATGCATATTTTTCTTTACTGGAAGACTTTACTAAAGTCTAGAAAGCCATTTTCTTTTTTACTTTTGAAAAAAAGATACTTTGGATTTCTTCATTTGTGCAGATTGTATCCCTGTGGTCTATATGAACACTTTATACTCTATGTATTGCACAAAATAAATATGCAATACCCAGTTTAAACAGGGCAAAAAACCTCCCCAAATAAATTAGCGGTAGGATTGCCAAGTATTTTTTAAAAAGTTTGAAAATTACTTAACGAAGAAAAGAACACATGGTAGATATAAGATGATGTTTTCTGGGAAAAGATATGTGCAGTGGGATAGTTTGAGCCTTTTTACATTCTTTATACTTTATACATACTTTACCAGGGCTTCCTGCTTTTTGTTGAGATTTTTTTTAAAAAAAATCTAGCAGTGCATGATTATTTTTGTTATTTTCTGTTTCATCTTTTGTTTCCAATAGCCAAAATTACTAGTTTGGGGAACTATGGAAATGGTTTCACTTCAGATGATCAGAAAACAATCTGGATTTTTTTTAAAGGACAAATAAACAAGAAAGTACAGAGACACTTTTTAAAAAGTATTTAACAGTTTTGTTTTGTTTTAAATCTGTTGGGATTTAAATCAATAATCTTCTATTTACAAAACAAGAGTAGGTAAAATGTATATAATAGCAACATGTATATATGTTTGTACAAATATACATATGTTTATGTAGGTAGGTAAACATATCTATGTAGGGATATGTACTGTATATGTAATATTAATATACGTACACATATATATGCCTTTCCCATCAACAAACATAACCCAATATTTCCTTTTTTGAGATATTGCTTTTTATATTGTAAGATACTTTAAAACTCTTGTTGGTTGTTGTGCCAACCAGGCCTTGGGTAAGCCAGATCCATCATTATTGTTTACTTTTTTAATCTTTTATATTCTTATAATTATACTATTCTGTTTTCAAGTTATTGGTTTTATTGCATACTGCCCAGAATAAGTTGGAGTCATGCAGTAGCTAAATATAATAATTAAATTAAATCATGCAAACATAAAAAGTTCAAAATTTCCAAACAATTAGTAATATAAAAGCAATCTCATGTAAAATGTTCTATTGAAAAACTAAAAATATTAGGTGATTTAAAAATATTTCTTAGATGTAGTGGGACACATTTGAATAAATAAATCTCATACAAAAGTTAAGATGATAAAAATTCCAACTTGAGAACTTTTCTATTTTAATGCCACATGTCTAAATCAGATCTTCATTTCTTTGACAGTGATGGAAAACAGTGACTTCACCTTTGTCTGATAGTAGAATTCCAAAAAAACCCTAAGAATAAATGCACTCCAGGGGAACAAATATCATGACAAAGGAACAAATCTATCAAATTATTTTATCACATTTTCCAGCTTTCTAAATATATAAGATTCCAGCTACTAGAATTCTTTGAAGGCATGATCATAAGTTAGGAATTCAGGAGGCTGTGATCAAAAACTTCTGGATATTTTAGAAAGTTTATATGACCCAGGACTTGGTCTGACAGCAGACAATTCAAAAATTGCTTGCAATTGGGCAGACTAATAAACTGAATTTATCCACAAAATGGATGTTGCAGACTCCTTTGGTTATAAATGAGAGACCACAATGAAATCTCATGGGAAATAATAATAATAGTGTACATGTTTCATATTTGGACAGAGTTAAAGTTGTCATATGCATAATAGCTATATCCTATTATTTCTTCTAATGAAAGTATGTTATGTTACATATTTCTTTTCTAGTAATTTCCGACTGATAAAAATAAGCATGGATCTAAAAGAGTCTTTTGTTAGAAGTATGACATTTATTCTCATGGCCTTGATTTTGAATCATTATTCAATCTCTTAGTGCTGCTTAATTGCTGGATTGTTGTTGTTGTTTAAACAAGTTTTATTCAATTTTCCACATTTTAACGTCTCTTTTCAGTAAACAGCATGATTACAGGTTTGACATATACATACAAATATGACCATAACTACACATTCAGTTTTTATATTCAATTTCTTATCTTAACAATGTTTTTATATATTTTCTATTTTATCATATTGTTCCAAATGTTTATCTCATTATTTAATTCACATATATTAACTTCATAATTATTATATTTTAATACTTTTGGCTGTCACATTTGTATATTCCTCTTAAATTCTAATTTATAACATTCCTTCTATAAATTGGTTTCCCCTGAAATAATTTAAGTGCACCACCTTTGAGTTACATATTCTTCCATTAAATATTAACATTTTATTACCTAGCACATTAAAATTACTAATCCCATTTAAGATTATATAACACATATAAGTCAGGTTCTGCATGGTTTCCCCTTTCTAATCTTAATTTCATAAAGTTTATCTAGTTTCAGAAAAAAAGAACATGTTGATCTGCTCATTTAATAGGCCCTGATGTTAACTCCATTTCATCTCTCTTCCTATATCATTTCATTTATTTTAATATATTTAAGATATTTAAGATATTTCAATGTGTTCAATAAACATATTTCATTATTTATTGCAATTATCTTTATAGGTAATAAAGAGCATAAAATTCCATTATCAATGAAATAACAATTAGTCAACTCTCATGCCAATTTTACCTTCAAATCTCCTCCTACACTATTACATTTATTATTTATTCCATTCATACTTAAATCAAGAGAAATGAATAAGAAAGTCAGCATTCCAATCCTCAGAAAAGAAAGATTCAATATATCCCATATGTTCATTATATTTATTTCTTATACATAAAGGAGGAGAGCTTTACCAAAAAAATAACACTTCTATTATCCATCTTCTATGTCCCCTTTTCACAACTAAACATATCTCTATATTATTCCCCTACACCTTGCAGAACCCCCTCTCCCAAGGTTATTCAACCATTATCTCTGTGTAAGTTTACTCCCATTTTTTCAAATTTCCCATATTCCTTTATTCCCAGATCCTGTTTCTTCTGCCTTCCATCCCTAACATTTCCCCTTTTATTATTTCACTCCAATTTTAACCCCTTCTCTTTTTGACTATCTTCCAGCCTTCAAGTTTCTGCTGATTCTTTTCCCCTGTTTTTATTTTCCAGATATTTCCCTCTTTACTCAATTTCTCAACCCTCCGATTTTTTCCCAATTCTTTCCTCTTTCCCTCTGGGTTCCTTTGTTCTCACGATAATAGTTAAAGATGGCCCCTTCTGGAACTTGCTCCACCTCTTCTTCGATACTTTGTTGTTCATACTCTGACTGCCTCTTCAAGAAATTTAAAAACGGGCCAAAAGTTTCACCTTTTTCCTGCAAGGTTTTCTTAATTTTACCCAGTTCCAGTTTTAGTGCCTGGAAGGATATTTCCATTTTACAATTTTTTATTTAATCCAATTGATGTCTTTAAAGTTAATTCTCAAAAAACCCGGCTTCTGTTTCTTTCTTCTCAGCTTTTAGTCCTCAATTAGTCCAATACCAAGTCCATAATGAGATCAGCAAAATCCAAAAGCAAAGTCTTCATATATCTTTCTTTACTTCAATATTTCAATTTTCGAAACTCTTATTTTATTATGTCAGTTTTCTTTGTATTTTAGGAGACAGGTTCTTTAAAGAAAAAAGTCAAGTTAAGTTTGATTCAGGTGGCGCTCTTTGTTCTAACAAATCCACAGCTCCTCTTTTCTTTTCCTTCCCAGTTATTCAGAGCTTTTCAAGCCACACAATCCACAAAAAGGATCCAATTGGTAAACATTTCCTCCTTAACAGTCTTTAGCAGTCTATAAATCAGCTTAAATTAATGCTTAAATGAAATCAAAATATACTCATCCGGAGTGGCTTTGTAACTTCTTTATGGCTTCTATCTCTCTGGGCTCGAAGCTCCGTCCTTTCACAAAGAATTCACACCTTTTTTTTTAAACCTCTTTCAGTTCGCACCTGAATTCTTTCTTAAGAATGCTTTGTAGTGTTAATCCATAGGGTAATTTTCAGTTGATTATTTAGTCCCGTATTTCATGCTGTCTGCTTCTTTAACTCTCTCCTGCCCAATGCTTCTTCTAGTCTTATTCTCCCCTTCGGGGTGGCCATTAGACCACCGCTTCAGGCGTCTTCGGGAGGGAGCTGTGCCAGTCCAGAGAGGGGATTTGTGACTCCCCTCCACCTGGCTGATGGTCTCCCCTTCCTCTGCCGCCCCTACGAGGCAGCTTCTGCCCCAGATCTAAAAGATCGGGGCTCTCCAACGCCGAAGCACAAACCAAGCCGCGAAGAACAATCGCGGAAAGGTCTGTCCTTGGGGAGGCTCAAAACCGGAAGTCCAAAATTGCTGGATTGTTAAGGCAAAGTACAAGTGCCACCACCTACTGCAAGGCTTTTCTTTTTCTCAACAGCTGTTGCTCTTTTCACACTTACTTCATTAGAAAGAAAAACAGAAAAAGAAATAAATGAAAATCATGGGGTTCTTGATATTATGCAGTAGTACTGTTTGCTTCTGGCCAATTTAATTGATGACATATTGGTGAATAATTTAGCCTTGATTTGGAAATTATATTTGTGTGTACCTGTACCAGAACAAGCTTCCTATTTGTTTTAGCTTTATGTTTTATTGCAGAGTTATTTGTGTTCTGTTTATTGTGACATATCTGCACTTAACTTTTCAGCTGTCCTGAGAGAAAAAATAGACAAAAAAGCACCATAGCCACATACAGCTTCTCCTCAGAAAGAACAAAGAACAAAGCACTTTAACTAAAAAAGTTGAATTGAAATAAGGAATAATTGAGAATCTGGAACATCACAAAAACAACAGAGTAACAGGCCTTCACTGAAGCTTGTTCCAAAGAAAAAGCTAGTGCAAGTATTAAAAGATGCCAATATTGTAATATCAAATATAAGCACTAGCTCACTGCCAGAGATAAACCAACTATTGTTCAGCATGGCTGCAGTTATAATTAAATACCTTGGATGCAAAATCAACACAGAAGAAAAAAAGCCAAAGAGAATACCCACAAAAAAGCACTGTATATTGGACATTAACACAATTGAGCCAATTCAGAGATATTTCTCAAGAAAAGTACACCACTCCTCCACTCACAATAGAATTTCCTATGACTCCAGGCTTAAAATTTTGGGCCTGGAGAATCTGGAACTGCACCGCCTGCGGTCCGATCTAAGCATAGCTCACAAAATTATTTGCTATAGTCATCTTGTCAATGATTTCTTCAGCTTCAATCACAATAATACAGGGGGAAACAACCGATACAAACTCAAGGTAAACCGTTCCAAACTCAATTGCAGAAAATACGACTTCAGCAACAGAATGGTCAATGCCTGGAATCAATGCCTACCTGACTCCATCGTTACAGCCTCAACCCCTTACAGCTTCAACCTCAAACTGTCTACCGTGGACCTCACCCCATTCTTAAGAGGTCCTTAAAGAAGACGTGCATAAGCGCACCAGTGTGCCTACCATCCCTGTCTTACTGTCCCCATTCATCTGTATTTACTTCAAATAACTGGGCACCTATCAAGCTGACTACTGATTATTACAAATAACTGGGTACCATCAAGTACACTGAAGTCAAGAAGTCAAACTCAGTGGAGAAAATAGCATCAAGACAATTAACAAGTCATATACACAGCTGGAATAGTGGACTGGACTGTACAGAATTAAAGGCTCTTGTTAGGAAGACTGGAAAAATAGAGAGAATGAATCATGCCCTTCATCCATGCAGCATTGTTGATATACTCTGCCAAAGAAAATAGGTGGGTATGGAATGTTCCAAGTACACCAGACACTTGGAAAAAAGGAGGGGCATTGGAAGAATACCTGAAAGACAATAAAGGAGACACTGAAGCCAGTATACCATGAAGATTTATTGAATACTAAAGTCACCAAATTGGCCCACAATAAAACCAAATGAAAATTAGAAAAAAACTTGGCAAGGAAAGTATCACATGGCACAAAAACATTAGAAGGACAAGCAGATAACAACAACAGCTACCAATGGCTATGAGGAGGGAAGTTGAAGAAAAAGATGAAGGGGCTAATTCTGGCTGCATAAGACCACATCTTAAGAAGTGCATGTGAAGCCAGAATTGAGGAGACCAAAACAGATAGCAAATGCCACATCTGCAAATATGCTGAAAAAACAATGGAACACCTAGTTAGCTGCTGCAAGAAAATTGCACAGACTGACTACAAACCAGTGGTGGAATTCAAATTTTTTTACTACTGGTTCTGTGGGCATGGTTTGGTGGGCATAACATGGCTTGGTGGGCATGCCTAGGTGGGAATAGCAGGAGAAGGATACTATAAAATCCCCATTATCTCCCCACTCCTGGGTAAGGTGACTGCAAAATCCCAATTCCCCACCCTACTAACCTGCTTTCCAGCTCCATTCTCCTGTGCAGGGCAACAAAAGAAGACCCAGCCAATTGGGAGGCAGAGAATTAGATGGGGGTGGGGCCAGTCAGAGGTGGTAATTGCCGGTTCTCCAAACTACTGAAAATTTCTGCTACTGGTTCTTCAGATCTGGTCAAAAGCTGCTGAATACCACCTCTGCTACAAACAATGGTATTATGAAGTAACAGCAATGGTGTATTGACATATCTTCAAGAAATACTGCTTGACTGCAAGAATTGAGAAAAATCACAACATTGACAAAATAATATAAAACAAAGAAATAAAAGTTTTCTGAGACTTTATAATTCAAACATACATGCACTTGCACATAACAATACTTACTTAACTATTGTTGGTAAGAAAGACAGAGAAGTCTGGACAATAGATGTGACAATATCTGAAGACAGCAGAATAGAAAAGAAAAAATGTGGAAATGCACAAAAAACAAAACCTGCAAAGAGGATGTTGGGGTAAAAGGAAGCAAATATAATATAAACAGTAATAGCTCCTTGTGTGCAATCCCAAAGCAAATGGAGCACCACTTGAACACTGTCAACATTGACAAAATCACCATCCATCAGTTGCAAAAGATGATACCTTTAATACCATCAAACAACTCACCTCTTCTACATACTTGTAAAAGACTTGAGAAGCAGACAAAAATGCTAAATCCTATCTAAACATCTGGATGACTGAAGTCAATGCCTTTTTTCCCTTTTTCCCCTTTTTTCCTTGTACCTTACATTTTCTTTCCCCTTCTGTTTTTCCTTCCCCTAATTTCCCATTTCTATTTCTCTTTGTATTTTATATATGGATAGAACAATAAAAGCCATATAAAAGTGAACATCTGGCTGAATATGTGGCCAACTATAATAAAACAGAAAGACAGATGATGAAAACCAATAGTGCTGATTTTTATCAATTATCACCATATATTTATTTAGCCATTTTAATTATTTTGTCTGTTTCTTGAAAATAACTTATTAATTTCTTTTGTTTTTCTTTTTTTGTAATATATTTTTATTTTTTAAAAACAAAAATACAAATCTCTATTCACATTAACAGTGTTTGTGTCGTTATTGATACATACCTCTCCTTTTATACATAAACATCAGCTCTTATTTCTATCTTCCACCCATTTGTACCACCTATCTCAAACCGCATAATAGTCTGAATCATCTTTGCCTCTTAATTCCATTGTGAGCTTATCCAGTTCCGCACAATCCATTATTTTTTGTGTCAAATCTTCTTCAGATGGTATCTTTTCCTTCTTCCATCCCTGTGCGAAGGCTATTCTTGCCGCAGTTATGATATGTATAATGATGTATTGGATGATCTTGCTCAATTTTCCCTTAATTATTCCTAATAAGAATGTTTCCGGTTCGAGTTCTAATTTGTACTCTGTAATTTCTAATAACCATCTTTGTACCCTCATCCAATATTTTTTAACCTCTGGACACTGCCACCACATATGGAAGAACGTTCCTTTTTTGTGTTTACACTTCCAACATTCTGCTTTTGTATTTAGATACATTTTGGCCAATCTTGCTGGGGCTAGATGCCACTTACAAAACATTTTATATTGATTTTCTTTAAATGCTGTTGACAATGTCAATTTACAGTTATCAATCCACACTTTTTCCCAATCCTTCAAATTTATATTATGCCCTACATTTTTTGCCCAGGTAATCACTGATCCCTTTACTATTTTCTCTTCTAATTCTACTTCCAACAAATAGTTATATATTCTTGTTATAAATTTTATCTCCTTGCCTATCAAAATTTGGTCCAGTTGTTGTAAGTCCTTTTCAATCCCTTGTTCTTCTAAGTCCTTCCTAAATTTTGTCTGAATTTGTAAATATGACCACCAATCTATAATTATGTCGTGTTCTTTTAATTTATTAATCATTTTTAACTTCCCCTGATTATCTGATAGTTTTTCATATCTGACCATTTGCCTTGTATCTCTCATATTTGGATGTAATATTGCTTCTATTTGTGAGACCCATTTTGGTATCTTCGTATAATGTTTTCTTTTAACCTTTTCCCAAGTTTGCAGTAGTGATTCTCTTATCAAATGTCTATGGAAATATGAATGTGTCTTGGTTTTTTTTTGTCCCATAAGAAGGCATGCCACCCTGCTTGGAGGTCATGGCCCTCAATTGCCAAAATTATTTTGTTTTTCAAATTCAGTAATTTATTAATTATAATTAATTTATTAATTATCAAACTTATTAATTTCTTATTAATCTGTGATAAGCAGGTCTTGATGTAATATGAAGGATTGAAAAGGCCTTTCAACTATTAAATTCAACTTTCTTTTTTGGGTAGAAATCCAAATTAAATCATCTTACTCTCTCAGTAATTTGTTTCATAGTTGAACTTCTTTTTCTCCTACAAAGGATCCTTTCCTCCTAAAATTCTATTTCAATCTGTTTTCTTGTAATTCAAATCCTTTTGCTATCTCTGTTTGTAGGGGTTTGCATAATTAGAAGTTAAGTTCTCCAATTTATTATATTTCAAAACAGAAAAATAGGGCTGATATTATGCAATGTTGTAATAGAAAAAAAATTCAACCCTTGAAGAATAAATAATACTGTCATTAAATACAATTTAACAAATAATAGCTTCTTTTGGTTTTGATTTCACTTTTGCAGAAATGTTATTGCTTCAGGGCCAAGCCCATCTGGTCCTAGGAGGGTTATCATATCAACATTAATATTTGTCAGGTTAATTCTTGTATACTTAATATGATTTTGAGGTACTGAAACATAGACCACTCCAGGGGAAAATATTTTTATTTTTATTGTGAATGCATTTCAGAGATTAACATTTGTATATTATATGTCCAAACCTCAGTAAAACTAGGATGTCACTTTAAGTATCATTAGTCTCCTAAATAAATAATCCCACAATTTCACTTTTATTGCAGCTGAAGAAAGCGACCTTCCATCCCAGCCCTTGCTAGGGTACTTTGTCAACCCATTCTCTGTGATTGAAAGATGAAGACTTGATACCTGTCTGAATTTTTAATGCCTGACTTTTGCCCTGAACACTCAAAATGTTAATGTTACTTATGATATACATGTTTATATCTGTCATTGCACAGGAATGTATGCAACCCCAACTCACCCCACAAAGCTCCTGTTAAAAATATTGTACTGGTGTAGTTACTGGGTTGTACAGTTGAAAACTTACTTCTTGGATTTTCAGCATGTGAGCTACATGAAGAGTATGTCTGTCTGTGTGTAGAAAGAGAGAGGTGGGAGAGGGAGAGGGAGAGAGAGAGAGTGGAAGAAACAGGGAAAGAGGGGGGTGGGAAAGAGAAAGAGCCTGGCCTCTTCTTGCTTTTATAATATCCTGATCATTCATTACACTGGTATGAGGGCCTTATCTATCTTAGTGACAATTTGATACAAATACTTAATAAGAAATGAAAATTTTGATGTCATATTTATTTTTCTCCATAGAACAGCATGCAATCATAAGTAAATCAATTGAAATGAGTAGATTTACTTAACTTTAAAGGTAAAAAGGTCATCTTAAAGGTAAAAACAATGGACAAAATATATAGGTGAAAAGATCTTTACAATCTTTTACAGGATATAGCAGGTGTTGGCAACCCATGGCTCTAGAGCCACATACGGTTCTTTGGGCCCTCTGCTGTGGCTGCCTGTCCCATTACCAGCTGGTCCTGCCCATCGTTCTCACCCTCCCCTGGTCTGAGAAGGTAAGGGCTATGGCAGGGGATAGAAAAGTGCCCAGGGCTGATTCTCTAGTGCCTCAGTCTTGCTGGAGCTTCTTCCAGCCCTTGTTGGTGCTGGGCGCTTGGGGAGACATGCAACCTGCTCTCTGTCCTGAGACACTGGCCCGACCTGGCCTCACTAACATGGGATGTGAATGGGATCTTGGAGGAGGGGACATTGGAAAGGGGATGGGCCTGCAGCACCCAGCCATGGTTTTAAGAAGCTCAGGCAGCAGGAAAAGGGGGCTGATTCTGCCAAATCTCACACACCACCCCGGGAGTCAGGCTCAGAGAAAGCCAGAGCACCCTTACCAAAGATGCTCACCTATCAGCCGGTCTCTTTCTCTTTCTCTCACCCCCCCCTCTCTGTGTGAGAGAGGGGGTAGAGACAGACAGACACACAGAGAGATAAACAGAGAGAGAGTGGGAGAGGGAAGATAGGGAGAGGGGGAAAGAGAGGAGAGAGGGGGAGAGAGATGAAAGGGGGAGACAGGAAAATAGGGAAAGGGAGAAAAAAAGAGAGAGAAGGGAGAGAGAGATACAGAGTGAGGGGGAGAGGGTGGGTTGATATATTACACACACACACACACACACACACATATATATATATATATATATATATATATATATATATATATATATATATATATATATATATGTTTCGAGATTTTCGGTAAAGGTATGTAGGTCTTGGTGTATTCGGTCTTGTCCGTGTAAGGTTGAGAATACCTTGGCAACGTTTCGACGAAATCTCATCCGTCATCTTCAGGCTGGTGTCTTCAGCTTTCTCTCCTGGGAGAAGTGTGTGATCGTGGCTGTTTTTCCCTTTTAAACTCTAGAGTTGGATGTGTTGTTACTTTTTGATTGGTTTGTGGAGTTGATGTATGCAGATTGGATGGCTTTTTCCTGAGACCCTGTGTGGCTGAGGTGCTGGATACTACATCACAGAACTCAGGAGATCACAACACAAAACATCAGGAGGTTGCAGCACAGACAACGACCCAGGAGATTACAGCACCACACCCAGGACATCACAACAATAGAACTCAGAAGGTCATCACACAGCCCATTACCCAGGTCGTTACAACACAAAAGGCTGAGAGACACACCTCCAGCACCTCAGCCACACAGGGTCTCAGGAAAAAGCCATCCAATCTGCATACATCAACTCCACAAACCAATCAAAAAGTAACAACACATCCAACTCTAGAGTTTAAAAGGGAAAAACAGCCACGATCACACACTTCTCCCAGGAGAACGAAGCTGAAGACACCAGCCTGAAGATGACGGATGAGATTTCACGAAACGTTGCCAAGGTATTCTCAACCTTACACGGACAAGACCAATACACCAAGACCTACATACCTTTACCCGTGAAAATCTACGAAAACATATATATATATATATATATATATATATATATATATATATATATAATATATATATGTGTGTGTGTGTGTGTGTGTGTGTGTGTGTGTGTGTGTAATATATATATATATATAATATGGTATTTAGGTTTTTGGATTATAATAGTTGTGCTTTTATATCAACGTTTTGGCAGAATCCGCTATAAAAGCACAACTATTACGTGGGAAAATTTATTTTTTTATTTTTTTTATTTATTTTATTTTTATTCATATTTATATGCCGGCCTTCTCTGGAGATTCAGGGCGGCTAACAGTTTTTGGGATACAACTCAATGCGCTCAGCAATAGCCTTCATTCCATTGTATGTGCCTGCTTATTACTAAGCGGCATTTTTTACAAAGTCAGCTTATTGCCCCCAACAATCTTGGGTCCTCAGTTTACCTACCCCGAGAGGATGGAAGGCTGAGTCAACCTTGAGCCTGGTGGGATTCGAGCCTGCAATAATTACAGGCAGCTGGAGCTAAGTGCTAGGCTATTAACAGCCTGCACCACCAAGGCTGAAGGAACCTAAATACCATACATATAAATACCCATGAAAACAACGAATGAGTCCCAGCCACAAAAACCAACAGCAGACCCAAAATAACACATGATGCCACCACCAATCTCCCTCACCAGACTCAAACCCAAGCCCACCCCACAGACAAAAGGCAACCACCGTCCAGAAAGCAGACCATAGCTGCAACTCCAGCTGCTATACCCCCCTCCGACCCCAAACTAAGCAAACTGACACATGCTATAAACACATAGCCAGACCTCAAACTTGGAGACAAACCAAGGCCCGGAATGTCACATCACAGCCTTCCACCCAGGATACTACATCATGGAACTCAGGAGATTACAACACAAAACCTCAGGAGGTTGCAACACAGACAATGACCCAGGAGATAACAGCACAAGACCCAGGATGTCACAACAATAAAACTCAGAAGATCATCACACAGACCACTACCCAGGTAGCTAAAACACAAAAGGCTGAAGGACACACAGCCACTACCTCAGCCACACAGGCTCTTCCGAAAAAGCCAACCAATCAGCAAACATCAACTCCATCAACCAATCAAGAAGCAACAACACAGCCAACAACACAGCCAACCAATCAGCAAACACCAATTCCATCAACCAATCAAGAAGCGACAACACAGCCAAAAACACAGCCAACCAACCTGCTTACAGCAGAGCCAGCACACCACACCTCCCCTCCAGTATTTATAGAGAGAAGGCAGCTCAGATCACGCTTTGCTGGCACAAGCACAAAGCCGAAGACACCAGCCTGAAGTTGGCGAGTGGGATCTCATTGAAACGTTGCCAAGGTATTCTCAATCTTACATGGGACAAGCCCCGAATACACCAAGACCTACATACCTTTACCCATGAAAATCTACGAATAGATAGATAGATAGATAGATAGATAGATAGATAGATAGATAGATAGATGGGGGGGGGGAGATAGGAGAGTGGAGAGACATAGAGCGATACAAAGATAGGGGAGAGGGGGAGAGAGAGACATAGAGAAGGAGAAGGGTTTTGTGGTTGGGTAGATGTGGCTAGGGGGTCATGTGACTGGGAGGGAGTGGGTGACATCGAGTTGGCCACACCCACACAGGTTTTGTGATGCCCAGTGTTTATTTTTCTGTGGGAAAAGGGTACAGCTCTTTGAGTTTTTAAAGTTGCAGATCCCTGGCATATAGGCTCATGCTGTAATGTATTCTGCAGTCAATAAAGCTCCCACCATTTTTATCATCTAACATACATTTTCCCATTTTTATTCTGATTGACATTATACTTGGCCAAGGAGCAGAGTAAAATCAGATATAAATTGCTAGAGGGAATTTGAATAGTTTTAAAACTTTGTATGGAAAATATAGGAATAATAAATTAGGAATGACACTGGAAAAACTCACACTTTAACTACTTCTGTCCTGGGTATATGCTGGTTTGAATTATTTAGAATCTTTGGTAACTACTTGCAAGATACCTAGTCTGGACTACAGAGACTATAACCTTGTATTTGTTAATCTACTTCTACTTCTGCTTTCAATTTCAGGCTATGATATAAATGGGCTATTATTTGCCTTCCTGTTGTCCCAACATTCTTTGTTTGTACATTATTAAATGTATGTTTACATGTACATGTGTGTGTATATGTGTGTATATACACACAAAGTTAAAGCCTTGTCAGGAAAGGGTTCTCTAGTTTCTGCTTTTTTAACATGGTTGTTAACTTGGCTATTTATAAGTTTGTAGGTCACATCTCTGAGTCTCTAATGTTTAAGCAAAATACCATATAGTGGGTCAGTAGAATTCTATGCATGTCTTCGAAAGAAAACTTGCTATTCCTAAAAAAGGTATAATGTTACTTCTATAAGATGTCTTTTACATTATTTTTTAAACAGGTTAAAAAAATACCAGACATGCATCTGTAATTGTATTTATATTGAATCTATTCAACTCTGAAGAATATAGAACAGTAATGGACAATAAAGTCCCTCCCAAAATTGCTGCTGAGGTGTAGTTTGTATCTGACAAAATGATAACATTATCAAGGGCATTGGGAGTAATACATTTAATTGCACATAATTAATTTAATTTTAATTTAGTTAAATATAGCTTTGAAATTAAATCAATTGGTTTCTTTTAGCTATGCTCATTTCTCAGCTCATCCTAGCATACTGTTCAAAGAATAAGATAGTCAACCTCAACAAAAAACCTTACATATTCCTGATAGTACTATTTGTTTAGGAGTATCCTGAAATTTCATTCATGCAATGGATTATTGGTAAATAATATTTTACATTGAAGAAAGTTTCACATGGATAAGTTTTTATCCTGAATTGGGTCCAGTTCCTTCCATTAATAAAAAAATGTTGCTGAAATTCTTGGCCTCAATCCTAGCATTACCAACTATAATTATGAAGATCAGATGTTTAGGGACAAGAACCATTTCTAGAATTGGTCTTGGATGATCCTAATGAATATAGAATCTGCTATATATTTCTGTGCTTGAGTTCTGCCTGCCTGCCTGCCTGCCTGCCTGCCTGCCTATCTAGCTATCTACGGTATCTACGGTATCGATCATGTATCAAAAAAGAGAGATAGATAGACACACACTGAGAGAATATGCATATACTGGTTAGGAGAGACCAAGCCCCACTCCCTGTTTTTAGCCCAGAAGCCAGCTATATGATAGTGGAAGTCATATATCCAACAATGCACATTGGACCAGCAGGTCTCAATTTGAAAATGACCATGAAATCCTTGCAAATGGTGTCAAGTGCAGAAGTGTAAAGATAATGGAATGGAATACATGCTGATAATTTTTGCATATTTCTTATTTTTATCAAATCTCCCACCATTTTTATGAAATATTCACATTTTTCCATTTAAATAGGGCAATGGATATTGTATTTATATCCGTCCCTCCAATGTGCTTTCTGTTTTTGAGAAGAGTCACTTCTTTTTAATTCTACTCATTTCATATTTTCTTGAATGCAGCTTTTAAATAACAATGGTAAAATCAGTGTGAATGCTAATAAAAAAAAGTTCAGTATATAATTTCTCACTTCTAAAATGTGTGAACCAGATAATAATGGAAACAGAAGTTCAGGAACCTTTAATAATCTATTTGTGGCACAATGTGCCACTTTATTGTAGCTGAATCTGCCTAATTATTAGGCAGAAGGGATTCAAATTATTAAAACACACATATACACATTTTAAAAAAATGTTATGGCAGGATATCAAAAATCTCATGAATTCATGATATTGCAATATATATACTTATGCTCTTGAAAATTACAGCCAGTTGTAATCGAAGGTGTAACTGAGCTTGGAGAAACAGGGGAAGAAATGATGTCTACAAAACAATCAAACAAAAGATATATAAGACTTTATTTATTTATTAGATTTTTATCGCACTATTATTATTTTAAAAGTAACTCAAGGCAACAAACCTTTATAATACTCCTTCCTTATTTTTCCCCCAAAACAACCATGTGTGGTAGGTTGATCTGAAAAAAGCATGACGGCCCAAAGTCACCCAGTCAGATTTCACACAAGGCAGGACTACAACTCATAGTCTCCTGGCATTTTAAATTAGTTAGTTACTAAGTTAAGCCTGTGGACTTGACTACTAAATCAAACTGAAGTTAGTGTTTTCAGACTTTCATCATTCTGTTAATGTAGTCTTACAATATAGTAGAATTCATTCTTCAAGTCAGGTTTCCTGTCTGATTAATCTGGGAGAACTGATACCAGTAGAAAACAAAGGTAAGGGAAATATTTGATATTATGAACGTTTGTTTTATTATCTGTCTATCTTTATCCACCTGCCTGCTTGCCTCTCCATCTCTGTCCCTCTCTCTTTCGTCCTTCTTCATCTTCATTATCTCATCTGTCTATTATTTTCTATATATCATTGCAACATATATATGCTATACACACACATACATATATACACCATATATACATCTACACACACACAAAAATATGATTATTGAAATTCATGAAAACTGATTTTTTTCACCCTAGCATGGTGTGCTGCACACTGAATCTTCAGTTAATATTTTTGCTTGATACCTTGTCCAGTGTTACCATCTGTACATCCAGAAAATGGATGTACAGTGTGAGAAGTGATTCAATAGACTGCAAGGTAGGCAAACAAGGTAGATTTAGAGTCTTTCAGGTACACTGGAGAGACTAGTCTGTCCTTAACAACTCTTGGTTGCTTTCATTTTTATTATGTCTCTTAACATTATGAAATAGCATTGTTATATGTTTGTCAATAAATTAATAGTTTAGATTAGGGAAAGCCACAGTGCTTCACAATCCCTCAATATTGCCTATGCTAACTGGAATTACTGACAACTGCAGTTCAGCAACATCTGGAAAGTTAAAGCTCTCATTCCTGATTTAGATGTTCCAGATTATATATCTCCCATACAGTGGTGGGATTCAATTTTTTTACCTACCGGTTCTGTGAGCATGGCTTGGTGGGCATAACAGGGGAAGGATATTGTAAAATCTCCAGTCAGAGTTGGTATTTGCCGGTTCTTCGAACTACTCAAAATTTCTACTACCGGTTTTCCAGAACTGGTCAGAACCTGCTGAATACCATCTCTGCTCCCATAATGTCTGGCATAAATAGAACTGCTGTTAGCCTTTACAAACAGTGTGAGGAAATGGAGAACAACATAGAAAAGTAATACAGCAGAAATCCCAGCCTTTTAGGTTTTTTATTCCTTTCATTGAGACAGTAAATTCTACCTGTTTTCTATTTAACAGCAGTGTTTAGAGTCTGATTTCAGTCCCTTTTCTCACTCTCTGTGATTTAGGTACTGAGAAGGTGCTTTGTTATAGTGCTTGCTAAACCTCCAGGGGTGAAGAGCATGGCTTGTACCTCCACATTACTCTCTTGCCAGGTGGTACAGCAGCTTGTTGAAGCAGTTAAAATACAGAGCCATATGTCCATTTTTCTATTGCAGTTGCTTTGGAAGAAAGGACATTTGGGAAACAAACAAGAAAAATGATTGGAAGAGAAATTTTGTTGTTGATGTTGTTTTGGTGGTCTGGAGATGCTAATAATCATCAGCTTTGTAGATAAATGGCATTTTGATATAGAAAATCCTATTGATTTTATCATAATCTGCAAGAATCTACCTAACTAGAATCCTTTGTTGGAATTATTTAAAAGCTACATAGGATGTCAGCTTGATCCACAATAAAATTAAAATAAAATGTTAGTAGGGAGAAATTAGTTTAACTCTCACTCTATGTGTTATGTATGCAGGTTTAAAGTCATTGGTTTAGTTTGAACTGTTCTTGTAAAATGTAAGAAATGATTGGTTTAAAAAGTGCGGGAAAACCCTGCACTCTGATTGGCTGGCAACTGCGGCTGCTGGCTATAAGTAGCAGCCGCAGCCCAGCCAAAGTGGCTCCATTCTGAGCTGTAGTCACTGTTATGTTTGCATGAAGAATCAGACGCGAAGAGCTTCAGTGAAGAGTTTATTAAGTTTATTAAGTTTATTAAGTACAGCTTGAATGGACCCGACTTGACTGGGCTACGGCTGCTTCTTATAGCCAGCAGCCGTAGTTGCCAGCCAATCAGAGTGCAGGGTTTTCCTGCACTATTTAAACCAATCCTATTTGACATTTTACAAGAACAGTTCAAACTAAACCAATAACATTCAAATCTACATACATAACAGTCACTAATAAACGAAGAGCTTGAAGCACTCCGAGTCTGTCTCTTCATGCAAACTTAACACTATGGAACTTGAACAGCTTTTTTCCAAATACTTGGGTGACATTTAGAATAGATTAGAGCTGGAAGGGACCTTGGAGTTCTTCTAGTCCAGTCCCCTCTTCAAGTAGGAGAACCTATACTATTTCAGATAAATGGCTGTCTAGTTTCTTCTTAAAAACTTCCAGTGGTTGAGGATCCACAAATTCTGAATGTAAGCTATTCCACTGGTTAATTGTCCTCACTGTTTGGAAGTGTCTCCTTAATTCCAGGTTGCTTCTCTCTTTGGTTAGCTTTCAACTATTGTTTCTTGTCCACCCCTCTGGTGCTTTGTAGAATAATTTGACCCCTCTTCTTTGTGGCTGATCCTCAAATACTGTAATGCTGCTATCATGTCACCCCTAATTCTTCTTTTCTTTAGACTAGCTAAACTCAAATCCTGCAGCCATTCTTCATATGTTTTACTCTCCAGGGCTTTGATTATCTTAGTTGTTCTTCTCTGAACTTTTTCCAAAGTCTCAATATCCTTTTTGTAGTGTGGTGACCAAAACTGGTTGCAGTATTCTAGGTGTGGTTTTGCTAAGGTTTTATAAAGTGGTACTAATATTTCATGTGATTTTGATTCTATGCTTCTCTTTATACAACCCAGGATTATATTAACTTTTTTGGCTAGTGCTGCACACTGCTGGCTCATATTGAAGTGATCATCCACTAGGACTCCAAGGTCCCCACACAGTTACTGTTTTTGAGCCAGGTCTCACCTAATCTATACTTATATCTTTGGTTATTATTTCCAAAATATAAAACTTTTCTTCACATTTAAATCCATTTTGTTGGATAGGACCTATTTTTCAAGTCTGTCAAGATCTTTTTGGATTTTGAGCTTGTCTCTGGAGTGTTTGCTATTCCTGACAGCTTAGTATCATCTGCAAATTTGATGAGTTCCCCTTCTATTCCCTCATCTTTTATGAAGATATTGAAGAATAGCGGGCCTAAGACAGAACCTGTGGTACTCACTGCTTACTTCTTTTCATATAGATGTAGCACTATTAAGGACTACTCATTGAATATGGTTTGTCATCCAGCTACAAATTCATCTGTTGGTGATGTTATCTATTCCACATTTTTCTAGCTTACCATGAAGAAGGTTGTTGTCTATTTGTTGAATGCTTTACTAAAATATAAGTATATTATACTACAACATTTAGCTGGTATACTAATTTGGTCACTTTACAAATAAAGAAATAAGATTGGTTTGGCATTATCTGCTTTTAACAAACCCATGCTGGCTACTAGTTATAATATTGTTCCTAGGTGTTTGCAGATCTGCTTTTTGATTAACTTTTCCAGGAACTTCCCAGGTATTGGGATTATACAGATTTATCTGTAAACTGTTTTTCCCCTTTTTTGAAGATGGGAACCATATCAGCCCCTTTCCAATCCTCAGGTACTTCCCCGGTGCTCCAGGATTTATCAAACAAACATAAAAAATATGAAGCTGTTGCTAATGCACATCTAGTAGATGGAATGCAACTAGAGTATCTGTGGAGATCTAAATTTAATGGCTCTGCCTCTTGGAATGTAGTTTGGATATACCAAGTACTGTTGTTAAATATGTGAATGGGACAGTTGTGGGAAAAAATCATGTCACATTAAAAAGGAATGACCACTCCAAAAGAATTTGGTTCCAGGACAGGAAAATGTGGTATATGTATCACTCGTTGATCTGACAAAGGTATTTTTGACTTCACATAAAACTTAGGCTGATGAAAAATTTTGTGAAAGTGATGAACATGGAAGGTGATGGTTTTCATTGTTTGAGACAGATTACTGTCTCAAATAACTGATCCACAGATCAGATATGTCATCAAGGACAAGCAGTTCAAAGATTTGTTAGTGAAACCAGAGAAAATTGCATGGAAAACATTCAAGGATGTCATCGAGAATTTTCTTGGCAACTAAGAGCAACAGACTACATTCAATTGGTTGACAAATTTGTTACAGAATACAAGACCACAAAGTACAACATGTCACTAAAGATTCATTTTCTGCATTCACACTTGGACTTCTTCCCCAAAATCTATGTGCATTCAGTACAGTGAAAGGTTAATTTCCTTTATACTCTAACATAAACCTTAATTTATTAAAAAAATAAACTGCTGGTATTTAAATAATGTTTATTCTATTTTCCCCATTTATTTAACAATTCATTTTTCCAAGTGGTCAGAGAATCTCAAGTGATTTTCCTTCCTTTTACTTACCATGAGGAAAAGAAAGAAAAATGCAATTTTTATATAACTAAAATAAGTTCATAAAACTGTCAAATCCTTTATAATGTTTGCCTGATTAAAGGTCATTCTTCATTTTATTTTATTTTTTTAGTTAGTTAATGGAATGCACTGTCATAATTAAACTGAATGTCTTCAGAAAGTTTGAAAACTAAACAATAGTATGCAAGATAAAAGAGTAAAAATAATTTCCACAGGACAATGACCTTTCTTAAATGACACTTCTACATTGCTTTATAGAATATCATTGTGCACTGTATACAAACATACCCTATTTTGCTAGACACATAATTTCACAGTAAAATTAAGCTAGCAAGAAGGCTTTGGTTGTTATTTAGGAGAATACATCAGCTTTTGAGAAACTAAAAAAAATGAGCCAATTGGATTTATAGATATGAGTAGCGAACTTTTAAAATGATAATAGATAGGAAAACAAAAACAATTTGGATCAATTCCCTACAAACGCTTTTTTTTCTAGTTAAAAATACCTCAGCTATTTTTGTATTGAAAGAAAAAAGATATTAAAAATGTCAAAACAAATAAAATAATAATATGCAAATTTTTTCTTCTAGTTTGCAATTGTGTATTATAAATCTGATGCTCTTTTATTAAAATTTATCATGTATTTATTTCTTTATTAAACAAATTTATATTGCCACCCAGCTCACACATGGTGAATTACTATTTAAAAGTTAGATAAGAATTTTCAGGACAGAATCTGGCCTGTCCTTGATGTTGCAATAAATTGACAATATTTTATGAACTTTGCTTGCATAGCTTGGTGTTTCTTAGCAGGACCACTATTCAGAATAAATTTACTCATTATGACGTCAAAAAATGGAATATCAGCTATTTTCCATGTTCTTATACAAAATGGAATATAGCAACTAGTAAAATTTACCTGTAATATTAAGGCAAAAGTATAGGGTTTTGATATAATGTCTCGCTTTTGAATTGAACTGAATACTTTATTTTGGCCAAGTTAAGGAGAAATTTGTCTCCTTAATTAAAAAATTAATTTTAATGTAATTGAAAATATGATTATTTAATTCATATTTTGAACAATTGGACTGAAAAAGGAAAATAGGGAAATATGATTATCTGTATATATAAGTTATTAAAAGTCATATATGTTTTGTTAAAGAAATTGCAGATAAAGGGATCATAATGGCTAGAAGGTAATTCCAGATACCATGGCAATAGAGATTTCCCACTGTCGTTCAGGTAGAGGAAATATTTTCCTTCCAAGTGAATAACTATGAAAAGCCATGTGCTTTGGTATGTGATTAAGGAATCAGATTAGAAAAAGTGAGACCATGAATTCTAGTGAGAGGTTTGCACCGGTTCAGGCAAACTGGTTGTTAAGATTCTGCACAATTCGGCAAAGTGGCAAATCCCACCAATGGCTGCCCATGTTCCCCACATCCCCCCATGCCCTCCCATGTGCCTCTACTCCATCCCATGTCCCTGGAGTTGCCATTCAGGGTGGGGAAGCTGCAGGGGCATGACTGGGAGTTACGCTGATCAGCTGAGAGTGGTGAATGAACCTGCAGTGCAGATTACCTGGGAGGCTGTCACACCCTGTAGCCCAAAAGAAGACCACAAGACTTCCAGTTTAAAAAAAGTTCAGTCAGACTTTCCAACTTCATGAGATCTTTTTCCCCAAGGTCTGACTGAACTTTTTTTTAAACTGGAAGTCATGTGGTCTTCTTTTGTTGCCCTGCATGCAGGAGAACAGAGCTGGAAGGCAGATTAGTCAGGGAATGGGATGGGATGGAAGTGAGGATTTTGCATTAACATTAGTCTGGGATGGAGTGGAAGTGAGGATTTTGCATTATCATTGCTCATAGGTAAGTAAGAACCAGTAAAAGAGGAATGGAAAAATCGCTATCTGTAGATCAGCATTTTTCAGTCTTGGCAAGTTTAAGATGGGCAAACTTCATGCTGCCTGAATTCTGGAATTGAAATCCATGCACCTTAAAATTGCCAAAGTTGAGAAGCATGGGTCTACACTAAAATTTAGGATTTTCCATTCCTGTTTTATTTTGAGTTTGGTGCATTAAATAAACCACTTGTGGTTTCCCTAACAAATAATGATTAAAGCGATATGAACAATTACTAGACTGTGAGAAATTGAAATTAAAAGTTGATCTGGACTTTGATGATTAGATATGGGATTATGGAAATAATGTAGACAAATGTTAATCTTAGAGTAAGAGTTTGATATATTTTTATTTATATCTGTACCAAAGAAAGTTGGAAGTCATTCTCTTTTTTTCTTCTTTTCCTCTTTCTTTCTTACACTTTCACTCTTTTTCTTTCCTGAGCCTTTTCTTTTTTCAAATCTGTTTTTTATTCGTTTCTCCCTTAGCTTTGTATTTTTTTTATGTATGAAGGATCAAATACTCAGCCATTATAATTCTACATTCCTTATTTATAGAAATTATATCAAGATTTAGAATGAAATCCACTGGGAGCCATCTCATATAAAGCAGGCTCTTAGTCTCTCTAACCAAAAAGTGTGTATCGATAGAAGAGAATATTTGTAGCTCAGAGTTGAACTGTGAGCTCTCTGAGCTTGATGGTTTTCTTGCAGATGTTTCATTACCAAACTAGGTAACATCATCAGTACTAGAAGGGAGTGGAGTTTGCTCTTATTTTCATATACTAGTGGCTTACCCTATCAGTGTTGATCAGTTGCTTCACAAACAGTGTTTTGATTGGTGCCAGGTCTCTACAACCTCAGGCAGAAAAGGGCTATTTTTTAACACTCCCTCAAATGTTCTTTAAAATACAGAGTTTCTCTGCATTCCTTTAGGAACCTCCAACCTGCAAACTGTGGTTACTCATTCTAAAATGAATCCTCTTTACCTGGAGCTTCAAAATTTGCTGTTTGCTGGGAAGATGTGTAGCTAAAAGTCAGTCTACAATACATTTAGTGTACATCTGACCTTGTGGATATTTCTTCATAACCAAACAAAAGTGTATTTTCTGGGCAGTTTACCTCCCCTTCCTTGCTGAATTTGGATGTCACAAAGCAAAGCCCACATTTTGTAATTAACCCCCATTTTGACAGGCAGAGTGCTGCAGGAGACTGAATGCTGTCACACCCCCTAGCCATGCCCCTGGCCAAACCCACCCAGTCACGCCCACCCAGTCAGTCATTAGGGCAGGGAATCAGTTATTAAAAAATTTGAAGCCTGCCACTAGTTCTAGCCTCACCTTAGGCAACAAGCCATAAGCTTTACAAATCAAGCAATAACAAATTACTTTTGGTTTCTTGCCAAGAAAACTAGAGGGCCTTGTCCAGTAAGTCATCAGAACCTAAACACTTACTCAAAAGCACTTAAATAAATAGCCATGTAAGACAATTCAATGATGGCAAATTATTAGAGTTTCTGTATCTGAGAAATAAGTCACCACACATTTTAAGTTCTAAAAAGCATCTCTGAAAAGTGTTGTTTTGTTATTTAGAAAGGGCAGTGGATTTATATCCATATCCTCAAACTTAATTTTTGTAAATAAAATCAATTACTTCACAATGTATTAAAGTTTATACCCACTTGATTGACACTAAACTCCTTATAGCTCAGAAAAACATAGCACATGTTAATATAGAAGACAAAGATAGCACACAGAAGAAGAAGAGGTTATGACTAAATATGACATGAGTAGATAGAAAGTCACAGTGTGAAGATAATATATTTGTCATACTATAGAATACCATTAATCAGTTTTCTGACTTCTTAGCTAATTATTTTGCCTGAAGCCTAAAAATTGCCAGTATTTTCAAAACTGCATGGAAATGGTGAGAATTTCAGAAAGCCTAATAATGTTCATACAAATTATTTTTTACTTTTCTCCCTACCTTTTCCAAATCATAGTAAATTTTATTATATCTTTCTGAGATATAATTAGGATTGTCAAAAAAAATTTCCCTTTATAAGCATACAATGGGAATCCATCACCATCCTGGCATGCATTATTAACCTTGTGAAAAAAATCCATTAACCAAATAAACATTCAAAACTCTGCAAGACAGCAACAAAACTCAAACAGCAAAACTCCCTTTGGGACTCAGTTCAGTTATGATACATAACTAAAATCTAATAGAGTACCTATCAGAATTCAAATGCCATTCATTTTGGTATTATAGTTCAAAAATATCCAAAGGGAAAATATTTTTTTCATTTCACATGAAAATATTATATAACTATAGCCAAAGGTAAAGGTAAGGATTATCCTGTTGTGTCCAACTCTAGGGGTTGGTGCTCATCTCCATTTCTTAGCTTTGGGAGCCCACATTGTCTAAAGACACTTCCATGGTCATGTGGCCAGTATGACTATAGTCTGAGGTGCAAGAATATTGTTACCTTCCCATTGAAATGATACCTATTCCATCATTGTTGTTGTCATCGTCATCATCATCATCAGCCTCATAATGATCATCACTTTACCCATATCCACTGCAGGATGAAGGCCTCTTCTGCATGTTTCCAACGTATATGGCCCTGAACTTTCTTTTGTCAATTGGGCCCACAATACTTGCTGATGTTGTCAATCCATCTTGTTTTAGGTTTCTTTCATGGACACTTTTTATCAAGTGGGATTCATTCTCTGAATGTCTTGGTCCACCTGCCATCAGTTCTTCTTGCTATGTGATCAGCCTGGTTCCATTTCAATTCTTTTACTCTCTTGATGATATTTGTTCTATAATCCATGTGCAGGTATTTCTATCTTGCCTTTCTATCTTGACTCTGATAATGTCAAGCATGTATCTTTCCATGGCTTTCTATATCACTTGTAGCTTTTGTATTGATTGTAAGCTTAGTGTCCATGTTTCACTGGTATATGTTAGAGCAGATAGCACACACTGATAAAACTTTTCTTTTTAGACATAAGTGGCTGAATATCTGCAACCATATTTAGCACACCATTCACTTTCCTTTATTATATCATCTTCCACTGAGATCCATTGGCCAAGGTATATGTAGTGGTCTACTACATCTAGCTCTTCTCCAGGTATATATTTTTCTTTCTTTAGTGAATTTATTAAACATAACCTATTAAATATATTAAGAGCAACTGCATTCTCTTCACTGATGATGTAAAGCTATTCAACACCACAGATAATTCTGCTATCCTTCAAAAAGACCTTGACTATGTATCAGAATGGTCAAACAAATGGGAACTTCAAATCTCAACAAATAAATGCTTTGTCTTACATATTGGCAAAAATAAATTAGAAAATAAAATACAAGCTGAATAGTCAAGACCTTGTTGATGATCCAAACTCTGTCAAGGACCTTGGAGTACTCATCTCTAATGATCTAAGTGCTAGAGCCCACTGTAACTACATAGCCAAAAAGGCATTAAGAATTGTTAATCTAACCCTTCATAGCTTTTTCTCTGGTAATATCACACTACTAACTAGAGCATTCAAAACATTTGCTAGACCAATACTTGAATACAGCTCATCAGTCTGGAACCCGCATTACATATCTTATATTAATACAGTTGAGAAAGTCCAGAAATATTTCACAAGAAGAGTTCTCCACTCCTCTACTTGTTGCAGAATACCTTATGCCACCAGACTCGAAATTCTAGACCTAGAAAATCTAGAACTACGCCGCCTTTGGTCCGATCTAAGTATAGTATATAAAATTATATATTGCAATGTTCTATCTGTCAATGAATACTTCAGCTTCAACCATAACAATACAAGAGAACACAATAGATACAAACTCAAGGTAAACTGCACCAAACATGATTGCAGGAAATACAACTTCAACAACAGAGTGGTCAATGTCTGGAATACTCTACCTGACTCTGTGGTTTCTTCCACAAACCCCAAAAACTTTAACCTTAGACTGTCTACTATTGACCTCACCCTTTTCCTAAGAGATCTGTAGGGGGCATGCATAAGTGCACCAATGTGCCTACCCTCCCTGTTATATTGTTTCTTTTTATTTTTCTTATATGTATCCATTTCATGTATTCATAACTATGTTTATACTTATACCTGTTATCTTATAATTGCTTGACAAAATAAAAAAATAAAAAAAAAATAACCTGGTTTTTTTCAGGTTTATTTTTAAGCCAAATGGTTCTCCTGCTTCATGCAGCTCTTGTATGTGTCTTTGCAGCTCTTCTGGGTCTTGTGAAAACATCATCTGCAAATCTTAAGTAATTTAAATAGGTACCATTGATTTTGGGTGGTACCTATTTATCTACTTGCATTTGTATGCTTTCAAATTTCTAGGTTGGCAGGAGTTAGGAGTTGCCAGCTTTCTGGCTGACAAGCTCTGCATCTTCAATCACTGAACCATTGCACCCCTAGCTAGTGAAATCAAAACTCTATCTCTATCTTATCCAAACTTGTGAAAGTTCAAAATGGGGAGATGAGATGGATGTGTTGCCTCTGATCCTTGTTCTTTCCATCTTATGGGCATATCAGAAGATCTGACAAGGAGTTACAGTATATTTGCACTTATTTGACCATGGGAACAATCCTTCATCTTATCTGGAATTTTGTGTTTGTTCAGATTCTTGACTTAACCATGTCATGGCTGAATCTATGAAAGCTGTATTTAGTGTGGGGCAGAGCTCTGTCAAAACTCTTTTCCCTATTAAAGGATAGATGTATCAGCATCCCTTTATTCCTTGACATTGATGTTCAACATATATGCTTTGGTTGTATATTTAATTGCCTTTTACAACATTGGGATTGATATTTGTGTACGATGTGAAGGGAACTTCTTTTATACAATTTTAACACTTTTATGTTTTCTGCTTTGAACTATATAAAACCTTTGATATCTCTATTTATATTGGCAAGAAGGATCTTTTTTCCTAGCAATATAGATGTGTATATGAATTTTATGCATTCCTGTGTATTACATTAATTGCATAGCAATTTATATTTTATCATTTCAACAATTTTCAAGTATCTATCCAAACCCTGAAGAATACTTGTCATAATATACGGCTTGGTGCAGTATCAGTCTGAGTTTGAATCACTACAGGGACAAAGGTACATCATAATAATATTCTATAATTGGTCCCTTTGCACAATTAAGAAGTCAAATCATATTAATCAGGTAGCTGTGTAGTAAGCCCAGCTGTGCTACAAGAGAACATTGAAGGCAAGACAAAAGGAGTTCCTGAATCAGATTGTCCCTTGAATTTGAGCAAAGAACTTGCTTATCAATTTTATCCGAAGTTTCTGAAAAGAAAACTCAGGGAAAAATAGATGCCAAAAAGATTGAATGAAAAACTAAATATGGACCATCACTTCTGAGAAGTGAGCCAAGATTGATGAGAAATATATTCCCTTTCTGGCATTCATCTACTGTACTGGCAGTGTCTGGAAGGAATATTGTCAACTCTTCTATAGGTCAGAAGACAGCATGATGATATGTTGCAGTCTGATTCATTATTTGTAGACTTTTCCTGCAAGTAGATGCCTTGTTAATGAACAGATAATTCTCAGAAAATAGCTGCATTTCCATTATCATCCCAAACGTTTAATGAAAAAGTTCAGATTTATATAACCGAAGTTGAACTGAAGCAATGCAATGTGTTAAGATACATTTTATGTTTGGTTATAGGAAAAATGTTTATAAAACAAGAAACAAAAATGCCTAATTTTCAGGGGTGGGATTCTACCTGTTCTATAGAACCCCTTGCTAACTTTCTAAGTAGTTGGAGAACCAGTAGTTAGAAGCAATCTCCATTTGTTTTTCTCTACCCTTATTACATTCTTGGCAGACAGCCTAGACTTCCTGTCTCAGGAGCTTGTGAGGCTTGGCTTTCTTAAAGGGGAAGGGTTGTTTGGGAGGAAATACTTCCCTGGACAATCAACACTTTGAAGAAATAATTGAATAATGAAGCAAAGCTTTTAGTGATAAGGAACCAAGATGAGTGACATTCAGCAAGGTTTCTTGGCTAGCTAGAAGGATTGACATTCAAACGTGAGTTTACTTTCTGAGTTTTGGTCTAAAACAGGTTTTTGGTGAACGTTAATTCTGTGCTTGGTGACATTTAATCCTGTGTTTATTGATGGGATAATTTTCCCCATTCAGATTCAACAAGCAACAGCTACTCTTGTGATTTAATTATTTGTATTGTGTTTGAATTTTTTCTTTCCTCATGGTTTCTTTTTCTATTTGGGAGGGGTCTTCCTTCACTGCTTTAATACTATCTGGCACTGTCCTTTTGGGGTATACTTCCAAGAGGCAGGATGCAAGCTTGGCACTGATTTTTTTTTGCTGCCTTTCTCGGGGGGCATGTGACCTTTCCTTAAATCTGGGTGATTTCCTTAGGATATCTTGTGAGGTGAGTGAGGCCAGCTGGTATTTTTAAATAGCGCAAATGGATCTAAGGATTACTTTTCCTGGGTGTGCTTTTTCTGGAGAGCTTAAATGACCTCTCTGCTAAAGGGTTTCACTTTATGAGCAAGAGTTGGCTGTTTGATAGTTATCACTGCATTTTAAATATTTTCATTCCTCACGGTGCCTGATTTGTAACTCTGGCTTGCAGGTATTTTTAATCTAATGATTGGTATTTAGGGCAGCTTTTTGCAAGCAAAGAAGCTTTTTGTATTTTTGTACAGGTAATCCTTGACTTACAACAGTTCATTTAGTGACCATTCAAAGTTACAATGGCACTGAAAAAAGTGACATGACCATTTTTCACACTTATGACCATTGCAGAATTATTGCAACTGTTGTTCTTGGTTCTGATCTGGTTCAATAGCTTGTGATCCAATGTAAGAAGGATGTTGAGGAACAAAGAGTGAAAAGGTGCAGAAGTATTCATCCAGAATTGAAGGTTGGGCTCCTGGGGACAAGGAGCATCTTTGGGACTGAAACTCATTTAGTGTAGATACAATAAGAAGCATCTGTTGGGTCTAGGAAGGGTCACCAATCTGAAACATTAAAGGCTGCATGATTCTGTAGCCCTCAGTAGTGCAGTTTCTTCTTTCTTTCTTTCTTTCTTTCTTTCTTTCTCTTTCTTTCTTTCTTTTTTCTTTTCCTTCCTTCCTTCCTTCCTTCCTTCCTTCCTTCCTTCCTTCCTTCCTTCCTTCCTTCCTTCCTGCTATTGCCTTTCTTCTGGGCTGTTCTTATTCTATGATACTGTAGAACTGGATTTGCTCTGAGCATCCTCTTGTTTCTAAGCTGCCTCATTTGTTTCTGTTGACTGCATGTATTTTTTTTTGATGATCCTACACAAAGATTAAAAAGCACAGTCCCTGCTTGCAGGCTTATTCTCTGATAGGCAGAGTACAATAGAACAGGGCCAAACTGGGAGAATCCCACCCCTGGGTGTGTGTGTATGTGTGTATTTCAGGTGGGCTTCCTAGCTTTAGAAGGAGATAGGGAAGGAGGAAGGGACAGAAAGAAAGAGAGAGAGAGGGAGACAGGGAGGGGAGAGAGAGAAAGAGAGGGGAATACAGAAAGAGAGAGAAAGAGAGGGAAAGAGAGAGGGGAGAGAGAAAGAAAGTGAAAGAGAGAAGGAAGATACAAGAAAGAAAAGAAAGGAAGGGGAAAGAAATAAAAAAGGAGAGAGAAAGGAAGTGAAAGGGAGAAAGCGGAATGGAAGGAAGGGGCAGAAAGAAAGGGAAAGAAAGAAAGAAAGAGAAAGAAAGAAAGAAAGAGAGAGAGAGGAAAAAGTAAATGAGATATATGAATGGATAGATAAATACGTGGAAGGAGGGAGGGAGGAAGAAAAGAGAGGCTGGTTGTTAAGAAATTTGAATCCCATCCCTGCTAATTTTTCATATGTGCAAATTCTGAAGCACTACATAATAACAATTTGGCATTTTATAATTGGCCAACAATATCCCCTTAAAGTTTTTGGACCTTAGAAAATTAAAATAGGGAAAATTTGACTTGTTTTAGCTATGGTGCTGGATAAGGCTCATGCGTAATACCAGACATGTCATAAGTAAACAAAATCATGAATCTGCATTTCACTTATTTTGGCCATGTCATGTGGGGAAATTCACTGGAGAGTGCAATTATGTTTGGAAGAGTTAGAAGTAAAAAGAAACCAGGCCATCAAAGAACATGGTGGCTGGACATTCTCAAAGCTGACATCATACAAAATGTAGAAAACTCAAAAAAAATAGTGCAAGATTGGATGATGTGGAAAGACCTGGCCCATACAATTGTTAAAGGTGGGACTCAACTGAATGGATGACATCATATTATTATCATTATCATCCTCTAAAGAAGGTGCTAAACCAGTAGGTCTTTAAAGGGTTTCACTTTATGAGCAAGAGTTGGCTGCTGATAGTTATCATTGCATTTTAACTATTTTAATTCCTCAAGGTGCTCTGGCCCCCTGCCTGATTTGTAACTCTGGCTTGCAGGTATTTCTAATATAATGATTGGTATTTAGGGGAACTTTTTGCAAGCAAAAAGCTTTTTGTATTTTTGTACAGGTAATTGTTGACTTACAACAGTTCATTTAGTGACCATTCAAAGTTACAGTGGCACTGAAAAAAGTGACTTATGGCCATTTTTCACACTTACAAGAGGCCGGGTAAGGCAAAGCACCCCTCGACATGAGTGATGCTGAGTTGGCCATACCCACCCAGTCACATGACTACCTAGCCAGACCTACCCAGCTGGTAATTAGGGCAGAGAATTTATTGTTAAATTATTTGAATCCCACCGCTGCTTTAAAAGTTGAAAACAACACCTTGAATTTTGGGCTCCACAGGCAATTGAAATTCCACAGTGAGTTTCAACCCATTTCACAATCTTTCCTGCCATAGTTGTTAAGTGAATCACTGCAATTGTAAGTTAGTAACATGGTTGTTAAATGAACCTGGCTTATCCACTGACTTTGCTGATCAGAAGAACTCAAAAGTTGATGACTTGACCTGACTCTGCAACCATCATACATGCCAGTTGCCAAGCATCCTAATTTTGATCACATGACCATATGGAAGTGCAATATTCCTAAGCATGAAAAACAACAGCTAGCAGAGTAAAATCTGCAGGGACTGCTCCCTTTTTTTACCAACAAAAGACTAACATGCAAGAGTGAGTTGCAATACAATGATGCAGTCTACAGAGCTTGTAAGTAACTATTTCTTATTGTGTAAATGGATGATGCATTTACTATAAAAATACTTGGCAAATGGAGTGATTCAAGAGCTGCTTTGAGTATCTATTTTATATATGCAAAAGGAAGAAAAATGGACCATAATACTAACTCCTCCCCAATTTTCTACAATGCCTCTACAGAAGCCTACTGATAATGTAATGACTTTAGCATAGGTATAACAATACATTAGTAGTCTAGCCTGCACTAGTTTATCTCTTATATTCTGAACAATTGCAAGTTTCTGAGTTATTCCTGAGGTCAGCCCTGTATAAAATACACACTGCAATTACCTGCAGTAACAGCAAGGTTATGAGAGCATTAGTCACTGTTGCATGGCTAGCTTACACCAGAAAGACCTGCAGTTGGCTGCTAGCTACTTTTTGCCTACCGAGATAGATCCAAGAAGATTCGAGTGCTTCTGAGTTCACAGTCAACTTTGAGATTAGAATTCAGTCAGATCAATCACATACTGTATAAACAGCATTTCTTTCTTGATTCAACTTAACTTGTTTTGGCCCATCAGGCCTATGAGCATACCAAGTTGTGCATGTTGCGAATGACCAAGACAACTCCCAGGATTCCTATTGCCATTGTCCATGTTTTTCAGAAAGGGTCACTACTGCCCTAGTCTTCAATGTTATTTTATTCAAGTCTTGGAAAGGTTGACACAATCCTAGTGTCAAAACGCTGGATACAGTTAACCCCATCCCAGTTCAGGGATGCTTTGCGAGTTGACATCTACAGTAGAAGCAATCCACATTTTCTACAAAGAATGGCACATTTCATACCAAAAGTTCTTTTTTTTGACAAAATGTTTACAATATGTTCTAGCTTCAAGTGGTTACCAAATAACTAATTTTGGATGATGATATCCAGTTTTTTACCTGGTTCTGATAAGCTTTGTTCAAGAGAGTCAAAATCAATCTGTCCTTCTGTTGGAAATGGCTTTTTGACTTTGGACCTGTGTACCTGTTATTATTTTCCAAGTCTGAATATGAAGCCAATAGGCTTTATATTCAGACTGGGTCATGTATCTATATAGTTAAATATGCACTATTTCAAATAAATCTTAATTTTCTTACACTGCCCACTTCTATTAGTAGATGACTAATATCCCAAATGACAAGATATGGATTTCATGAATGATCCAAATCTTAAGTATTTTCTGGCTAATTCCTGAGTACTATCAGGAAGTTAACAACATGATAATAAATGCTTTCAGTTTTGTCTTTGCTTAGTTTTCCCTTGGCAGCAAGTAGGGTGAAAAAGGAAAAGAAAGAAATTCATTTTCCAGTTTTGTATAGATCATGACATTTCTTTGGAAGAAGATGGAAGAAGAAATCAATGAAACAATTCATCAAAATAGACAACTGCATATTGCTTTGATAAAACTTTAGATATTATGTCATTATAGAGATAAATGTAAATTACCTGTTAGTTACTAAGGTATGGGGTTTTTTTGCTTATGATAGACAAATTTATCACTTCATAATCCATAATTTGTTCATTAAGTTATTAATCTTACTGGAAGAATGAACATCATTCTTACTTCATGACATTTATACTTATTTATATATTATTTTATTTATTTATTTGATTTGTCAATTGCTTACAAGATAATAGATATAAGTATAAACATGAGTAAGAATACAGGAAATAGGTACAAATAAATGGGGACAATAGGACAGGGACGGTAAGAATGATGGTGCACTTATGCATGCCCCTTACAGACCTCTTAGGAATGGGGTGAGGTCAATAATGGTTAGTTTGAGGTTAAAGGAGTGGGGGTTAGAGGACTATCACTCATATGCACACACATATTTCAGGTATGTGCCAATTGGATATGTTAAATGAAGTCATATTGAAACATGAGAATTGAACAGTTTGAATCGGTACAAAAACAGAATCAGTTTTAGCAAAATAAAAGTGAATTCTAATCAACTAGGTATAATGGAAGTAAATTGAATTTACAAGGAAATTATTTATAAAACAAAAGTGTTTTCCAAAGAGTTAAAATGTTTAACATTTGAAATGTTGGTCCATACATTCAGAAAGAACAACATAAATGAATTATTATTTTAATTCTAGATAAACAGTGATACTTCTGAAGTGCTGATCAACCAATTTATTAAAAAATATTCTCTATTTTGAAAGCAATGATCAAATAAATTAGAAAAGAACAAGAAAATGGTTGTGATATTTCTTGATACAGAGAAAACATAATTATTTGGAATAATCCTTCATATTCATTACAATTTGCAGTTTTAATTTTCTCATAAGGATACAAAATATTTGTAATGAAAAGGGAGTTAAGATAAAAAATGATTTTAGTCACATGCACATGTGCATTAGAATAATTGGCAAGGAAAATACAGCAAGAGAATGATATTTCAGTAATCAAATTAGCAAATCAAGAGCATAAAATTATAAGCTGATGATGTACTTACACTTACCTATCCAAGGCTTCTATAGACTCAATAATGACACATATGTTGGTCGTCTTTGACTTACAATAGTTCATTTAGTGACCATTCAAAGTTACAATGGCACTGAAAAATGTGACTTATGACCATTTTCCACAGTTGAAACCTTTGCAGCATCCTGATGACCATGTGATCAAAATTCAGATGCTTGGCAAATATTTATGACCATTGCTGTGTCCTAAGATCATGTGATGACCTTTATTGACCTCTGACAAGCAAAATCAACAGGGAAGCTAAATTCATTTAACATCTGAATTACTAATTTATAAACTATGGCAAGAAAGGTCATAAATGGAGCAAAACTCATTTAACAAGTGTCTCACTTAACAACTTAAGAATTTTGGGTTCAATTGTAGTGTAAGTCAAGGACTACCTGTACAGCAGTATGGTTGGGTATCAGGATATTGGTTTAATAAGAACAAGATACAAATGCTTACATTCAATTTATATGAGGTGGGTAAATAATATTTGCAGCAAATAACAGGGTTTCATACAACAGGACAGACACAGACTTCAGAGAGTAATTAGGACTGCAGAAAAAACAATTACTACCCATCTGCCTTCAATCGAGGACCTGTATATTGCACGAGTCAAAAAGAGGGCTGTGAAAATATTTACAGATCCCTCACATCCCGGACATAAACTGTTTCAACTCCTTCCTTCAAAACGACGCTATAGAGCAGTGGTTCTTAACCTGGGCAATATCGACCCCGCAAGGGGCGATTTTGTTTTCAGGGGGGCGATGGAATGAAAAGGGGCGATGTGGGGGTGAAGGAATGGAAGGGGGGTTATATGGGGCGATGGAACGATATATATTGGGAGAGAGAGATATCTATATTGGTAGGTAGGTAGGTAGACAAAAAGACAGACAGGTAGGTAGATAGGCAGGAAGGCAGGCAGGCAAACAGACAGACCTTTTGGATGGATGGATGGACGGACAGATGGATAGACAGACAGAAAGAACGTGAGAGCGGCAGCACTTTGGGAAAGCAGTGGCGGCGGCTTTTCCCAACATGCTGCTGCATTCGAGGCGCCGGTTCAGGTGCCGTGCAACAGTCAATGGGGTGAGCCTGCAGGGCTGGTGCCTTGAACCAAGGGGGCCGGCAGAGGAGTGCTAAGAGGCGACAGGGGGCGTTCAAGGTGCCGGCTGGCCCTGCAGGTTCACCCATTGACTAGCACTGCTCCGGAGCCGGTGCCTCCAATGCAGAAGCAGTGGCACATTATGTGCCGCCATGGCTGCGTTCGATGCACGCCCCTGCCACCTCTTAGCGCCCCTCTGCTGGCCCCCTTGGGGATGCTAAGAGGCGGCAGGGGGGCGTTCAAGGCACCGGCCATGCAGGCTCATCCATTGACTGTAGCATCGCTCTGGAGCTGGCGCCAAAATGGGTGAAACTGCAGGGCTGGCTGGCACCTTGAATGCCCCCCTGCCACCTCTCAGCGCCCCTCTGCTGGCCCCTTGGCCTTGGGGGATGCTAAGAGGTGGCAGGGGGGCAGCATGTCAAATGCGGCCATGGTGGCACATAATGCGCCACCACTTCCACATTGGAGGCGCCGGCTCCGGTGCCTTACTACAGTCAGTGGGTGAACCTGCAGGGCCAGCGCCTCAAACGCCCCCCTGCCGTCTCTTAGCACCCGTCTGCTGGCCCCCTTGGGGATGCTAAGAGGTGGCAGGGGGCAGTTATGTTGGGGGAGGGGGCGATGACAACTTCCTCAAAGGCTCAAGGGGGTGATTCTTTCAAAAAGGTTAAGAACCACTGCTATAGAGCATTGCACACCAGAACAACTAGATCCTAGAGCAGTTTTTTCCAGAAAGCCATCACTTACCTAAATAAATAATTCCCTCAACCCTGTTCAATTATTACAAAGTCTGCACTACTATTACTATTAATCTTCTCATCACTCCTTATCACCCATCCCCTCCCACTTGTGACTGTATGACTGTAACTTTGTCGCTTGTATACTTACAATTCATATTGACTGTTTCCTAGTATGATTGATTGCTTATTGTACCCTATGACTATCATTAAGTGTCGTACCTTATGATTCTCGACTCCTGACGTATGTATCTTTTCTTTTATGTATACTGAGAGTATTTACACCAAGACAAATTCCTTGTGTGTCCAATCACACTTGGCCAATAAAGTATTCTATTCTATATTAATGTCATACTGATTAAGGCCTTCTGAATTAGTCCCTTTTCACAAAGTGTAATAGACTTATTTCAGAATTGCTATTCACAAATTTTGAAAACATAATGGCATACATTTTAATACTGAAAAAGTTAAACTTGTTTGGAAGGTATCAATAATAAAATAAATATTTCACTTAGAATCAATTTTCTATTTCAATGATTCCAATAAGAATAGAAGAAAATATAGTGAGTGGCTAAAACAATTTGCTAACTTTACATATTCAAGCAAAAAATAGAGATTAAATTTAGGACTTTGCAAGGGAATAAACAAAGTGGTTTGGCAGTACCAAATCTTACACTATTTTATTAAGATAAAATTCAGGTATAGTTAGGGACAGAAATATTTTGGCTGCTATTGTGATTACCCAATAAATCCATCAGTGAATAAAGTGTTTAATGAACACACTGAATCTGTTGATGAATCTATCCTCTTCATGTTCTTACATTTTAACATTGTAATTGTAGTCTGGAAAATGACCATGGGTTCAGGCCTGATTCTGAACTATTTTCACAGATTCTGAGTCCAAAATATAACACCTACTAGCATAGTAAACAGCAGTGAACAGAGTGACAGAGGGATGCCAACCTGAGAGGTCTTAGAAATAATGGACCAGAAGGGATTGGAACCATACAGCAATAATAATGAGGGCTAGCTGAGCTTCTGGGACTTGAAACTACACTGGGGAGTGCAAAATTGCAGCAGGCAAGATATTTGTCTCTCTTTGTATTTCTAGTCTTAAAACTCTGCTTTGTCTATGGTCTCCAGGTTTCTACAACTTGGCCTTACTATGAGTTTTTCCTGACTTATGGTATTATTCTCATCATCTGAATCCTGCATTGAACTTACTGTAATTCCCACTGCTATTTTTTTCATATTCCCTGACTTTACTTTTTATTAATACACACTTCTGCTCTTGTTCTTTGGACAGTACAGTGAAGAATGAGAAACCCTTTTCTGCTACTGTGATTATGGGAATTTTTAACCCATGAGCCATAATAGAAAAATTGGTGTGGATATGGTTGCTATTACTGAGGGCTATTTCCCACCTCCACTTCATAACTCAGTCAAAGTTCATGTGTCCATTCATTGCTAAATAAGTATAGCTAAAACAGAAAGGATCTAAGAGCCTTTCTGAACCTTAGGATACTTTTGTTTAACACTAAAATCTGAAATATATTGCAAATTAAATAAAACAAAGCAAAAGTTAAAACAAACAAAGATGTTTGAGCTGGTTTTACTTAAGAAGTCAGGGAATCCAATGCTGTTGATTAAATGAGGTTTAAATAATTGAGATATTGAATTTAATTAAAATATATACTTTACAGGTTTCCTGCTGGAACTGATCAATCAAACAATTGATCAATGATTAAGGCACCAGGCTAGAAATCAGAAGACCATGAGTTCTAGTCCTTCCTTAGGCATAAAAGCCAATAGAGTGACTTTGGAGCAAGCACTTTCTCTCAGCTAAAACCAAGTCACAGGATTATTGTGGTGAGGAAAATGGGAGGACAAAGAAGTATTAGGTATGTTTACCACATTGAATTATTTATAAAAATAAAGGTGTAATAAAATACATAAATAAAATAAATAAATAAAAATATACTCTTATTTTTATTCTGTTCACTGCTCAGAATACTTTCCACTGGATGAGTGCCTATATAATATTAGAACTTTATTTTCTGTTTCAGTCAATTCTTTATCTTTGTCTCTCTCTTCTTTACATCCTCCCTTTCTAAAAGTTGTTTCCCACCAAGTCTCTTTGAAATACCCCTAATATGGATATGCAAATATGATGAGAAAAATTATATATTATTCAGTCTGTGTGCCTTTTTTAAGGAAAAAATGTGATTGTGTTAGCATCTCCAACTTTATTTCACCTAAAGATTCAACATATAACAAAAGACCATTCTATAGAGGCATATAAAGTACAATTTATTCTATAATTGGCATATTTCACTATATCTAGAAACACTGAAATAGGTTCGTTCAGCTGATAGGCATATTGTGCCTGTATTAACTTACCTTGTTAGAATCACAAACTTCACTTAACATTTCAAATCTTGAGACCATTTTAGTATGGGAAAGGTTAACTGAAAGAAATAGACAACTAATATTTTCTTCTAAACTGCAGGTTGCAGTAGAACCTTTTTCATTCAAATTCAATTTTGGCAGGAGACAAAATACTGAACAGAGGAATTTATTTAACTGTATAAATGCATTTTATGAACAATTGATTTTTAATGCCCACTATACTTAACATTTGTTTCTAACTGTATAAGAAACACGGCATTTTATTTTAAATAATCTGTACTAATATTTTTTCTGTTTGCCATTATTGCAAAATTGCTTTTAAATTTGGGGTTTATACTTTGCTTCCCCAAGTATGCTTCCTCAAATTAAGACAGTTTGATTCCAAAAAACAATCTTTAACCATCAAATAGGATTAAATATTATTTAATCTAAGATATTTAATCATAATTATATGGAGTTAATTTATAGCCTTTTAAAAATGTAGATTGAGGATATATGCTCATTTAATATCCAGGAAAGTTTACTGTAGTGCAACATATACCTTTGGAATTGGTCCAGAATCTTCTGATGGTACGTAATTATGTTGTTAAAATTCAGGCTGTAGACACATTAAAGAAATAATAATCAAAAGCCATTGGCTTCTCATTTTCTAGTGAATCATATTCAAGATGGAGCTGCTTTCTTTTAAAAACCTTGAACAGCTTGTGGTTCAAATATTTGCTAAAGTGTAGGATAATCAGGAGGGAATGGTCTTTACATTGTTTGAAGAAATCATGAAGGGAAAATAAAATAGATTCCTGTGTAATGATGAAATGCAGATCTGATGTACTCTCACGAAGAAATGTGAATGGTGGTAGTCCTGTTTTTTTTAAAAAAAACAAAGCCAACTCTCTCTCCCCCTCTCTCCCCACATCTCTCCTTTCTCTGTCTCTCTTTCTCAAATACAGCTAAACTTTTTAGAATAACTGTTTTGTTGACTTAAAAGTCAAACATTGCTGCTGTATTTTTTTTAAAATCTTTTTATTAGAGCATAACATGCATACTGTCCTAGAGCCCTTGTCAATGAAACAGTCATTTAGATATGCTTTATGTACTGTACATATATATATATTGTGTACATATATACTGTCATGTTTGCTCTCAGTCTGCAGCAGGATGACCTGCAATGGCAAGTTTGATTAGACATGATTTAGTACATGTTTAAGAGCAGTGCCTTGAATTCTTCAGCAATTAATAGGACTTTCCAGGTCACTCATCCACCCTTTTTGACTCCTGACTGCTGACATAATTATTTCTACCATTATGAACAAATATGGCTGACCTCCCTAACTTTCATAATTATAAATCACGTATTATAAATAACTGCACCTACATTACCAACCACTTATAATTTCAGAATGATGCTCATGTCAGTATGTAAGCTAAATAGAAAATCATGTTTCAAACAATAATGTCAGGAATTTTTTATGATTATACCAAATATATTTTCTCATATACAAAATCATTTGTGGAAATTTCCAGTCAGTATATGAATAAGTAATATTCTGTTGATGTTAAAAATTCAATCACTATTTTAAACAGCTTGTAATTACATGATTTCTGTGATAATAGTACCAGTTTATGCAATGACGTCTTCTTCCATCATTTTCTCTGCTCTTTGCAATCAGGTAGGGCAACACCCTATGTGCTAAGGATACAGGGAAATGTGGATACATTTTCAGGGCACCTGTACTCTGATTTAAAGTTTCAGCATCATTACATGTTACAAGCAAGAGAATGAAAACAAAAATGTTAAAAAAAATAGCAACTTCAGTTTTCTAGAGCTAGATAAATAGTAATCATACCTTTTGGAAATCAATATGAAATACCTAATAGGAAGCTAGAGGGAAAATTGTATCACAGGTCATACAGTAGAAAAAAATACAGTATGTTCCAGAAATCAAGTTGAACTTCAAGGTCAGGATAAGAATCCAAGCACAATGTCCATAACTTTATCTGCCTGAATATAGCCAAAGAATTATTCAATCAATAATTAGTTTTAGGGCACTAGAAAATAGATCATGGCTGCCTTCTAGAGGACAATCCTTCATGCAATTGAAGAGTGCCACATTTTTGTCCATATTCAAAGTTAAATATAGCCACTGACCTGAATCACAGGACTCATTGCTACCCTTTTGGACTTGTTCAAAAAATTGTCCTTTAAGTACTGTACTTAAAACTAGACTAAATTTGTTCACACCTTAACATTGTCTAATTCTAATCCAAAATAGTCTTATCTTGTTCTCTTGTTTATCAACCAGTTAATTGTTGTTGCTTTTTACTTAACAGAGTCATCATTGGATTCTTTCATTTAGTTTTCATTGCCATTCATTTTCTTCTGTCTCTCTCTCTCTATATGTGTGTGTGTGTGTGTGTGTCTGTATCTGTACCTCTATCTATCATCTATCTATCTATCTATCTATCTATCTATCTATCTATCTCTCCATATCTCTATTATTTTATTTTAAAGATAAAAAGTTCAAGTGGATTTGTTTTTTTAATCTCTTCTAGCAATGACTACATAAATTAAACTTCATCTTGTGGTGTGCTGGTTAACATATCAGGCCACAACAAAAGTTCTTGTTTGTAGCTTGGTTTTATCTAGTGTAATTTTAACTACATCCTCACTTCTCTTTTGGCCATACAACTTTCTATATGCTATTACTTATGCAATCTCATCTTCTCATTTTGACTCTGTGGAGATAGTTCTACCAACAAGAAATGTACTTTCTTTTTGAAACCATATTCAGAGGTATTTGCACCAAGCCACATTTTCCACTGACTTTGTGACGCAAGTTTAAAGTGTTGAGTTTCTTTTGCACATTTCATCAATTGATCCTTCTTTTATATATCCCATGAGTTAATGTTCTTGATCCATGAGAAAAGGCATTTCAGTTTATCCTCAGAGCAACAGGAACTATTTATGTGCTATTTCTGGAATGCATCAAGTGATTTCTGTATGTTCCTTTTGGTGTCAGCCTTTTGGTGCTGTCACAGTAGGTGCTGCCAGAGTTCTAAAGTGTACATAATAATATTTCCTTATTTAATTTTAGAAAAAATATGCATCCTTCCTGAGAGATATCTTTTCTTCAGGAACCATACAGATACATTCTTATAAAATACTATTGCTTTTTCTTGGGCAAGAAAGGAGAGTATTAATTATTTTTGGTCCTGAAATGGATATCTAACATGATTTAAAAATAGATTTAGTAGTTTAAAACATTGTGACCCTGTTTTGCAAAGGGTGCAAAAGTAATATTATTTCAATACATCAATCAGTGTTCAACTGGAAGGATAACATGTGTGTATGCACTAGGTTATTTGATGCACTTTTTAATGTCTTGTTCTTTTGTGTTTGTTTTAAATAAAAAATGAAGTTTTTTTGTATAAAATAAAAATAGATAAAATAAATCATTGGGACTTCAAAATGACTATATGCAGTATTTATGGATTTATATGCAAACATGAATACTTCAAAGTGGCTCCCTAACAAAGCAAATTAAAAAGGTGTCTATGAGGGCTGATTGCTGGTCCTCTTAACTCTTTAATTTTTGTATCAATATCATTGTAGAAGATTTTAAAATGCTCCTTTTTATGCCCAAAATTGGAAAGCTCCCTATATTACACTATGCCATAATATTAATCGGAATGAGAAGATTCCTCACAGACTTTAACATTTATTTTAAGAAGAATCTTTGCTAATAAATTATTTCAAATTTTGCTAAATTTGCTATAATTTTTTTGCTAAAACAGAGACATAAATGGACCTTAAATGGAAAAGAAATAGAAAAAGTGCGATCATTTCCATATTTGGGAAATTCCCATTTACTGAATTACTTTCATGGAAAACATATATTGCATCAACAAGAAAATGATCATGAGATGTTTCTGGAGAAACAACATCAATTGATTTATGGGGTTTTAGTAAACTAGAAGAATTAGTTTATAATAAAGTCATAAGACAATCTTAGCCTTATTCCCATATATACCAGCAGCAATACTGGGATTAGAAATGAGTTTCCCTCAATAAATATGAAGGTAAAGAAAGTAATAATGTGATGTTATAGGAGAGTACAGTGGAACCTCTGGTCACGACCGTAATTCATTCTGTAACTTCAGTAGCAACCTGATTTGGTCGTGACCGGAAGCGAGATTAACTGCGCATGCACCTACAAAAAAAAATATGCAGAAGGAAAAATTGGCATGGAAAGGGAATTGGTCATGGCCATGTTTAATTGCCACTTGATTTTTGAATCATGACCCAATTCAAAAATGTTGTGGATTTTTAGGTCGAAACCCAATTTAGTCATACTTAGAAGCATTTGTGACCAAAGGTTCCACGGTAGGCCTAATACCCAAAAGCTATTTAGCAAAACAATGCCTCCAACAGTAATAGATGGATGAATTTGTGACTAAAACTACTTTCATAATTCTTCCTAAATCTGAAATTGCTGAGTGACATAACTTATCATACAGTATTGCGTGGCAAGTTATTTTTTAAAGATTTTAGACAAGATAGAGATAGGTACATAAAGTTAAATTGGATGAATGGTATCAATTCTTTTTTAAAAACAGGTAAGTGTTATCATAGTGTGTGTCAAATTTCTCAATTTACAAACATTAGGGATGCTCAAAAGTGACATACATTGTGGATTGCAAAGATATTTTGGTTACTTTAATATAATTCAGATGTGCTTGGCAAGTAACTATATAAATATCATAACCTTTTACCATTTTGTTTGTTATATTTACAGGTTCTTAGTGTAACTCAGGGGTGTCAAACTGGATTTCTTCGAGGGCCAGATCAGCAGTATAGTTCACGTCTGCAGGCTGGTGGGGAGGCAGTGGGGGCAGGGGAAGTGGGGGGCAGAGGAAGCTAGTCAAAACAGGGCAAAGGCGTCCATGTGTGCCCCCCCTGCACCTCGTTTTCATCCTCCATGGACTCCCGCAGCACTCTGCTGCTGAAAATGGCCCATTTTCAGGCCATTTTTCAGCTGTTTTCAGCCCATTTTTGGTCCCTTTTTCAGCGTGTTTTGAACCTATTTTTGATCCATTTTCAGCCCATTTTGGGCCTGCTTTTGAGCCCATTTTCAGCCCATTTGAGCCCATTTTTAGTCCATTTTTGGCCAATTTTCAGCCCATTTTTCAACCTGGTTTTGGCCAACAGAGTTCTGCAGGAGGCCATGGAGGGTGAAAACTGTCAAGCCTTTCTCTGCTACCATTTTCAAAGGCTTGGAAAAACCTTTTGCCAGGTAGTAAAAAGTCTTCCAAAACATCCCTGCTAATTAGAGGTGATAGACCGTGTTCTTCTTTGCTGTCAATGATGATAATATATTATTACTATGGAGACAAGATAACACAGTGCTGGCTAGCTGACACCTGCTTGCTATAATATGAGCTTAGGAGCTTGAACAGACAAACCAAAAAAATGCAGTGACATCCCCTTCTTTGTCTGTTAAGCGAAAATCAGATAAGGCACATCTTCTCACGCAGATATTTGTGCTGCGCTGCTGGAAGTGGTTTGTTGAGCATGTCAGCAATCTGATCATGTGTGGACACATACTGTAATGTAACAAAACCTTGTTTAACTAATTGCTTTATGTTCTTATAACGAATGTCAATGTGTCTGGACCTAGAACCTGTGAAACGTGTTTCAGAAATATAAACCACAGATTCGTTGTTTTCCATCACGGTGATTGGCTGGATCAGGCGTGTCCAGATATCTGTGACTAAAGCATCAAACCATGTTAGAGAATTACAAGCATCAGAAACACAAGCATATTCAGCTTCAGTAGATGAGCAAGAAATAAAATTCTGTTTATGCACTTGCCCGTGAACAGGACACCCATTTAAGGACATCATATAACCTGAAGTACTTTTACGTGACTTCTTATCACTTGCCCAATCAGAATCTGCATAACAACATAACTCTGCATAATCAGTATGTGTTGGTTATAACAACAACTTCATATTTTTAGTGTGCTTTAGATATCTCAATAACGCCTTAATGCATAACCAATGAAACTGTTTTGCCTTACCTACATGTTGTGACAAAAGATTAACACTGAGTGCAATGTGGGGTCTGGTCCAACTACTAATGTATAACAATGACCCAATGACTGAACAATAAAGTGCTTGATCTTCAAAATCAGGACTTGGTTCATGTGCCAGATTATGAAAATCTGTTTGCATAGGTATGCTAGCCGTTTTAGCATCCTTCATATTGCAATGATACAACAGTTGTTCAATCTTATCTTCTTGTGAAAGACTAAACCCCTTCTGAGTTTTGTTAATCTGAACACCCAAATAAGTGTTAATGTTTCCTAAAGATTTCAATGCAAAATATTTCTGCAAAGCTTTAGCAAAATTCTCACTCATTTGCTTATTTGGACCAATATAAACAATATCATCAACATAAACAACTATTATCTCATATATATTCTTAGATCTTTTTGTGAACACGCATTATTCATCAGTTTCGGACTTAATAAAGCCCATTGAATTTAGTTTGTCAGTAAGACATAAATACCACATTAAACCAGACTGTTTCAGGCCATAAAGACTTTTGTTGAGGAGCCAGGTATCCCCTTCTTGCTTCCGGAACCCTGGAGGACCTCTGACGTAAATTTCTTCATCCTGGTCAGCATTTAGATAACCTGTTTCCACATCAAACTGGAAAACTTCTAAACCAAGAATAGTTGCAGTGGCTAAAACAATTGTCACACTTTCAGTCCGAACTGTTGGTGAGTAAGTATTTGTGTAGTCCTCAGGATAACGTTGAGCGAAACCCTGAGCTACAAGTCTGGCTTTGTATAGTGACTCACCATTTGGCTTCTTCTTAATTCTGTAGACCCATCTGGTGCCAATAACTTTCTTATTTGCTGGAGGACTTGAGGCGTAAACACCTTGAGTTTCTTTAGACTGTCCATTTCAGCCTGCATTGCCTCATACCATTTCTCTTGCTCTGAATCAGGAAGATGCTTAATTTGTGTTAACTTGTCAGGAGACAGTGTAACAGCACAAACCAACGGTAAAGGTGCTTTTGTCAATTGCCATGAATATCGTTTGGAGGATCCCTTCATGGTCCTCTCGGAACGTCTCGGAACAACTGTCCCATTCTTCTTCTGTGTCGTCCTCGTCTTCTTCAAAGTCGCTAGCCTCAGCATCGATGGCTCAGAAGGGAACATGTGGTTGAGAAGAACTAGTTAATGGAACATCCACCTGTGAATCTTGATCATCAGGCTGCATGGCATCATCTCTAGGAAAATAAACTCCAGGATCATTGAAGTGAATCCTGGACCAGTCAGCATCTTCCTCAAAATTGAAGGACTGAGAAATCACAATTACATGTCTGGAGTCAATGAATTTGCTCCATTTTGAATTGTCATCAATACCCATGAATCTCATTCTTCTTGCTGCTGGACCTCCTTTCTTTCTTTGAGCTAAGGGAATGTTCACCATAGCGTATGCACCAAAAATGTGGATGTTTCTAACATCGGGTCTATATCCATATAACTTGAAGAAAGGAGTCTGATTTATTAGACTACTCCAGATGCGTTAACAATGTAATTTGCATATTTAATAGCTTCACCCCAGTATGGGAGACTGAGATTAGCATCTTCTAGGAGACAACATCATGGTTTGTAGAGCATTCCTTCGCTTCCACCAATCCATTTTCCTGAGGATAAGGGCTGAGGTTTGGTGCAGAATTCCATTCTTACATCCAGTCCTGAAAACGCTGAGACATGAATTCAGCACAATCACTTTGAATTCTAGTGATGCAAACATTGTGTTGGGTATTGACATATGTTGCAAAGTCTTTAAAGATCTGAAAGGTCTCTGATTTTTCCTTCATAAGAAATACAAATCCATATCTGGAATAATTATCAACAATTGTTAAGAAATATTTTTTGCCACCAAATGTTGGTGCAAATGGACCTACTATGTCAGTGTGTACCAAATCAAAAATGCATGTTGACCGGCGTGTAGCGTGTTTTGGAACAGCTGCTGCTTTGGATTTGGCTTTCTTGCAGACAGCACAATCCAAAAACACCTTACACCCCTTCAGATCCAAACCTTTCACGAATTCCGGCATCATCCTGAGAACACAAAAACTGGCATGCCCCAAATGTCTATGCCACTTATGGATACACCTGGAATGCAAAGGTTTACCTGTTAGTGAATTTTCAACATTTTTATTAGGAACCTCAGGCTTGCTTTGAGCAAACTGTTTCTTTTTATTGGCTTTAGGAGCCTTTGGAGTAGCTACAGGATCTCTCTCTGAGACATCTCTCTCTGGGCCTGTGCTCTCCTTTGGATATCTTATACTTGCCTGTGCTTGTGAGTTAGACTTTGGCTTTAGGTAATAAAAACCACCAATTAATATGGTTTCAGCAACAATATTACCCTCTTTCACCACATAACTTGCTTTTTCAAAATGGTGAACCTGGTACTTGGACATCCTTGACAAATGACTTTGGCTAAGCAAACTGCAGGTTGCTGTTGGTATATAATAAACATCAGAAATCAATGCATTGAGCTCTTCAATATAAATAGTTCCTTTTCCCCTGACCTGAACAGGATAATTTGAAAAAGTGTACAGTTCATGCATGTCAGGTTCAGGCTCGTGCATCTCTGTGAACAGATCTCTTCTGTAGGTAACATGCACTGCTGCTCCACTGTCTAAAGTCCAGAGAAGTCATCTGTCATACTCTGGATCAGGTTGTGGATCATTGGTTAACGCCAATGTGATATGTGGAGCTTGTAGATCACGCCTGAGACCGCAACGAACTTCTCCTCTGCCTCTGCCTCTGGAATCTGTTCCTCTGGGCTGGTACCTGGTGGGTGCTTGAGATCGTTGGGGACAATCCCAGGTGGCATGTGCCACATGGTCACAGATATAGCATCTTGGCATCCTTGGAATGAAGCCTGTTCCTCAGGAGAGAGGCCTCACTGGAGCTCTTGATGCAGGTGCTCCTCTTAAATGTGGCGTGGCTTGCATGAATGCTTCTTCTTCAGTTAAAATTCTGCATACATGATCAACTGTGCGCTGAGCAATAGGCACTTGATTAATCTTTGAAATGGCATCTTTCCATTCATAATTCAAAGAGTTAATAATAATGCTGATCATTTGAAAATCATCTACAGCATAACCTTGTTCGCAAGCTCTTTTCTCTTTCATTTTTTAAATGCCAATAGTTTCACCTGGCCTTAATCTCGAACCATGAAATTTAGTTAAGAGTAAGCATGTAGATTCAATTGAAACAGGCCTGTAACATGCTTCTAATTGAGCCCAAATTTGTTGGACAGTTGCATCAGGTGAAAAAATCATCTGCAGTTCAGTGTCCATTGACATCAATAATGTTGTGCATGCTCTAGTATCTAAGTCTCTTGTGTCAGGAGGCCACGGTTGTGGTGGAAGATTAAACACCATACAGTGGATACCTTCTCTATGAAGTAAAATGCCAACCTCACTGACCCATGCCTTGTAATTTCATCCTGAGCGCTTTAATTTTGAATCACCAGTCGGTGGGGTGATAGAAATTTGCAGAGGAACATTTATAATTTGCGCTGGTTGAACAATGCCTGCTTGGCCACCAGGGGGCGCTTGAGCTGGCACTGGTGCTGGCACTGGTTGATCTGTTAAATGTATTTGTGGCTGTGCCATTGCTGGTCTAACCTATGGCTGCATGTGGACTTGTTGCTGTTGAGCTGCTATTGGTATTTGAGCACCACCAATTTGGCCTGCAGGAGGTGCTGGCATTTGCATTTGAGGCATTTTACTAGCAGCTATATCAGGAAGCCGAGTTGATGCAATTTGGGTAGCCTCAGGAGGCATTTGCATAACTGGAGATATATTATCTTGTAGAAAAGATTTCCTCATTAACATCTCATCGAAAGATTTGTGTAGAGTTTCTTTATGTTCATATAATGCATGCATTTTGTCAGCAGATGGTGCTACAACATTAGAAAACAAAGGAGTTCTCGCTGAGTCAGGATCATAAGACACTCCACGTGATGTAGGCACAGCTCTCTGCTCTGATTGGTCTGACACCACACCCATGTGACCAACTGGTGGGTGAACCCTTGGCTTCCAAGAAGAAGGCAAGATAGAGGGCTCAGGAACTTGAACCACACCCATATCTGGCTGAAGGGATAATGCAAAAACCTTGGCTTGCTTTATACTCTCTTCAAAAAATTCAGTTGACTGCAAATAATCCTGCACAGCCTTCTGCCTAATTGTCTGCTCAGGAGTCATTGGAGAATAAAGAATTTCACCTTTCTCTTTGGGTGAAAAATGCTCAGCTGACTGTACAACTTTAGGCTGTGCTCCAAGTAATTCATAATCTTGAGCGTTTGCTTTTTCAGACTGAGCTTGCAAACATGCATCATCAAAAGGAGAAGTTACCGACCTTATCTCTTGTTGCTCTTCCACGGCAGAAGCATGTGGGAGTGACTGCCATAAATCATTCTCGGATGGAGTCCTCCTTTGTTGCATCTTTGCTTTCTTTCAAGGCATTATCTTGCAGTTATTCACCAGGTCCTCAGACTGGGGGAACTAACTAAAATAAGCCCAGCATCACGAGCAAAGAAAAACATAATTAATCTTGAAGCTTTGAAGCTTTGAAAAAACCATCCTCTGCTACCAATGTCAAGCCTTTCTCTGCTACCATTTTCAAAGGCTTGGAAAAACCTTTTGCCAGGTAGTAAAAAGTCTTCCAAAACATCCCTGCTAATTAGAGGTGATAGACCGTGTTCTTCTTTGCTGTCAATGATGATAATATATTATTACTATGGAGACAAGATAACACAGTGCTGGCTAGCTGACACCTGCTTGCTATAATATGAGCTTAGGAGCTTGAACAGACAAACCAAAAAAACGCAGTGACAAAAACAAGGCACGGGAGTCGCACACAGCCTGTTTTAGACACTAGAGGCACTGTGGGTCAGTCCCTTGATATTTCTAGGCTGGCTCCACAGGCCACATTTCAGCACCTCTTGGGCCAGATGCAGTCCACAAGCTTTAAGTTTGACACCCCTGATCTAACTGAATCAGTCTGGATTGGAAGAAAAAAATCTGTTTTCTGATGAAGATTAATATGATCAAAACAAGTTCTGTTGTTTGCAATGGCTGCAAGGGAGATACAAAAGCACCTGCTGACAAATAGTGCTGAATATTAGAGAGGATGTATTGAACTGATATGGACTTTTAATTTTATATGGATTTTGCTAAAACCTGTGATTGCAAATAAATGTTTCAAATGAAAATATAAACTGTTTCAACTTCTCAGGATGCCTCTATAGAGCATTGCATACCAAAACAACTAGACACAAATGCCATCACTCTGCTAAACATCTAACTGCCATAGCACTGTCTTATGCTAAAGTTACTTACCCATGTAGTAGGCTATATTGCTATTATCCTTGTCATCTTTTCATCTTTCCCATCTTTTCATGTCATCTTTCCTACTACCTTCTCCTATTGATATATTATGATTTATCAATTGTTGTTTGTATCTTATGATTTATGATCTATGATTTATCATTTTGTTTGTTGTTATTTCTATGTACACTGAAAAATTATGCACCAGAGTCAAATTCCTTGTGTGTCCAGTCACACTTGGCCAATAAAGAATTCTACTCTGTTCTCCTCTCCTCTTTTCTCTTCTCTTCCCATCATGGTGACACATTTTCCTAGGTAGACCAGATATGAAACATGTGAAATTTATTGTAAAAAATATCCTGATTTAATATTAAAAATCTTGTGAAATGTGGGATTAAAAAAAAAGGTGTAGCAGGATTTCTGCTTCCCAAAAATAGTGGCGACTAAACTTTTAGAGCTACTGACAGATTCGGAAAAAAAATGGAAGAAACGACCATAAAGGAATTAGCTTGAGTTAAAGGAAAGCCCGGACCAACCACCTTGAAAGAATTTTAAATATTGGAAGATTATTAGGAATATCTTTATTAATACTTATTAGACTGATTAGTACTTTTTGGACTGATGTTGGATTGGAACGTTTAAGGGGAAACTTGTTGAACATTTAAAAGAGAGCAAGGGTGCCATCTACTGACCAGAAGAGACTGTAAGAAGAAGTGACTGTTACTAGATCTATAAATGACCCATGAAGACTCCATAAAGACTCTTGAGATATTCAAGACCAATATCATTACTAAATGTAGACTATAAAATATATGTCTCTATAATTTCAGAAGTATTAAAAAGTTTTTAAATTGAATTTATACATCCTGACCAGAATGGTTTCCTACTTAAAAGACAACTGAAAAATAATATGATGATTATCTTGAACTTATTGGAGTGCTATGCCCATTCTGAAAAACAGCTAGCGTTGATCTTCTTGGATGCTCAAAAAGTCTTTGATAATATGAGCTGGCAGTTGATGATGCTACAATTGAAAGGTATGGACTTTGACAAAAACTTCATAAATATGTTCCAAGCAATATATTCCAAACAAATGGCGAAAGTGATAGTAAATGGAGAAATAACCAAAAATTTAACATAAGCACAAGACAACGAAAATATGCCTATAGATGAAAATGTAATAAAGAAAATACTAGATTGTGCTGAAATGGACAGGTTAATGATGGAAATTAAGGATAAAGAGGAAACAGAGTATTATTTAATGTGGGACTTATTTTATAAGTAGTTAGAAAACACAAGAAGTTAGTAAATTCATAATTAAAGATGATTAATAAAATAGAAGTAAATATATATGCATGTGTATGTATCATATACATACATACATACATACATACATACATACATACATATAATATATATATACAACACTACAAGCAACATTAATACTGGATGATTACAGATTAAATTGTATAGAGTCACTAGAAGTGAAGGTTATATTGTATATAAGAATAATGGCTATAATTATGGTGTATAATATTATGTGTATTCTAAAGAGATTTGATACAGACAGTACATTGTCATTGCAGAAATAGAAATGTGATATATAATAAAGGAAAATGTATATAATAAAAATGTATTGTTAAAAAAATAAAATAAAAATAAGAAACAACACCTCAAATGTCTGAAAGCACAAATCTCCCACCATCTCCTTTATAGCCTGAAAAGCTAGAAAAGATCCCTTCTGTGCTTCTGTGCTGTATTATGCAGATGTGGATTATGTCCTCTCTGACAGGTAGCATTTCTTCATCCCATTTCTCAACATCTTTTTCATATACCAATACAACATGGTAGATCATTTCAAATTGTGGTCAAATCTAGTCTACGGCAGCCAGGAAAATTATCTTAAATAAGTGTTTTTACTACTTTTCAGGCAGAAAATCCAAAGCTACATACTAATCAAATTTTACTTCTGCCATATGTCTAAATATTTTCTTTTCAGAACTTCAAATATTTAGGAATTTGTACAGCAGTTGTAGAAACAGCAGCATCGTTCACATTCTAATAAATGGCCCTTAAGGCATTTTGGAAGGGTATAGTAAAATTAGCAGTTTTGTCACATTTCATATTCTGTTTTACAGAAGCAAAAAATACAACCTTCTTATATCTTATATTATTAACTCATAAAATAGCAGCTAAGCTCACTGCTTTTCTTGTTATATGAAAATGAAAGAACTAATATTAACTACACAGGGGTGATTCCCATTAATGTATACTGAGATTTGCTATTTTGGAAATGGTTTATGAGTATTCCCTTGCTCATAAGGAATGAATCAACTTACAAATAGTCATGATGAATAATTACTGCTTTTAAAATGAAAAGAAAATTTTATAGAAAGCTATCAGAAACAAAAATGTTTGTTGTTCATGACAAACAACTATAATAGATATTGGATACGGACACAGATATATCCTCCCCTTCAAAATGAGGATACAAGGCAACTTACAGCAATAATAGAAAAGTATTCCAGATTAAAAAATATACTGCATATAAAGCATTACAACAAATGAATGAATGTTTGAAAATACAATCCCATATTAAAATAAAGCAAATAAATAGTAGAAAAAACAGAAAAGAAATCCTCTTGTTTTTGTTAAAAAAAATAGAAACAAATAATTATATAATATGGAACCAAACAAGTTTTCCTAGCAAAGTCATTCTAACTAGTATTCCTAAACCAATAAGCAATCAAACAGCTATATTCCTTTTTGATACCGAATTTAGGACTTGAAGAAGGCCTGCAATAGTGAACAGAATAAATTGTTAAGAGACCTTGCCCTGATCTTTATTTTCCATAGTCATCAAAGAAGATGAGCCAGTACTTCAGTTTAAGCAAATAGTGAGTACTCAGCCACTACAGAAACCAGATATTCTTCTGAAAAGACTTGGATCTAAGACTCCATAAATTGATTACCCTGGATCAACCTGAGCATTATCCATCATGATTGGTTTCCAGTTCAAAATTATAATTTAAGAGTAAAACATAAATTCCTGACCATTTAAGTGTATGTTGAATGTCTGTGTGCATATTTTCTTCTTCTTTTTAACCAGGAAATGATTGGGCCTAGTTACTGCCATGTGGTCAGCACTGCCAGCTGAACTTCTTTGTGAATGTCTTGAATCTAACAAGTTTAGTTTCTCCTAAAACAGATACAATTCAGCTTCTTTATATAAGTTTGGGAGGAAAAGATATCTTTTCATTAGTAGCATTTTTCATATCATGTGTAATTTATCTATTGATATCATTTCCTTCTACTTTTAAGTGTATCTTCTACAGCTACATGAACAAAGAGGTAAAAAATTTCTTGTCTGTTTCAGATTCTTGTTAAGATGTCCTTGGCATTGGAAATAGGAATATTCTGAATATTTCCATTTAATTCTGGAAATGCTTAGCTTAAGTTAATGTAGCCTTTAACTAATATATTTTTAAAAGATTGGATTGCATAACAACTAAGAATACACGCCTGTATTTTATAAAAACAGTCTGTCTATGTTTTATTTTGAGCTTTAATGTTGACAAGATTTGTGACATGAAAGATTTGTCCTGTGGTCCATCCTGTGCTATAAAATTGGTTTCCCAGCAAATGAAGGGATATAAGTTTCCCATATTTTACTTGTACAACTGAATTCTTTCACCTCAAAATCAACTAAAAATCTATACAAGGTGATAGTGTGCATACCTGGCTATTGTAAGCTTAACATAAGGGAAGTTTTATGTCTCCCTCTTTTTTCCGCAATGTTAGGGCTTTGAAAATTGAAGAAGATGCTTCATAAAGCATGCTAGTACAAGTAAACTACCTATCTTTAAAGTATTAAAGCAGCTATGTTGTTTGGAAGTGTTGTGACCAGCAAGTCCTCACTCCGGTCTGCTGTTTAAGTGGGAGCCAGAAAAGTCTCTGATTGGCTGAGCCGTTTGACAGCTCCATATATAAGGAGCTGCCAAACAGAATCAGCTGTCTCTCTCTCTCTCTCTCAGCTGCTGCTGCAAGCACACAGCTTGCTGCAGCTGTGATAAAAATTGACAATAAATCCTGTTAAGCTTTATAACTGCCTCCGCCTCTTCTTCCCAGCATGCCAAACACAAAACTGGCAACAAGGAAGGGATCACTGGCAAACTGAGGCAATCCTGAGGCAGAGAGAGAGAACACCACATGGCTGAAGTCACTACAAAAAGAGCTGTGACTAACAAGCGGAGAAATGGCAACACCACCGAACTTTCCGCCTTTTTGGCCGACCACCGAGACGTGGACATTGTATATCAACAGGTTTGAATGCATCATGGATGCCGCAAACCTATCTGACATTCCTCCAAACAGGAAAAAAGGCTATTTCTTAAGTTTCTGCAGGGCCACCATTTTTTACACTGCCACCGCCGCTGGCTCCTCAGATGGTCAAGGCTGTCACCTGGGAAGAGGTGCAGGAGGTGCTCGGTAACCACTATGCCCCAAAGCCATCACGCATTGCCCACTGCCATGCCTTCAGGTGAAGAAGCCAAGCGGAGGGTGAGTCCATGGGTGAATACATGGCAGCTCTTCATTGGCCGCCATCCAATGTGGGATCCAAGATCAGCTAGATGATATGCTGCTGGACCAGTTCATCTGTGGGTTGAGAGACCTTCGGATACAATGATGGCTGCTGGCAAAAGCTGACCTCAACTTGAAACAGGCAATTGAAGAGGCTCAAGCCACCGAACTGTCAAATCTATCTGCAGCCGAAATACAGAAAGCAAGCAGCCTTCCTGGGGGAAAGCCCAGCTCTGCTGTCCACTATGAAGACACCTACTTTGAAGATGAAGATTTCGATGAGGAAGAAGCAATACATCAGCTCAGAACACCTCAGCCCACGCAGAAAGAAGTCTTCCCACTGACAGAAGACAACTGACACCACAGCTGATTTGCCTCAGCTGTGGGGAAACATCTGAGAGCCACTTGCCGTTTTAGAAATGCAGTCTGCCTAAAGTGCCAGAAGAAAGGCCACCTAGCTAGAATTTGTCAGGCACCAAGAAACACAAACCTGCCATCTCAACATCTGAACCAGCCAAAAAATTTCAAATCCAAAGAGGAATGCTATGCCATCAACAAAGCATTCCCAAGAGCTGAGTCACTGCCTTATTGTTTTAATGTTAATAAAATTAATGTTGATCTTCTCCTAGAAGGCAGCCCCTGTCAGATGGTAGTAGACACTGGATCATCTCTATCCCTCATCTCCTGGAAGACACTGAAGAATCTGCTACCAGACTTCAAAAGGAAACAGCTAAGCCCCTGCTGTCTGACCCTGAGGGACTACCAGGGACAACCAATTCCAGTCCTTGGAACAGGCAAGTTCCATATTCAGTACAACAACTTTCAGGGTCACCTGTCACTAATTATAGTAACTGGGAGCCTGCCAAGTTTACTAGGTTTGGACTGGTTCCACTCACTAGGTCTACAAGTGACTGGAGTAAATGCAGTCACCCCCCACAATCTACAGCAACTTCTTGCTGACTATTCAGAAGTTTTCAATGACAAACTGGGCTGTTACAATGGCACTCCTATTTCCCTTAACCTGCACCCAAATATAGCTCCTATATGCCTCAAACCATGCAGAGTGCCATTGGCATTGTGTTCTAAACTAGATGCCCAAATTGACAAATTGATTTCTCAAGGGGTTTTGGAGCCAATTGACTTTGCTAAATGGGAAACCCCCATTGTAATACCCCTGAAATGAGATGGCTCCATAAGAATTTGTTCTGACTACAAGTCCATGATTAACAAGGGGCTCCAATCAAACACTTATCCTGTGCCAATCATATAGCACCTGCTCCATTCCCTGGGTAAAAGCTCCATTTTTACCAAGCTAGACATGACTCAAGCATACCAGCAATTCCCAGTGGACAATGAGACAGCAGAGGCCCAAACAATCATGACTCATAGGGGCGCTTTCAAATGTAAGTATTTATAATTCGGTGTCAGCGTTGCCCCTGGCATATTTCAATCAATCATGGAACACTTACTATACAATATCAAAGGTGTCATCCCGTACTTCGATGACATCCTCATTGCTGCCGACAGCCCACAAGAACATTTGGCAAGGTTGCAAAAAGTTCTCCAGTGTTTTCAAAAGGCTGGACTAAAATTAAACAGAAAGAAATGCATCTTCACAGCTTCACACTATCCTCCTAGGTTATCACATTGATTGCAAGGGAATTCACTCTGTGGAGTCCAAAGTACGAGCTATTCAGGAGGCCCCTGTGCCTTAGAACAAAACTGAGTTGCAAGCCTTTTGGGGACTACTTAACTTCTACAGCTCTTTCCTGCCCCACAAGGCCACTGTAGCAGAACCTTTGCGCAGGCTGTTAGATTCTAAGACACCTTGGAAGTGGGGAGCCATTGAAGAGGCCTCCTTCACTGCAGTAAAACCCCTGCTCACTTCATCCAAGGTACTCATACAGTTCAGTGATGCTCTTCCCCTTATCTTAGTTTGCGATGCATCCCCTTATGGGATTGGGGCAGTCCTAGGCCATAGGTTGCCTAATGGCCAGGAAGCCCCTATTGCATACTTTTCCAGAACGCTCTCCAAGTTGGATCGCAACTACAGCCAAATATACAAGGAGGCATTGGCTGCAGTGGCCTCAGTCAAAAGGTTCCATGAATACTTCTATGGACACCAGTTTGAGTTCATCACTGACCATCAACCTTTGCTAGGCATCCTGGCAGGTGACAAGCCCAGCCCACAAATCCTTTCCCCAAGGATGACCTGATGGACCATTTTCTTAGCAGCTTACAGCTACAAGTTGACTTATAGGCCTGGCAAAGATGTAGCACATGCTGATGCCCTAAGCAGATGCCCATTGCCCATTTTGGTCACTGATCATGTCCCTTCAGCCTCAGTGTTCCTGCTGGAAGATCTACAATTGCCACTCATGGCTGATGACATCGCCTAGGCCACCACCAGAGATGTACAGCTATCCCAAGTTATGGACTGGGTGAGAAGGGGGTGGCCCAGGGAGACCCCTACAGTGGATTTCTGCCCCTTCAAGGCATGCCAGACAGAACTGAGTGTGCTAAAGGGGTGTTTACTGTGGAGACCCCGAGTAATTATTCCACACCTGCTAAGGGCTCGTATCATTGAAGTACTCCATGAGGGTCACCCAGGTTTCAACAGAATGAAGGCTCTGGCAAGGAGCTATGTGTGGTGGCCAGGACTGGATGAAGCATTTACTAATACAGTTCAAAGTTGCTCCATGTGCCAGATGTCCAGACCTGCTCCACCAGCGTCCACTCCAGGGGAGTGGGAAGATACCAAAACACCCTGGGCAAGGGTACATGTGGATTTAGCAGGCCCATGCAAGGAAAAAACTTCTTAATCCTGGTAGATTCATTTCCCAAATGGGAAGAGCTGGTTCTCCCCAAATCAACTGCTTCAGATGCTGTAAGCCAGGCCTTGGACAACATTTTTGCATCCCATGGGTACCCAGACACCCTGGTTTCAGATAACAGGCCCCAATTCACCTCCTCCCCCTTTGAACTATTCCTGGCCCAAAGAGGTATCAGACATATCCTGGTTTCCCCTTTTTACCCAGCGTCCAATGGCCTGGCAGAGAGGGCTGTAAGATCAGCTAAAGAGGCCCTGGGGAGAATGGTGGAAGGGGACTGGTCTACCAGGATAGCCCAGTACCTACTAACCCAACACACCACCTTGAGTGCTGCCACCAATCTCACCTCAGACAAACTATTAATGGGAAGGAGACTTCGCATAACCTTGACAGGTTGCACCCCACCTATGCTCCCAGGGGACCCTCGACTCATCCAGCAGGGCAAGGGACTTTAGGCTGGTCTACTCCCGCAATTATGCAGGAAATCCCCTATGATTGCCCAGGTGGTTAGAACAGAAAAAAGGCACCAAATCATACAGGATAAGGTTGGCTGATGGAAGACTGTGGTGCTGGCACGTGAACCAGCTAAGGAGCCATTGGAGTGCTCCTACAGGTCCAGTACAGAGGGAGGCTGACACCGCGGACACTGAGTGGGACAACACCGAAGCCCTTCGAAGGTCGACTCCTGACCAGCGGTCTCTCGCAGAAGCCTTACCTGGGGAAGCCACAACATTGATGTCCGGAGCCCGCTCACCGCCATCTGAAGAGGTCTCATTGACAACCGAGGTCCTTCTGTGGTGAGCCGAGATCGCCCGGGGAGGAGAGATGACACCGCCCCAAGTGGAAGGTGCCAGTCCAGCAACAGGTCCTTCCCCATTGCTGCCAACTGCACAACTAAGGCAATCAGGGGAGTGAGGCATCGTCCCGCCTACCTGGACAGTTATGCATATGCAGTTCCAGGGGGAAGGAGTGTTGCAACCAGCAAGTCCTCACTCCAGTCCGCTGTTTAAGCGGGAGCCGGAGAAGCCTCTGATTGGCTGAGCCATTTGACAGCTCTGTATAAAAGGAGCTGTCAAACGGAATCAGCTGTCTCTCTCTCTCTCAGCTGCTACCTCAAGCTCGCAGCTTGCTGCAGCTGAGATGCAAATTGACAATAAAGCCTGTTAAGCTTTAGAGCTGCCTCCACCTCTTCTTCCCAGTGCACCAAACACAAAAGGAAGGCTCATCCAATTGAGTATTGTGCTAGTTGTATGTGTATTTGTACAACCACTTCCTTATGTCAGTCTCATGGGAAGTGTTATCCATATATGCAAACATATGCAGGGAACTGAGGACATGCTTTAAAGGACCCATATAAGCCTTTCTTTTTTAAAAAACACTTTATTAAATAAATTTATGTACATACAATAAAATCAAAGCATTCCCTTTGTTACAACCCGAGCAAATACAGTGTCCACTCTAATTGACAACTCTCTCATTGTATCAAATAATCATCCACTTATTTAGATATAATACAAAATTCCATTCTAATTATTTATCACAAATAAATTTACATATAATTTTACAAATTTCTACCATATCCTTTTATTTGACTTTTTATTGCTTTCTTGTCTATATTCCAGCCAACTGTACCAAAGGTTTCAGATTTCATAGTATTCTAACTCCTCTTTGTTTCTGGGTTCCATTGATAACCTGTCCATTTCTGCGTATTCTAAGGCTTTCTTTATGATCATAAATTTGGGGGGGGTGTTGTGTTTTCACATTTCCAGTTTTGGGCAAAGGCGAGACTTGCTGCTGTTAATATATGAAGTATTATGTATAATAATGTATTACTAATTTTCTGTTTTAGGATTCCTAATAAAAATATCTTTGGTTTCAACTCAATTTTAACTTTTGTGATTTCTTCCAATCAATTTTTAATTTTCCTCTAATATTTTTTTGCTTTTGGGCAGGTCCACTACATATGATACTAGCTTCCCTGCTCATATAAGCCTTTCAAACAACATGGCTACTTTAATATTTCTAGATGCAACTGTATGTGGGAATGATCTGGGGGACAGGGTGAAGAGACACAGTCAAGGGAACTATAACTTAGCCCACAGCACAATTCTTGGAAGGCAAATGATTCATAAGGGACCCTTCCTAGTTTCTTGGGCTGTAATGGGCATGGGCAGAAAAATTTACTTTCAAGCTTGCAACATGCATAAGCGTGCATAAATGCACAATCGTGCCTACCATCCCTGTCCTATTGTCCCCAATTATTAGTTCCTATTTCTTGTATTTAAACTTACATTTATTCTTATTTCTATCATATTGTGTGTTTGACAAAATAAATAATAATAAAATAACATAGCTTTAATGTAAACTTACAATAAAGTAAGATTAGCTCATCTGACCACAATAGCTGTCTGATCTATGCTCAAGAGTGATACATTTCTAGGAGAGATAATATACCTTGGAAAGTATCTTTCACATCACAGATTTGTAGAAATGAGGCTATTGATGGCTTCATTTTCAATTCCTTTCCTAATATTACTAGAAAGGAATTTGCTTTCTCCCCCAATATAGCTAAACATTAGCTCAGTATTTTCCCTACAGTATAATTCAAGATTATTTTTTAATCACTGCTAGATGAGAGATTATCAATATACCTAAGATAGTGAAGTGGTAATGGAACAGTTGAATAACTTGCACTTATTTATGCTGAAATTATATTTATTATTGTAAAGTGCATTTCCCCAAATTTCTAGATTTTCATTGTTTGCTTTGATAAGAAAACAATTTGATTTCATGAAAAGGAGGCAAATCAGCAGCTGATACCATAATGTCCTACTTCATAGAAGTCTATAATGGTGCAGAGGTCTACTGAATGAATCTATGGGAAGCAAGGATGAAAGTCAAATTACCTTGCAACTATATAAGAAAAAATGTATTGATGATGCTGTTTATTTACAGAACCTGAATTTCAATATTTCATAATTTGAATGTTATTTCACTGTATATTATTATTGCTGTTGCTTACAATTTCCATCTCTTTTTGTGAAATATCAAATTTGCTGAAGAAATCCTGCTGATGTCATGAAAAGGATGTCATGAAAACTTCCAAATCTAAGACCTAAGCTGAACTCCATAAGATCACCTGATTCTCTTCTATAAATAGTGGCTCTTGTTTTAGGAGATAGTTCTGGTCTATTCTTCATAATATTCTATACTAACAAAACATGGAGTGTTTTAAAGGGAAAAAGTGAAATATAGAATATCTTAGAATTTTTCTAGTAACATAAATTTCTAAATCAGTAAAGATTATTTATTGACCTGTACAGCACCTCCCCCTCAAAGAACAAATAAGAAAACACATCATTTGTGACTATAAAAATGAATTAAAAATAATATAAAATAACCTACCTTGAAATCAGTTGTTACATATATTTATTTCAAAATCAATTTCTACAACTGGGCAAATAAAATATTTTTTTCTTTATTGCATTACTTTTAGATCAAATATCTAGCTCATTTATGAATATTTATTCATTTATGGATAAATAGTTATTAGATGGATTTTTCTCTCTCATATGAAAACAAAACAGCTCATTCTATTTCAGTTCACAAAATCAAAATATGTTTCATTTTAACCATTTGATTAGAAGTGATAGGAAAGAGTTTCACATGTTTCACTTCATCCTTGGCCATAAACAACAATACCAATGAAAAATACAATTTTCTGATGATTAGCTGAAAATTCACTCTCTACTAAACTACAAATGTTCCTCTATTTGCAACCTGTAAGCAACAGTCAGGAAATTAAGGTAATACAGTCTTTCCATCTAACGGCTCAACATCAACATGTTACAGCTTATAACCTGAAAACCTCAACACCAGTATTAGCCACATTTGTATAAGACAAACATTTTTGCAGTTGGCTATTACTTTCCTTCTAATAAAGCTCATCATAAAGGGTGATACCTAGTCATGGCTACTAACAATGCTTAAGTTGTTTCCTGCCAGTTTTTTTATTATGCTGGGGAGAATAGAATTAGAAAATAAGCTAACCACAACTTTTTAAAAAATGATAATATTTTACATACACACACTTTGTGTTTTTTCTGCTAGATTCCCTTTAGCAATTTTGATCATTATTCTATGATGTGTGACATTGTATGTTCTCTGTAATTTAATATGATTTGCATTTTCTCCTTGTAGCACTAAACCTTTTCAATATTTAGAGAAAAAAATGCCCGTGGGAATTATACCAATTAGTATGCATGAACAAACTGTCACAGAAAGGCTATGCTGAAAACATTGCATCCCATGATTTATGTTTCACAGTTGTTTATGAGGTTCTACACTGTGATATGCTCACTTAAAATATGGCATAACTTGGAGTGATTCCTTTTAAAGGTGAACCACTTGTAATAAATTAACATAAAATCAGTTGAAATGAAAATCTAGTAAAGAATGCTTAATTGAATGGGCAAGTAAAAATAAATGGTTCTATAATAGCATTTTAAAGTGTTAAGTTTAGTATTTAGAATTTAAGGTGATTTCCATTTCTACTCATAGTTCTACTCAAGTGATACCACTAAGTCTTCATGTACTCACAGTTTAGCCTGTACTGATATCAGTTTGTCTCTGAGGTCAATAAGAATTATTCAATATATTCAGATATCCTGGTTATTTGATAGTTTTCCCTATTTCCTACATAAGTAATTTCTGCAAAGCATAGGGTGTCCCCAAATTATACTATTAAATGTCTAGCAAAATGTATCCATATTCCATATGTCTACAAAATGGTCACTTACAATGCATCTGTCTTATTGCCACATCACTTTTTAAACTACTATATCAGCAATCTTTTCACAAATCACACAAAATTATACAGTTTATGGCAATTGATACTTGACACAATTTATAGAGTCCTCTATTTTATCTTTAAAAATTAGAAAATAGTTGTTTCTTCATAATTTTTGACACAGATACCTATGTCTATATCTATATTAAGTGTGTATGGCATAGTGGTTAAGACATTATTGAAGGAAACAAGAAAGTCAAGGCCCTGTTTGAAGAATTATTTTTAACTGTTATTTTTTCATCAATGTTCAAGAGATGACTTGTTCAGATCTGTCAGCCCAAATTCTTTGATATGGACAGTGAGGATAAAATAAGAGGTGGTTCAGTGCTCATTGCCTTAAGACCCTTAAAGAAAAGATGACATATAAATGAAATAAACAGTGGAAATTAATCGGAGGTTCCAATATTGTGTCATATCATTACATATGTACCCACACTTTCAGCAGATAAATGGGAGGCCTGTATGTAAGTCATAAGGTCATTAACAATGTCTTGGCTCATTTTCATAACAATGGTAAGCTTAAAGATTATTTAATTATAAAAAATAAATATAATGAATGAAAAAGTGGCAATGAATGATGAGTACTGAAAATAATTGTATTTTGTGATTATTAGTTACTTAATATTTATTTTTTTACATTACTTACAATATTCACTTTCTAAAAATTAACTCATTTTTTTCAGTTAAAACAAATATCTGCACCATTGAATATAGTGTTTTCAATTAAACTATGATGATCTTGCTAGGATCTGTCTAGCTATTACAGATAATATCCTTAAATATGATAATCTTCAAGTAGTTCTTCAGTTATTCATTCATTCATATTCATATTTATATCCTGCCCTTCTCCGGAGACTCAGGGCGACTTACAATCTTTGGAGCACAACCCAATGTGCTCAGCAATAGCCTTCATTCCATTGTATATGCCTGCTTATTACTAGGGCTTTTTGCCCCCCCCCCCCCGAGGCATTTTTACAAAGTCAGTTTATTGCCCCCAACAATCTTGGGTCCTCACTTTACCTACCCCAAGAGGATGGCTGAGTCAACCTTGAGCCTGGTGGGATTCGAGCCTGCAGTAATTGCAGGAAGCTGGAACTAAGTGCTAGGCGTTTAACAGCCTGCACCACCAAAGCTTTATCCAGGTAGTAAGATAGAGTACATGAAGATTGTTCTTTAATTTTCATTACTAAATATTTAACAGAATAACAGAGTTGTAAAAGAGCTTGGAGGCCTTCTAGTCCAACCTCCCTACTCAAGGAAGACACCCTATACTATTTCAGACAAATGGCTATCCAATCTTTTATTTAAAAAAAAAACTTCCAATGATGGACTGCCCACCACTTCTGGAGCCAAGCCATTCCACTGATGGATTGTTCTGTCAGGAAATTTCTCCTTAGTTCTAGATTGCTTCTCTCCTTTATTAGTTTCTATACTTGTTTCAGAAATAAATTTCTGAGATTTATTCTGATATTTTAAGCAGAATTAAATAGTGGGGGAAATGAACATAAGACAGGTTGTTTAGAAATATGCTGGCTCTATGAAACATATAGTATGAATCTCTAACCATTTTTTTAATTACATTTATATGCCGCCCTTCTCCGAAGACTCAGGGCGGCTTACAGTTTTTGGAGCGCAACCTAATGTGCTCAGCAATAGCCTTCATTCCATTGTATATGCCTGCTTATTACTAGGGCTTTTTGCCCCCCCCAAAGGCATTTTTACAAAGTCAGTTTATTGCCCCCAACAATCTTGGGTCCTCACTTTACCTACCCCGAGAAGATGGCTGAGTCATCCTTGAGCCTGGTGGGATTCGAGCCTGCAGTAATTGTAGACAGCTGGAACTTAAGTGCTAGGCAATTAGCAGCCTGCACCACCAAGGCCCCTTTAAAGTAAAAACTATTTATCTTTGCATTGTATTTCCTCATTTTGCGTATTATAGAGGGTCTCCATTTAAAATGAGTTGAATGTGTTTTGCCTTATCCTATAGTACATTGGTTAAACTATTTATAATGTACATATGGTTATATATTCTACCTGCAATTTACCATATATTTAAATCCTGCTCTTTAGAACCACTGAAAAGATCAGTCTGTTCAATAAAACACCATTATCTTCCAGTAATTCTCTGCTTAAACTAGCTTTTTTAAAGAATAAAATGCCATGTATATACTGGCTGTAAAAGAAAAGGTGAACCTGCAGTAAATACAGGTGAGGTCACCAGATGAACTGGCTCATCTAAATAAAAATATTAACAGTATTTATTTATTTCTTCCTGAACATTGAATTAAAACATTGAAAAAAGATTATTTCATGACATCAATCTGCAGTCATTATAGGAAGTACATGGCTATATACAGGTAGCTTCTTTTTATGTGTGTTGTGTATGTGTGTGTCAGTGGTGGGATTCCAATTTTTTTACTACTGGTTCTGTGGATGTGGATTGGTTGGCTGGCAGGGGAAGGATACTGTAAAATCTCCAGTCAGAGATGGCATTTGCTGGTTCTCCAAATTACTTAAAATTTCCACTACCGGTTCTCCAGAACTGGTCAGAACCTGCTGAATACCACATCTGGTCTCTCCCTCTCCCTCTCTCCCTCTCTCCCTTCCTCCCCCCTCTCTCTTACAGACCCATTGAGTCATGCAAGAGATATTTCTTTACCTAACCAGAGAAACAGAATGACCATGGTAAAGCAAAAAAAGGAGTGGGAGTGACTTTCAACTTCTGTTAGCTTCTCCACTGGTTGCTTGTGGAAGCTGATAGAGAGTATTGGAAATTATTCCTTCTCTATCATAGCTGACTCACAGAATTGCCTGGCACTTTGCCAGGGAACAAATGGAACAGTGGACCACTGCACCCTCCAATTTTCATCCTGGAATGTCCCCAAGCCTCCCTTCATCCAGGGAGGAAGTGGACTTACCCATTGACCACGAGCAAACCCTAGCTAGCCTTATTTTACAAGTAAACATTTATGCCAATTTTTTCATCCTTCCCTTTCCATCCACCTCCATTAAGAGATTTCAAATTTGAGCTTCTGTTTCAAAACATTCAGTTGCCACCCACCCATCAGGAATTGCTGCTAGCTGATTGAGCACAGCAGTGGGAACTATTTTTGTCTTCTTGCTAGTTTCCCAATTGATTTTGCTTGTGGGAAGCTGGAAGGGAGCATCAAAAATAATTTCTCTCCTTGAAGGTAGCAACAGTATTTATTTATTTCTTCCTGAACATTGAATTAACATACATACAGTATGTACTGTACATACAGTTATAAGTAACTGTACATACAGTTATCAGTAATCTCACTGAAGTTACCATGTTAAAAGTCATGTCAAATATAGTCAGATATTTTCCCAAAGATCTCATAAGAAAAACCTCTACTATCAAGTATCCTCTGAACCAGTGAATCCAGAACTTCCTAGCTTTATTTTTCAAAGCATGATAAAATGTCCCTTCTTCTTGTTACATTGCCAGTGTAAATTTAAAGTGTCTTTATACAGTGTAGAACATTTTTCTGGTAACATATACTACATCATTGTTAGTAAACTGTCAGCTTGACTGGAAGGAGGGGTCAAGCGAGGGCCTAGCTTGAAATCATTATGTTGGTGCAAGGAGTATAAATTTCATCTTCCCAAAGATCAATGAAGCCTTATCTGGTTGTTCCCAGGGGAAGGCAAGCATTGTCATAGTTGGCAAACAATAAAGTTAATGATTATTAGTATTCACAACTGGTTGCTTGCTCTTGACAATCATTTTATAAATATTTTCATTAAGATTATAAAATTATAACAATAGTTTCAGCCACATATTTTCCCAATCAAAGCCCATTTTATCCTGCATTCTTTCTTCTCCTGTTTCAAATTCCAGTGAAAGACATTTTAGCAATTATACGTTCATCATTTCTAAGCAATTTTATTTCAAAATCAGTCTTAGTATTCAAAAACACGAACTCTTTTTCCAGTTTAAATATTTCTAATAACTGTAAATAAGAGAATCATTGACAAATATATCTCTGCCAGCCAGGTCTTCTTTTGATTTTATTTTATATTTTCCTTAGCAAAACTGTAGTATCTGTAGAAAAGTGTTTTCAGGTACAGCCTGTGTTTTTATCTATTCCATATTTTCAGTGCGGAAACCTACAGTGATTTTTTAAAATCTGCATTAACCTTGACTTTGTTATCCAATAAATATTCATGCCATCCAAATCTTAGGAAATGACCATCTAACCCCACAAGCCTTCTATTTATCAACAGTATCTGCTTTTTCATTCAAACTAAAGAGCAAGCTGCAAAATGCAGTTTCATATCAGATCCACTCAAACCTCATCTTTTGCTTTCATCTTGTACAGCCATATATTTAACGTAGTTTTTCTTCTTCAAACAAATTTAGATAGCTATTTCTGTTTCTGTTTAAGTGTATTTTCCAGGAACAATGCCCAATTATCTGCAAAATCTTTTAATTTTATAAGCTTCTTTTAAAATCTTACTTCCACTATTTCTTATTTGGTGTCATATCTCTATTCAGTATTTCAAAAACTAAATAAATCAGAAAGGAGATAGTGGCATCTTCCAAAAACTTGATCAAGAAAGCCCAGATGAAATTGTTAAAGGCCTTCTCTACATTCAAAAAAATAATGATGTTTGTTTTTCATTAAGTTGGTCCAAATATTTCAGAATATATACATTTCTAACTTTATCCATTTAGCTATCTTTTAGATAAAAATTCACATTGATTAATACATGAATAAATTATTGCAAAATTAGTTGTGGTCTATCAGTTAGAATCATCATGAGCAATTTTTCATAATGATATCAGCTTATAGAGTTGTTGTCTTGTTAAAGTCAAATCTTGTCCCTCTTTAGCTGTTAGTGTTATATATATTTTTACAACTCTCCAATATATTTTCTTCCTGTAAGATAAAGTCCATTGAGTTCTGAAAAGGTATTCATCTATGATACTTCCTTTATCCAAGTTGGAATAATACTAATGAAATTCCTTTATAATTCATTTTATTTACAGTTTTCTTTTCATACCATACATATTTTGTGGACAGTGTATTGATTGGGTCAATGTCCTTTTTAAAACAATGCTAAAAATGATAATTCAGCTAAGTATATATAATCCTAATCTTCCAATTTCAACAATACCATTGTCTCTTTACAATTCCATTTTTGTCAATCTCATAGTTATACCTTCAAATCTCCTAAATTTATAATTTTAAAAATTCTTTAGTATTTTACAGTCTTTTGGTTTTTTAATTATTTGTCTTCCCAATTGTTCAAATTTTAAAGTCTTATTTAATTTTTCTTCTTTTCTCTTTTCTTCTATCACTTTTCTTCTTTTGCCTTATAAGATGTTCTGTCAAATAACGTTAGTAATCCAAATCCAAATTAATCCACTATGTTTTCTCCAATCTTTCAAGTCCTCAATCTAATAACCAGTTTCAACAGAATTTAATTATTTGCAATTTAATTTGTCTTAAAAATCTTCAAGAAAGAAACGCACTCAGTAACAAAATAGGCACTTATTTTCATCTTTGGTGGACATGCCCTGAAACAAAGAAATATTGGATAGAAATAAAAAAATGGATAGAAGAAATTACAAAATGTGGGCTGGAGTGGAGACCAGTACTGTTTTTCCTGGGAATGATTAAAAGAGACTACCCTCTCAAAGATAAATATTTGATTACTCATTTATTAACAGCCGCATGGGTCTCTCTAGCGCAATATTGGAAAAAACCTAACTTACCACCTCTATACATTACTATTCAAAAAACATATGAGTGTGCTGAAATGGAGAGACTCACACTTAAATTAAATGAAAAGGAAGATTCAGATTACTATAAGATATGGGACAAATGGTATAATTGGGTGGACCAAAATATAAAAACTCTGAAGAAGAAATGAACCTAGGAAACATAGTATATTCAATTGGAGGTATGGAATGTATAAGTAACTCTCTTTAATATATAGTAAATATGAAGGTAATATAGAGTAGTTAATAGTTATAATCCAAACTAAACAAATAGTAGAATGTGTTAATCAATATATGTCATTTATAATAAATTTTTGATTAAAATCTCATATCCAATTTGATATCCAAAACAAAATGAAGAAAGCACTTTGTGCACTATTTTTGTACTTTTATTATGTGCATTTAAACATTTGTATGTTTTAATGTCTTGTAAATAAAGTTGTTTTTAGAATTTATTAAAAGAAAAAGAAAAAGAAACGCACTCAGTAGTTCAAAATATCCAAGTCGTCTTCTAAGATAAAGTCAAGGTCGAGCCGCCTTCCAGGTATTGTTTACTTTCTTCTGTTATGTGTATTAAACATTCCTCACTTTCATTGAAAGTTCTCACATTGTAGTGTTCCACTTCTTCTAGTAGATGGCTCTCCTTCCAAGTTCCAACATTAAACAGTATGTCTAAAACAGCTGATTTTCTGATAAATCCAGGGGGTTTAAAAATACAAATAAGAAAGACAATTTCTCCCAAAAATCACCTTTCAAGTTGTTTAAGCTTTTTTCTAGGCTTTCTATATTTTAAAGCTTCCTTTGAGCATTTTTTCACCTCTTAATTTTCAATCTTTAATCTTCTCCATGTGCCTAACTGCAGCTTCCTTAGCGTTTGGAATTTTTTTTTAAATGCTTATATTTAAGATAAGTCTTTTGAGCAAGAGTTGAATATTAGCTCACCCAGTTTCAATGCTCTGTCCACAAACCACTCCAGCACAGTCTTGGCTGTCCCAGCTTGTGACTGACAAAAATGGCTGTTGTCCCTGCTGCAGCTCAGGAGAACTTGCTTCTGATCTAAGGAGGAAATTGTGAGTTCCTCATGGTCCATGAAGTGCCTCTCTTTCTTCACCACCCCTACAAGGAGGCTTTGACCCTGTGGGGTTTCCTGACAGTAGTTGCTGGCTGGATTTCGTGGGGCTCAACGGAGCCCACTAATTTTCAAGTCATTCTTGCTGTGACATCAACCAGAAGTCCACACTAATGAAGTTCTTTTTCTATGGTTGCATTGTCCATTATATAAAACTTTCCTTTTTAATTTCAGTACCATTTTCTTTTTTATATATAATTTACATTAGCCATTTTCCTGGTTTATTTAATCATTTTTTTTGTTTTTAATAACTCCTTTTCTAGGATTGATTTTATACCAATTACCAATGATTTTATTTCCAGGGTGAAGAAGATCAAGATCTTTCCAAGAACCATATCGGATCATAGTCCGGTGTGGATGGAGTTGGTTTGGGAGAAAGGGGAGAGGAGATCTTGGAGATTAAATGAAAACTTGTTCCGATATGAAGAAAATGTAAAAGAATGTAAAAAACAAATGAAGGAATTCTTTGTTATGAACATGCATAAAGGTTCTCCAATGGAAATAGTGTGGGATGCGAGTAAAGCTTATATGAGAGGAGTTTTAATATATTTAAATAATAAATATAGATGCAGAAAAGAACAAAAAAGAAAGGAGTTAGAGGAGGAGATAGGGAAAAAGAAAGGAACTTATATCGAACCCAAATGATAGAAAGTGAAGGAAGAAATAAAGCTACTTAAAGGGCAGTTTAATATGTTGATGGCAGACCAGGTGGCAACCAATCTACAGTATGCCAAACACAACACCTTTATAATGCTAATAAACCAGGTAGATGGCTAGCCTACTTGCTAAGGAAAAAACAAAAATTGCGTACTATAGAGAAAATAGAATATTAAGAAAAAGAGGTATATCAGCAAGATAGTATTAAAAGGCTTTCTCAGAATTTTACTCCAAATTATATGCCAGTGATACAATTCAAGGGTCGGATATAGATAGATATTTACAGGGGATGAATGCTCCTTTACTGACACAGGAACAAAGGGAAGGACTGAACCAATTAGTAACATCTGAGGAAATTATCTCAGCAATTAAGCAATTAAAAGTTGGTAAGGCTCCAGGGACAGATGGCTTGACAGCTATCTATTATAAGACTTTGCAGCTCGAAATGGTAGAACCTTTGAAGGAGGTATTTAGAATAATTCAGACAGGAGGTGAGATGCCTCCATCATGGAGGACAGCCTTCATAACACTGATTCCAAAGGAAGATCAAGACCTTAGTCAACCGAAGAACTATAGGCCAATATCTCTGTTGAATACAGTTTATAAGATATTTGCAAAGATTTTAGCGAACAGATTAATGCAGGTTATGAAACAGATAATTCACAATGATCAGTCAGGATTTATAATGGGGAGGCAAATGAAAAACAATGCAAGACAGATAGTTAACTTATTGGAATATTTGGAAAGAAATAACCAAGTCCCTGCAGCTGATTTTTTTGGATGCAGAGAAAGCATTTGATCAACTGAACTGGCAGTTTTGTTTAAAGTGATGGAAAAGATGGAATTTGGGGATTTTTTCTACAACCTATTAGAGCAATATATCAGAAGCAAACAGCCCAGATTATTGTTAATGGTAGTCTAACAGAAGCATGTAAAATAGAAAAGGAACACAACAGGGATGTCCCTGTCACCATTATTGTTTATTCTAACATTGGAAATATTGTTGATTAAGGTACAGGAATCGAAGAGAATAAAGGGGATTAAAATAAGATACCATGATTACTGACTAAGAGCGTTCACAGATGACTTGGTTATTACATTAAGTCAACCAAATCAATCAGTGATAGAACTAATGGAGATAATCACACAGTATGGACAAGTGGCGGGATTTAAGATAAATAAGCATAAAATGAAAATAATAACAAAAAATATGACTATAAAGCAAAAGGAGATCTTAGAAAAAGTAATAGGATTTGAAATAGCTAAGAAGGTTAAATATTTAGGAATATATATTACAGCTTCAAATATGAAATTATATAAAAATAATTACGATTCACTATGGCAAAAATTCAAAAAGAAATGGAAAGTTGGAAAAAGCTACAGTTATCTTTGCTGGGAAGAATTGCTGCAGTTAAAATGAATGTTTTGCCAAAGTTTCTTTTTTGTTCCAAATGATACCAATACTCAAGAAAGACACAAATTTGAATGAGTGGCAGAAAGGTATTAATAAATTTATTTGGGCAGGGAAAAGACCAAGGGTTAAGCTTAAGATAATGCAAGATGTACGGGAAAGAGGAGGCCTTAAAATGCCCAATCTGAGATTATACTACGACGCAGCTGTGTTATCAACAATCAGTGATTGGTTTAACATGACAGAAGAAAGAATATTGAATATAGAGGGATATGATTTATTATATGGATGGCATGCGTATTTATTGTATGATAAAAGGTGGACAATGCTTTTAAGACTCATATACTAAGGAATGCACTGTTGCGTGTCTGGAAAAATATCAATATAAATTAAATTATAAAATACCAATATGGGCAATACCCAGACATGCGATATAAAATATAAATGTGGAACAGAAGCAAGATGTAACTACCTATAAAGAACTTTTAGAAATGGAAGGGGTATACTGCGATTAAAATCTATTAATTTATTAAAAGAGGAACAGATAGTTCAGACATGGTTCCAGTATGGACAGTTACAAGCGAGGTGGAAAGAAGATCAGAAAATTGGTATTATGAGAACCGATGAAAATTTAGTAAAGCAAATTAAGGATCAAGGTCAAGCACATATTAAAAGGTTATACAATGCATTGATTGAAATTGACTCGGAAACGGAATTAGTTAAAGACTGTATGATAAAATGGGCACAGAATATTCAGGAGCCAATAACAATGGATATGTGGGAAAAATTTGGGTGAGAAATGTGAAATTTACTCAAGCACAAAATTTAAGAGAGAATTTTATAAAATGGTTTATAGATGGCATTTAGATCCTAAAAATTAGCATGTATGTACCGAATCAAAAACCTAAATGCTGGAGATGCGGTAGTGATGATGCAACATATTTTCATATGTGGTGGACATGCAAAAAATTAAGGCTTTTGGATAAAAATATGGTGGACTACCCATAAGATTTTAAGAAAAAGATAAGTTTTAAGCCGCAGTTGTTTTGTTGGGTATTATTACAGATTGTACTGTTTTGGAAACTAAATTAATGTTACACTTAATAACAGCAGCAAGATTGTTAGCGGCACAACACTGGAAGAAAGAAGACGTACCAGCTATAGAAGATTGGATATTAAAAGTATGGAATTTAGCAGAAATGGCAAAGATATCAGCTTACCTGAAAGAACATTCACAAGAAAGATATATTTGGGACTGGAGAAAATGGATCGATTATATTCAAAATAGATATGGGACTAAAAAGTTTCAAATAGCCTATGAATGAAGATCAGAAGCTAAGAAGAGATGTTAAGAGATATGTTATTATTTTTATTTTAGTTTGTATTAAGGAGTTAAAGTGCAGAAGGGGTATAAGTGTTTATAGTTTGTTAGTGTATGTTTGAATAAGATTGTCAGATATAACACCCTGTATTTTACTCTGGGTCCGGGGGGGGGAAGGGTGGGGGGGAGGGAGGGGGCTTATTGTTTAAAAAATGTCCTTTTTGTAAAACTTTTCAATAAAAAAAATTCATTTTTACTTTTTCTTACTGTTAACATAGATCATTAATATTGTAAAAACTTAATTCGTTGAGAAATACTTATTGTCTCTGGAAATTTCTTTAATTCTTTTTTTTGTCTTTATTTCATCCAAAATAGCCTGTGCTTTCTCTGGACTTCTTTTTCTTTTCTTTTTTTAATTTATAGTTTATTTTATTATATAATCACACATAAACAAACATAAACTTAAACAACATATAACCACACACAAAGCATACATTAAATTTGAACAGGTATTGCTAAGTTCATCTCACTTATTGTCCAATGTAGATCAAGTCCGGTTTAAGATAAGCTATTGGATCTTTCTTCTGTCCAGCCATCCGTAAAAATTGTTCCATATTTTATAATAATCCGTTTCTTCCTTGTTTTTTATTTCCATAGTCAATTTGTCCATCTCTGCGCATAATGATTTTTCTTAGTGTTTCTGCTTCAGTTGGAGTTTCAGTATTTTTCCAGTTTTGAGCAAAAGCCATCCTTGCTGCAGTAATAATATGAATCATTAAGTAAAAAGTATCTTTCGGATATGTCCTTTTGTAATTCCAAGTAAAAAGAATTCTGGGGTGAATTGTATCTCCTCCTTGCACATTTCCTGTAGCCATTTATGAACTTGATTCCAAAATTCCTGGGCCTTTCTGCAACGCCACCACATATGATAATAAGTGCCTTTTTCCTTGTTGCATTTCCAACAAGTAGGTAAGAGTTTATTATTAATTTTAGCTAATCTTATTGGTGTCATGTGCCACCTATAGAATAATTTATAAAGATTTTCTTTATACGGGGTTGCTAGGGTTATTTTTTTATTTCTAATCCAAATATTCCACCAATCATCCAAATTTATGTTATAGCCAAAGTCTCTCATCCATAGTACCATTGTTTCTTTTACAATTTCTTCTTCCAGTTTGGCCTCTAATAATACATGGTAGATTTTTTTGATCATCTTTTTATCCTGCCCTAGCAAAATTTCGTCCAATTCAGTCCTTGTTGTACTAATACCCAATTCCTTCTTGTCTTTTAGTATTTAGATTGGAGTTGCAGATAGGCCCACCATTCCAAATCTATTCCTTTATCAATCAATTGTTGTCTAGTTAGTAAATCGCCTTTCACATCTAAAAGCTCTTCGTAGGTGATAATTTTGTCATATCTTAATAAATGTGGGTGCATCAAGGCTTCTAGTGTCGATAGCCAGATTGGGGTTTGATATACATTTGTTTCTTGATTTTAAACCAGGTGTGTAAAAGTGTCTGTCTAAGTTTGTGTTTTTGCACATAGCTATATCCTTTTATATTGTCTTGTCCGAGAAAGGCATGCCAACCTGACTGAAGATTATATCCCTCTAATGTTAATACTCTTGTATTAGTATGATTGATCCAGTCTTTTAACCAAGTCATTATTGCAGCACTATAGTACAATTCCCAATCTGGCAAACCCAATCCGCCTCTCTCTGTGGCATCCTGTAATAATTTTAATTTTATCCTCGGTTTTCTTTTGCCAAATAAAACTTGATATTATCTTGTTTAACCTATCAAAAAAAGCTCTATTAAGTATTATAGGAGCGTTTTGAAAAAGGAATAGTAGTTTAGGTAAGATATTCATTTTTACCGTGGCTATTCTGCCCATAAAAGATAAATTTAAATTATTCCATCTTATTAAATCCTCCGTTATTCGTTTGATAAGAGGGTCATAGTTATCTTTCTTGAGAGAGCTGAATCTGGTTGATATAATAATTCCTAAGTACTTTACTTTTCCACAATTTCAATATCCATTGTTGTGGCCAATGCTTCTTTCTGTTTATTTGTCATATTTTTCGTGATCATTTTAGTTTTGTTTTTATTAATTTTAAGTCCTTCTACAAGGCCAAATTCCTCCAGTTTCTGTAACAATTTAAGTCCAGAGGTTTGTGGTTCTTCCAGAATAAAGAGCAAATCATCAGCAAATGCTTGTAATTTAAACTCTTCCTTCTTAATTTTTAATCCTTTTATATCACTTTCTTGTTGGACCGTCCTAATTAAGGCCTCCAGGGTCATGATAAACAGCAGAGGGGACAGTGGGCATCCTTGTCTAGTTCCTTTCTGTATTTGAAATCTTCTCACAGTCCCCATTTATTAAAATTTGAGCTTCTTGTTTTTGATAAATAGCTGTAATAACATTTATAAATTTGGGTCCTAAATTCAGAAATTTAATTTGTTGTAGAATAAACTCCCATTTCACATTATCAAATGCCTTTTGGGCATCTAGAAATAGTAGCGCAGCTTGATCAGCACTACGTTCTTCATAATACTCTAATATATCTAATGTTACCCTAATGTTATTTCTGAGATGTCTTTGTGGGAGAAAACCATTTTGATCTGCAGAGATAAATTTATTAAGTATTCTTTTAAATCTTTCGGCCATAATGGTCATAAAAATTTTATAATCCACATTAAGAAGGAAATTGGTCTATAGTTACCTGGATCTGTCAAGTCAGCACCTGTTTTGGGATGATAGATATTCTGGCCTCTTGCCAAGATTGGGCCTTATCAAGGACTTCATTAAAATCTTCAACAATTCTTTCCCTAAAGTTTCTTGTTGCGATTTATAAATTTCTCTGGTAGGCCATCTGGCCCGGGGCTTTATCAGTTTTTGCTTTATGATGGCCCCATATACTTCTTGGAGGGTTATGTTTTGATTTAAAAATTCTTTATCCTCATCTAAAATTTCTGTAAAATCAACTTTCTTCAAATAGTTTTGAATCTGATCTTCTGTTACATGATTAGCTTCTGTGTACAAGTCACTATAATATTTTTGAATAATGTACTTTTTTTCTTCCTCCTTAAAGCATAACTTCCCTTGTTCATTTCTTAGTTTGGTGACCCACCTCTTTTCATACTGTTTCTTAAGTCTAGAGGCTAACCAACACCCTGGTTTGTTTGCATTCTCAATTGATATTGTTTCATTTTCTTTAATTTCTGGGCAAGTTCATCCTTATCAAGTAGATTTATTTTGTGATTAACTAAATCCAATTGTAATTTAATTTGTTTATCTTGTGGTGCGACCTGCAATTTATCAACCCATTCCTTATACTCTTGTTGTAATTTTGCTCTCTGTTTTTTCTCCTTGTTCTTCTTGGCCATATATTTAATGGACACCCCCCTCATTACAGCTTTAGCTGTATCCCAGTTGTTCTGTAGCGAGGTATCTTGGGGATTATTTTCTTGAAAGAAAAGTTCTAACTCACTTGTCAATAACTTATTAAATACTTCCTCTTTTAAAATAGACCTCTGAAGCATCCAATTTCTTGGTTGTTGTTTCCTTCCCACCTTAGCCTAATCATATTATGATCCGCTAAACATTTGGTTCAATTATTATGTCTGCAATTTCTGAGTTTAATCTTTTTGTCATCCACATCATATCCAGTCTTGACCAGGACATGTGGCGATTAGAGTAGTAAGTGAATTGTTTTTTATCTAAGTTCCTTTCTCTCCAGACATCATTAATATTAAACTCTTTAGTGAGGTCTAAGAATGTTTTGGGTAACTTTTTCTTCTTTTCCAGGTTAATGTTATTTCCCTTGTAATCTAGTAGTTTATCCGTGACCGCATTAAAATCTCCTATGATAGATAACTCCTGATACTGTAATTCTCTAATTTTATTGTGTAGTTTTTGAAAGAAGGATTCCTGGGGCCATTTGGGGCATAGATTACAACTAGTAAGCTTTTAATCTCTCTTATTTCAATTTCTACCATTAAAATCCTGCCTTCTTTATCCGAATATATTAATGAGGCTGGGATCCTCTCTTTTATATAGAGTACCACTCCTCTTTCTTTTGGTCTAAGGATGAGAACAAGTTTCCCAATTTTTATTTTCTAATAAATGTTTTTGTTTTTGTGAAATGTGAGTCTCTTGTAAAGCAATAATGTCAGCTTTTTGTAGTTGTAAGTATTTGAAAAGCTTTTTCGTTTTATTGGGAATTTAAACCATTAATGTTCCAGGATATGCAATCACATACGTTTACATTTTTATTGTATTCTATACTTGGTACTTCTAGTGACTCTAACGTCTTTAGGTTCTTCTGTAGGTTCCCCTTTCCCATTGTCATCATCTTTATTTTCTATTATATTTACCTTTCTATTTATATCTGGGATTTCCCTTCCTCTCTCCTCATTGATTCTCGATCTTCCTCTTCTCGTTCTCTATTCAATTGTTGATCAAAAAACATCTCTGCTTTCTCTGTCGTATCTAGTTTATATTTTGTCTGCCCAAGTCAGCATTACTTCTGGGACTAGCCATCTGAAATTAATGCCTCGCTTTATAAGTTTGGTAGTTAAAATTGATAGGGTCTTCTTAAATCCCTTATTCTCTTAGGGGTCTGTTTAAGTATTATAATTTGCTTACCAGCATACTCTACAGTATTGTCCCTAGCTCTATGTAGAATTTCATCTCTAAGAGATTTCCTTACAGTTTTACATGGACCTCTCTCGGTAGGTTAAGTCGTCTTGCATAGTTAGTTTGCACCCTATACAGTTCATCAATGTCCTTTATCAGATCTTCCTTTCTATTTCCAATAAATCAGCAAATATATTAGTGATCACCACCCATAAATTTTCACCTTTGTCTTCTCTCACATTTTGTAACCTCAGATAATGGGCGCTTTTTCGAGATGTATTATCGCCAATTCTAATTCCTTATTTTCCCTTTCTAACTTGTCAGTTATTTCATCTACCCTCTTCTCCTCCAGGTTTACCTTTGTTTCAATTTCTATTATTTTTCCTGGTTCTTTTCATCTCTTGCTGGAATATCTCAAATTTTTCGTCTATCTTTTGAATTTTTTCCTTCAAATCCATTCTCACCGACCCTCTTTTTTCATGTCCTCATGATTCTTAATCATCATGTCTTGCATTCCTAGCATCAGAGCCTGTAAGTCTTTCGGGGGATTTGGGCGCTCTTTTGGTAGCATCTCATCGATTGCCCTTTGCGCAGATGGGCTCAGCACAGTTGTAGTGGTCACTGATTGGGTGGGTGGTTTCCTGATTGCACCCGTTTTGAAACACTAGTAGTAGTGCACATTTCTTCAAATTTACTCACAATTTTCCCCACACCGTAAGTGAAATTTAACGCTCCCCCTGTGTCTTCGCTCCAGATAACTCCGTTCCGATTTCCTCCCTCTTCTGAAGATTGTCTAAAAATAGAAACTATGGCTAAAGTGCCTTCTGTGCCTGATCAAATCCAACAATATCATTAAATCAACAAGTATAAATGTTAATAATAGAATCAGTTGATTTCTTCCACTCAGTAAGTAATTATTCTGGTTAGTCTAGCCAAGCTTATCTAATATCTTATCTTAACATATATAGGTTTATAACTATTTTACTGCTTTACTGCTATATCAATTAATACAGTTCTGAGTTAATTATCTTATCAATTGTAATTTCAAAAGTTTCAATATTTCAATATTTTAAATAAGTAAAGGTCTAACTACAAGAAAGAAAAAAAAGGGGGGAGAAAGGAAGAAACAGAGAGAGGGAAGAAGAAAGAAGAGGAGGACAAAAGGAGAAAAGGATATCCAAATTGATAGAGTAAAGAAAGGGGGGAAAAGGAAACAGGGAAGAAATATAAGTGTATCACTTTTCAATCCACTC